>JADLZK010006936.1:0-26415 GCA_015847255.1 Hyparrhenia diplandra | reverse complement strand
TTTTATGGAATTCCAAGATTTCACTCTAAACAAGTGCTACTTTGAGGCCTATAACAAGTGATTCCTAGAAAACTCTAATGGTCCACTTCTTCAAATTTAGGGTTCTCTAGGGTGAGGCATTTGATTCCCAACCGAAAAGTCTAGCCTCGATTCTATAGCCGGATTGAAACTTCTTTTGTTTTGGGTTCACAAAAATCAAGCAAATTCCTAAATGTCACATCCAAACATATATTAACGGTTGGGGAACGCAATGTAATTGATCCTACCATCATATAACCCATCCACCCTAACTTCCTATGTAACTTTCGTGTCGCTCCCCCATCTTGTTTCCGGCACGTAGGCTCCATTATAGAGATTTTCAAGAAATTTTAGATTTCACTCTAAACAAGTGCTACTTTGAGGCCTATGACAAGTGATTCTTAGAAAAAAAACTCTAATGGTTCACTTCTTCAAATTTAGGTTTTCTAGGGTGAGGCATTTGATTCCACAAACACGAAAAGTCTAGCTCGATTCTATAGCCTGATTGGAAACTTCTCTTTGTTTTGGGTTCACGCTAAAATCACGCGCAATCGGCAAATGTCACATCCACAAACATATATTAACGGTTGGGGAACGCAATGTAATTGATCCTACCATCATCTAACCTATCCACCCTAACTTCCTATGTACCTTTCATGTCGCTCCTCTTCTTGTTTCTAATTTGTAGGCTCGATATAGAGATTTTCGATGGAATTTTAGATTTCACTCTAAACAAGTGCTACTTTGAGGCCTATGACAAGTGATTCTTAGAAAACTCTCTAATGGTCCACTTCTTCAAATTTAGGTTTTCTAGGGTGAGGCATTTGATTCCACAACCGCGAAAAAGTCTTGCTCGATTATAGCCCGGATTGGAAACTTCCCTTTGTTTTGGGTTCACGCTAAAATCATGCTTAGCAGCCCTAAATGTCACATCCAAAACATATATTAACGGTTGGGGAACGCAATGTAATTGATCCTACCATCATCTAACCTATCCACCCTAACTTCCTATGTAACTTTCGTGTCGCTCCTTCTAGTTTTGGAGACGTAGGTCGATAGAGATTTTCGATGGAATTTCCAAGATTTCACTCTAAACAAGTGCTACTTTGAGGCCTATGACAAGTGATTCTTAGAAAACTCTCTAATGGTCCACTTCTTCAAATTTAGGTTTTCTAGGGTGAGGCATTTGATTCCACAACCGCGAAAAAAGTCTAGCTCGATTCTATAGCCGATTGGAAACTTCTTTGTTTTGGGTTCACGCTGAAATCAAGCAAGCAAATTCCCCAAATGTCACATCCAAACATATATTAACGGTTGGGGAACGCAATGTAATGATCCTACCATCATCTAACCTATCCACCCTAACTTCCTATGTACCTTTCGTGTCGTTCCCTTCTAGTTTCCATTTAGGTCGATAGAGATTTTCAAAGGAATTTCAAGATTTCACTCTAAACAAGTGCTACTTTGAGGCCTATGACAAGTGATTCTTAGAAAAACTCTCTAATGGTCCACTTCTTCAAATTTAGGTTTTCTAGGGTGAGGCATTTGATTCCCCAACCGCGAAAAAGTCTAGCTCGATTCTATAGCCTGATTGGAAAACTTCTCTTTGTTTTGGGTTCACGCTGAAATCTGGCTAAGCAGCCCTAAATGTCACATCCAAAAAACATATATTAACGGTTGGGGAACGCAATGTAATTGATCCTACCATCATATAACCTATCCACCCTAACTTCCTATGTAACTTTCGTGTCGTTCCCTTCTTGTTTCTGGTACGTAGGTCGACATAGAGATTTTCGAAGAAATTTTAAGATTTCACTCTAAACAAGTGCTACTTTGAGGCCTATGACAAGTGATTCTTAGAAAAACTCTCTAATGGTTCACTTCTTCAAATTTAGGTTTTCTAGGGTGAGGCATTTGATTCCCCAACCGCGAAAAAAAGTCTAGCTCGATTCTATAGCCGGATTGGAAACTTCTCTTTGTTTTGGGTTCACGCTGAAATCTGCAAGCTAAGCAGTCCCTAAATGTCACATCCGTAAACATATATTAACGGTTGGGGAACGCAATGTAATTGATCCTACCATCATATAACCTATCCACCCTAACTTCCTATGTAACTTTAGTGTCGCTTCCCCTTCTTGTTTTGGTACGTAGGTCGACATAGAGATTTTCGATGAAATTTTAGATTTCACTCTAAACAAGTGCTACTTTGAGGCCTATGACAAGTGATTCTTAGAAAAACTCTCTAATGGTTCACTTCTTCAAATTTAGGTTTTCTAGGGTGAGGCATTTGATTCCCCAACCGCGAAAAAAAAGTCTAGCTCGATTCTATAGCCGGATTGGAAACTTCTCTTTGTTTTGGGTTCACGCTGAAATCACGCGCAAGCAAATCCCTAAATGTCACATCCGTAAACATATATTAACGGTTGGGGAACGCAATGTAATTGATCCTACCATCATATAACCTATCCACCCTAACTTCCTATGTAACTTTCGTGTCGTTCCCCTTCTTGTTTTGGACGTAGGTCGACATAGAGATTTTCGAAGAAATTTTAGATTTCACTCTAAACAAGTGCTACTTTGAGGCCTATGACAAGTGATTCTTAGAAAAACTCTCTAATGGTTCACTTCTTCAAATTTAGGTTTTCTAGGGTGAGGCATTTGATTCCCCAACCGCGAAAAAGTCTAGCTCGATTCTATAGCCGGATTGAAACTTCTCTTTGTTTTGGGTTCACGCTGAAATCTGCAAAAATTCCTAAATGTCACATCCGAAACATATATTAACGGTTGGGGAACGCAATGTAATTGATCCTACCATCATATAACCTATCCACCCTAACTTCCTATGTAACTTTCGTGTCGCTTCCCTTCTTGTTTTTTCACGTAGGGTCGACATAGAGATTTTCGAAGAAATTTTAGATTTCACTCTAAACAAGTGCTACTTTGAGGCCTATGACAAGTGATTCTTAGAAAAACTCTCTAATGGTTCACTTCTTCAAATTTAGGTTTTCTAGGGTGAGGCATTTGATTCCCCAACCGCGAAAAAGTCTAGCTCGATTCTATAGCCGGATTGGAAACTTCTCTTTGTTTTGGGTTCAATGAAATCTGCAAGCAAGCAGTCCCTAAATGTCACATCCAAAACATATATTAACGGTTGGGGAACGCAATGTAATTGATCCTAGCATCATCTAACCTATCCACCCTAACTTCGTATGTACCTTTCGTGTCGTTCCCCTTCTAGTTTTGGTACGTAGGTCGATAGAGATTTTCGATGGATTTCCAAGATTTCACTCTAAACAAGTGCTACTTTGAGGCCTATGACAAGTGATTCTTAGAAAAACTCTCTAATGTTTCAGTTCTTCAAATTTAGGTTTTCTAGGGTGAGGCATTTGATTCCCCAACCGCGAAAAAGTCTAGCTCGATTCTATAGCCGGATTGGAAACTTCTCTTTGTTTTGGGTTCACGCTGAAATCTGCGCAAGCAGCCCTAAATGTCACATCCAGAAACATATATTAACGGTTGGGCAACGCAATGTAATTGATCCTACCATCATAAAACCTATCCACCCTAACTTCCTATGTAATTTTCGTGTCGCTCCCTTCTTGTTTCTATTATGTGGTCGACATAGAGATTTTCGAAGGAATTTCAAGATTTCACTCTAAACAAGTGCTACTTTGAGGCCTATGACAAGTGATTCTTAGAAAAACTCTCTAATGGTCCACTTCTTCAAGTTTAGGTTCTCTAGGGTGAGGCATTTGATTCCACAACCGCGAAAAAAGTCTTGCTCGATTATAGCCGGATTGGAAACTTCTCTTTGTTTTGAGTTCACGCTAAAATCGGCGCTAGCAAATCCCTAATGTCACATCCAAAACATATATTAACGGTTGGGGAACGCAATATAATTGATCCTACCATCATCTAACCTATCCACCCTAACTCCTATGTACCTTATTTTCCCTTCTTGTTTTTTGGTAGGTCGACACGTAGAGATTTTTGATGGAATTCCAAGATTTCACTCTAAACACATGCTACTTTGAGGCCTATGACAAGTGATTCTTAGAAAAACTCTCTAATGATCCACTTCTTCAAATTTAGCTTCTCTAGGGTGAGGCATTTGATTCCCCAACCGCGAAAAAGTCTAGCTCGATTCTATAGCCGGATTGGAAACTTCTCTTTGTTTTGGGTTCTCGCTGAAATCTGCGCAAGCAGTCCCTAAATGTCACATCCGTAAAACATATATTAACGGTTGGGGAACGCAATGTAATTGATCCTACCATCATATAACCTATCCACCCTAACTTCCTATGTAACTTTCGTGTCGTTCCCCTTCTTGTTTCGGTACGTAGGTCGACATAGAGATTTTCGAAGAAATTTTACATTTCACTCTAAACAAGTGCTACTTTGAGGCCTATGACAAGTGATTCTTAGAAAAACTCTCTAATGGTTCACTTCTTCAAATTTAGGTTTTCTAGGGTGAGGCATTTGATTCCCCAACCGCGAAAAAGTCTAGCTCGATTCTATAGCCGGATTGGAAACTTCTCTTTGTTTTGGGTTCACGGCTGAAATCTGCGCAAAAGCAAATCCCTAAATGTCACATCCAAACATATATTAACGGTTGGGGAACGCAATGTAATTGATCCTAGCATCATCTAACCTATCCACCCTAACTTCGTATGTACCTTTCGTGTCGTTCCCCTTCTAGTTTTGGTACGTAGGTCGATAGAGATTTTCGATGGATTTCCAAGATTTCACTCTAAACAAGTGCTACTTTGAGGCCTATGACAAGTGATTCTTAGAAAAACTCTCTAATGGTTCAGTTCTTCAAATTTAGGTTTTCTAGGGTGAGGCATTTGATTCCCCAACCGCGAAAAAAGTCTAGCTCGATTCTATAGCCGGATTGGAAACTTCTCTTTGTTTTGGGTTCACGCTGAAATCTGCGCTAGCGATCCCTAAATGTCACATCCAAACATATATTAACGGTTGGGGAACGCAATGTAATTGATCCTACCATCATATAACCTATCCACCCTAACTTCCTATGTAACTTTCGTGTTGTTCCCCTTCTTGTTTCGGTACGTAGGTCGACATAGAGATTTTCGAAGAAATTTTAGATTTCACTCTAAACAAGTGCTACTTTGAGGCCTATGACAAGTGATTCTTAGAAAAACTCTCTAATGGTTCAGTTCTTCAAATTTAGGTTTTCTAGGGTGAGGCATTTGATTCCCCAACCGCGAAAAAGTCTAGCTCGATTCTATAGCCAGATTGGAAACTTCTCTTTGTTTTGGGTTCACGCTGAAATCGGCGCAAGGCCCCTAAATGTCACATCCGTAAAACATATATTAACGGTTGGGGAACGCAATGTAATTGATCCTACCATCATATAACCTATCCACCCTAACTTCCTATGTAACTTTCGTGTCGTTCCCCTTCTTGTTTCGGTACGTAGGTCGACATAGAGATTTTCGAAGAAATTTTAAATTTCACTCTAAACAAGTGCTACTTTGAGGCCTATGACAAGTGATTCTTAGAAAAACTCTCTAATGGTTCACTTCTTCAAATTTAGGTTTTCTAGGGTGAGGCATTTGATTCCCCAACCGCGAAAAAGTCTAGCTCGATTCTATAGCCGAATTGGAAACTTCTCTTTGTTTTGGGTTCACGCTGAAATCTCTGGCAAGCAGTCCCTAAATGTCACATCCAAACATATATTAACGGTTGGGGGAACGCAATGTAATTGATCCTAGCATCATCTAACCTATCCACCCTAACTTCCTATGTACCTTTAGGTGTCGCTCCCTTCTTGTTTTGGTACGTAGGTCGACATAGAGATTTTTGATGGAATTCCAAGATTTCACTCTAAACAAGTGCTACTTTGAGGCCTATGACAAGTGATTCTTAGAAAAACTCTAATGGTTCACTTCTTCAAATTTAGGTTTTCTAGGGTGAGGCATTTGATTCCCCAACCGCGAAAAAGTCTAGCTCGATTCTATAGCCGGATTGGAAACTTCTCTTGTTTTGGGTTCACGCTGAAATCTGGCAAGCAAATCCCTAAATGTCACATCCAAACATATATTAACGGTTGGGGAACGCAATGTAATTGATCCTACCATCATATAACCTATCCACCCTAACTTCCTATGTAACTTTCGTGTCGCTCCCTTCTTGTTTCTGGTGACGTAGGTCGACATAGAGATTTTCGAAGAAATTTTAAGATTTCACTCTAAACAAGTGCTACTTTGAGGCCTATGACAAGTGATTCTTAGAAAAACTCTCTAATGGTTCACTTCTTCAAATTTAGGTTTTCTAGGGTGAGGCATTTGATTCCCCAACCGCGAAAAAAAGTCTAGCTCGATTCTATAGCCGGATTGAAAACTTCTCTTTGTTTTGGGTTCACGCTGGAAATCAAGCAAGAAGCGCAGTCCTAAATGTCACATCCGTAAACATATATTAACGGTTGGGGAACGCAATGTAATTGATCCTACCATCATATAACCTATCCACCCTAACTTCCTATGTAACTTTCGTGTCGCTCCCTTCTTGTTTTGGCACGTAGGCTCGACATAGAGATTTTCGAAGGAATTTCAAGATTTCACTCTAAACAAGTGCTACTTTGAGGCCTATGACAAGTGATTCTTAGAAAAACTCTCTAATGGTCCACTTCTTCAAATTTAGGTTCTCTAGGTGAGGCATTTGATTCCACAACCGTGAAAAAAGTCTAGCTCGATTCTATAGCCGGATTGGAAACTTCTCTTTGTTTTGGGTTCACGCTGAAATCTCAAGCGCTAGCAGCCCCTAAATGTCACATCCGTAAAACATATATTAACGGTTGGGGAACGCAATGTAATTGATCCTACCATCATCTAACCTATCCACCCTAACTTCCTATGTACCTTTCGTGTCGTTCCCTTCTAGTTTTGGTACGTAGGTCGATAGAGATTTTCGATGGAATTTCAAGATTTCACTCTAAACAAGTGCTACTTTGAGGCCTATGACAAGTGATTCTTAGAAAAACTCTCTAATGGTCCACTTCTTCAAATTTAGGTTTTCTAGGGTGAGGCATTTGATTCCCCAACCGCGAAAAAGTCTTGCTCGATTATAGCCGGATTGGAAACCTCTCTTTGTTTTGGGTTCACGCTAAATCAAGCTAGCAGCGTCCCTAAATGTCACATCCGTAAAACATATATTAACGGTTGGGGAACGCAAATGTAATTGATCCTACCATCATATAACCTATCCACCCTAACTTCCTATGTAACTTTCGTGTCGTTTTTCTGCATACGTAGGCTCCACATAGAGATTTTCGAAGGAATTTCAAGATTTCACTCTAAACAAGTGCTACTTTGAGGCCTATGACAAGTGATTCTTAGAAAAACTCTCTAATGGTCCACTTCTTCAAATTTAGGTTCTCTAGGGTGAGGCATTTGATTCCACAACCGCGAAAAGTCTAGCTCGATTCTATAGCCGGATTGGAAACTTCTCTTTGTTTTGGGTTCACGCTGAAATCTGCACAAGCAGTTCCTAAATGTCACATCCAAAAATATATTTTAACGGTTGGGAACGCAATGTAATTGATCCTAGCATCATCTAACCTATCCACCCTAACTTCCTATGTACCTTTCGTGTCGCTCCCCTTCTAGTTTTGGTACGTAGGTCGATAGAGAGATTTTCGATGGAATTCCAAGATTTCACTCTAAACAAGTGCTACTTTGAGGCCTATGACAAGTGATTCTTAGAAAAACTCTCTAATGGTCCACTTCTTCAAATTTAGGTTTTCTAGGGTGAGGCATTTGATTCACCAACCGCGAAAAAGTCTAGCTCGATTCTATAGCCGGATTGGAAACTTCTCTTTGTTTTGGGTTCACGCTGAAATCTGCAAGCGCCTAAATGTCACATCCGAAAACATATATTAACGGTTGGGGAACGCAATGTAATTGATCCTAGCATCATCTAACCTATCCACCCTAACTTCCTATGTACCTTTCGTGTCGCTCCCTTCTAGTTTTGGTACGTAGGTCGATAGAGATTTTCGATGGAATTTCAAGATTTCACTCTAAACAAGTGCTACTTTGAGGCCTATGACAAGTGATTCTTAGAAAAACTCTCTAATGGTCCACTTCTTCAAATTTAGGTTTTCTAGGGTGAGGCATTTGACTCCCCAACCGCGAAAAAGTCTAGCTCGATTCTATAGCCGGATTGGAAACCTCTCTTTGTTTTGGGTTCACGCTGAAATCTCGCAAGCGATCCCTAAATGTCACATCCAAACATATATTAACGGTTGGGGAACGCAATGTAATTGATCCTACCATCATATAACCTATCCACCCTAACTTCCAATGTAACTTTCGTGTCGTTCCCCTTCTTGTTTCTGGTACGTAGGCTCGACATAGAGATTTTCGAAGGAATTTCAAGATTTCACTCTAAACAAGTGCTACTTTGAGGCCTATGACAAGTGATTCTTAGAAAAACTCTCTAATGGTCCACTTCTTCAAATTTAGGTTCTCTAGGTGAGGCATTTGATTCCACAAACCGTGAAAAGTCTAGCTCGATTCTATAGCCTGGATTGGAAACTTCTCTTTGTTTTGGGTTCACGCTGAAAATCGGCGCTAGCAGTCCCTAAATGTCACATCCGTAAACATATATTAACGGTTGGGGAACGCAATGTAATTGATCCTAGCATCATCTAACCTATCCACCCTAACTTCGTATGTACCTTTCGTGTCGCTCCCCTTCCAGTTTTGGTACGTAGGTCGATAGAGATTTTCGATGGAATTCCAAGATTTCACTCTAAACAAGTGCTACTTTGAGGCCTATGACAAGTGATTCTTAGAAAAACTCTCTAATGGTCCACTTCTTCAAATTTAGGTTTTCTAGGGTGAGGCATTTGATTCCCCAACCGCGAAAAAAGTCTAGCTCGATTCTATAGCCTGATTGGAAACTTCTCTTTGTTTTGGGTTCACGCTGAAATCACAAAGCAAGCAAATTCCTAAATGTCACATCCGTAAACATATATTAACGGTTGGGGAACGCAATGTAATTGATCCTACCATCATATAACCTATCCACCCTAACTTCCTATGTAACTTTCGTGTCGTTCCCCATCTTGTTTCGGTACGTAGGTTGATAGAGAGATTTTTGAAGGAATTTCAAGATTTCACTCTAAACAAGTGCTACTTTGAGGCCTTTGACAAGTGATTCTTAGAAAAACTCTCTAATGGTCCACTTCTTCAAGTTTAGGTTGTCTAGGGTGAGGCATTTGATTTCACAAACATGAAAAAAGTCTTGCTCGATTATAGCCGGATTGGAAACTTCTCTGCCGGATTGGAAACTTCTTTTTGTTTTGAGTTCACGCTAAAATCGGCACTAGCAGTCCCCAATGTCACATCCACAAACATATATTAACAGTTGGGGAACGTAATGTAATTGATCCTACCATCATCTAACCTATCCACCCTAACTCATATGTACCTTTCATGTCGTTCCTCTTCTTGTTTCGATACGTAGGTCGACACATAGATTTTCGATGGAATTCTAAGATTTCACTCTAAACACGTGCTAGTTTGAGGCCAATGACAACTGAATCTTAGAAAAACACTCTAATGGTCCACTTCTTCAAGTTTAGGTTCTCTCGGCTAAGCCATTTGATTCCACAACCGCGAAAAAGTCTTGCTCGATTATAGCCGGATTGGAAAGTTCCCTTTGTTTTGAGTTCACGCTAAAATCGGCGCTAGCAGTCCCTAATGTCACATCCAAAAACATATATTAATGGTTGGGGAACGCAATGTAATTGATCCTACCATCATCTAACCTATCCACCCTAACTCCTTTGTACCTTTCATGTCGTTCCCCTTCTTATTTCTAAGGTCGACACAGAGATTTTCGATGGAATTCTAAGATTTCACTCTAAACACGTGCTACTTTGAGGCCTATGACAAGTGATTCTTAGAAAAACTCTCTAATGATCCACTTCTTCAAATTTAGCTTCTCTAGGGTGAGGCATTTGATTCCACAACCGCGAAAAAGTCTAACTCGATTACATAGCCGGATTGGAAACTTCTCTTTGTTTTTGGGTTCAAAAATCAGCGCAAGCTGTCCCTAAATGTCACATTCGTAAACATATATTAACGGTTAGGGAACGCAATGTAATTGATCCAAGCATCATCTAACCTATCCACCCTAACTTCGTATGTACCTTTCGTGTTGTTCCCCTTCTACTTTCGGTACGTCGGTCGATAGAGATTTTCGATGGAATTCCAAGATTTCACTCTACACAAGTGCTACTTTGAGGCCTATGACAAGTGATTCTTAGAAAAACTCTCTAATGGTCCACTTCTTCAAATTTAGGTTTTCTAGGGTGAGGCATTTGACTCCCCAACCGCGAAAAAGTCTAGCTCGATTCTATAGCCTGGATTGGAAACCTCTCTTTGTTTTGGGTTCGCGCTGAAAATCTGCGCAAGCGATCCCCTAAATGTCACATCCAAAACATATATTAACGGTTGGGGAACGCAATGTAATTGATCCTACCATCATATAACCTATCCACCCTAACTTCCTATGTAACTTTCGTGTCGCTCCCCTTCTTGTTTCTAAGACGTAGGTTGACATAGAGATTTTCGAAGGAATTTCAAGATTTCACTCTAAACAAGTGCTACTTTGAGGCCTATGACAAGTGATTCTTAGAAAAACTCTAATGGTCCACTTCTTCAAGTTTAGGTTCTCTAGGCTGAGGCATTTGATTCCACAACCATGAAAAGTCTAGCTCGATTCTATAGCCGGATTGGAAACTCCTCTTTGCTTTGGGTTCGCGCTGAAATCTGCGCAAGCAGTTCCTAAATGTCACATCCGTAAACATATTTTAACGGTTGGGAACGCAATGTAATTGATCCTAGCATCATCTAACCTATCCACCCTAACTTCCTATGTACCTTTCGTCTCGCTCCCCTTCTAGATTTGGTACGTAGGTCGATAGAGATTTTCAATGGAATTCCAAGATTTCACTCTAAACAAGTGCTACTTTGAGGCCTATGACAAGTGATTCTTATAAAAACTCTCTAATGGTCCAGTTCTTCAAATTTAGGTTTTCTAGGGTGAGGCATTTGATTCCCCAACCGCGAAAAAAAGTCTAGCTCGATTCTATCGCCGGATTGGAAACTTCTCTTTGTTTTGGGTTCGCGCTGAAATCACAAGCGCAGCGATTTCTAAATGTCACATCCGTAAACATATTTTAACGGTTGGGAACGCAATGTAATTGATCCTAGCATCATCTAACCCTATCCACCCTAACTTCGTATGTATCTTTCGTGTCGTTCCCCTTCTAGTTTTGGTACGTAGGTCGATAGAGATTTTCGATGGAATTCTAAGATTTCACTCTAAACAAGTGCTACTTTGAGGCCTATGACAAGTGATTCTTAGAAAACTCTCTAATGATCCACTTCTTCAAATTTAGCTTCTCTAGGGTGAGGCATTTGATTCCACAACCGCGAAAAAGTCTAGCTCGATTCTATAGCCGGATTGGAAACTTCTCTTTGTTTTGGGTTCACGCTGAAATCTGCGCAAAAGCCGTCCCTAAATGTCACATCCGTAAAACATATTTTAACGGTTGGGGGAACGCAATGCAATTGATCCAAGCATCATCTAACCTATCCACCCTAACTTCGTATGTACCTTTCGTGTCGTTCCCCTTCTAGTCTTGGTACGTAGGTCGACATAGAGATTTTCGATGGAATTCCAAGATTTCACTCTAAACAAGTGCTACTTTGAGGCCTATGACAAGTGATTCTTAGAAAAACTCTCTAATGGTTCACTTCTTCAAATTTAGGTTTTCTAGGGTGTGGTATTTGATTCCCCAACCGCGAAAAAGTCTATCTCGATTCTATAGCCGGATTGGAAACTTCTTTTGTTTTGGGTTCACAAGGAAATCACAAGAAGCAAAATTCCCCTAAATGTCACATCCGTAAACATATATTAACGGTTGGGGAACGCAATGTAATTGATCCTACCATCATATAACCTATCCACCCTAACTTCCTAAGTAACTTTCGTGTCGCTCCCCTTCTTGTTTCTATGACGTAGGCTCCACATAGAGATTTTCGAAGGAATTTCAAGATTTCACTCTAAAGAAGTGCTACTTTGAGGCCTATGACAAGTGATTCTTAGAAAAACTCTCTAATGGTCCACTTATTCAAGTTTAGGTTCTCTAGGCTGAGGCATTTGATTCCACAACCGTGAAAAAGTCTAGCTCAATTCTATAGCCTGATTGGAAACTTCTCTTTGTTTTGGGTTCACGCTGAAATCTCAAAGAAGCCCTCCTAAATGTCACATCCGTAAAACATATTTTAACGGTTGGGAACGCAATGTAATTGATCCTAGCATCATCTAACCTATCCACCCTAACTTCCAGATGTACCTTTCGTGTCGTTCCCCTTCTAGTTTTGGTACGTAGGTCGATAGAGATTTTCGATGGAATTCCAAGATTTCACTCTAAACAAGTGCTACTTTGAGGCCTATGACAAGTGATTCTTAGAAAAACTCTCTAATGGTCCACTTCTTCAAATTTAGGTTTTCTAGGGTGAGGCATTTGACTCCCCAACCGCGAAAAAGTCTAGCTCGATTCTATAGCCTGATTGGAAACCTCTCTTTGTTTTGGGTTCACGCTAAATCACAAGCAAGCCCCTAAATGTCACATCCGTAAACATATATTAACGGTTGGGGAACGCAATGTAATTGATCCTACCATCATATAACCTATCCATCCTAACTTCCAATGTAACTTTCGTGTCGCTCCCCTTCTTGTTTCTATTACATAGGCCAACATAGAGATTTTCAAGGAATTTCAAGATTTCACTCTAAACAAGTGCTACTTTGAGGCCTATGACAAGTGATTCTTAGAAAAACTCTAATGGTCCACTTCTTCAAGTTTAGGTTCTCTAGGTGAGGCATTTGATTCCACAACCGTGAAAAGTCTAACTCGATTCTATAGCCGGATTGGAAACTTCTCTTTGTTTTGGGTTTGCGCCTGAAATCACAATAGCAAAGTTCCTAAATGTCACATCCGTAAACATATTTTAACGGTTGGGGAACGCAATGTAATTGATCCTAGCATCATCTAACCTATCCACACTAACTTCGTATGTACCTTTCGTGTCGTTCCCCTTCTAGTTTTGGCACGTAGGTCGATAGAGATTTTCGATGGAATTCCAAGATTTCACTCTAAACAAGTGCTACTTTGAGGCCTATGACAAGTGATTCTTAGAAAAACTCTAATGGTCCACTTCTTCAAATTTAGGTTTTCTAGGGTGAGGCATTTGATTCACCCACCGCGAAAAAGTCTAGCTCGATTCTATAGCCGGATTGGAAACTTCTCTTTGTTTTGGGTTCGTGCTGAAATCACAAGCAAGCGCAGTCCCTAAATGTCACATCCGTAAAACATATTTTAACGGTTGGGGAACGCAATGTAATTGATCCTAGCATCATCTAACCTATCCACCCTAACTTCGTATGTACCTTTCGTGTCGCTTCCCCTTCTAGTTTTGGTACGTAGGTCGATAGAGATTTTCGATGGAATTCCAAGATTTCACTCTAAACAAGTGCTACTTTGAGGCCTATGACAAGTGATTCTTAGAAAAACTCTCTAATGGTCCACTTCTTCAAATTTAGGTTTTCTAGGGTGAGGCATTTGACTCCCCAACCGCGAAAAGTCTAGCTCGATTCTATAGCCGGATTGGAAACCTCTCTTTGTTTTTGGGTTCACGCTGAAATCACAAGAAGCAAATCCCTAAATGTCACATCCAAACATATATTAACGGTTGGGGAACGCAATGTAATTGATCCTACCATCATATAACCTATCCACCCTAACTTCCAATGTAACTTTCGTGTCGCTCCCCTTCTTGTTTCTGCACGTAGGTCGACAAAGAGATTTTCGAAGGAATTTCAAGATTTCACTCTAAACAAGTGCTACTTTGAGGCCTATGACAAGTGATTCTTAGAAAAACTCTAATGGTCCACTTCTTCAAGTTTAGGTTCTCTAGGTGAGGCATTTGATTCCACAACCGTGAAAAGTCTAGCTCGATTCTATAGCCTGATTGGAAACTTCTCTTTGTTTTGGGTTCGCGCTGAAATTCAAGAAGCGCTCCTAAATGTCACATCCGTAAACATATTTTAACGGTTGGGAACGCAATGTAATTGATCCTAGCATCATCTAACCTATCCACCCTAACTTCCTATGTACCTTTCGTGTCGCTCCCCTTCCAGTTTTGGTACGTAGGTCGATAGAGATTTTCGATGGAATTCCAAGATTTCACTCTAAACAAGTGCTACTTTGAGGCCTATGACAAGTGATTCTTAGAAAAACTCTCTAATGGTCCACTTCTTCAAATTTAGGTTTTCTAGGGTGAGGCATTTGATTCCCCCAACCGCGAAAAAGTCTAGCTCGATTCTATAGCCTGATTGGAAACTTCTCTTTGTTTTGGGTTCACGCTGAAATCAAGCAAGCAAATCCCTAAATGTCACATCCGTAAACATATATTAACGGTTGGGGAACGCAATGTAATTGATCCTACCATCATATAACCTATCCACCCTAACTTCCTATGTAACTTTCGTGTCGCTCCCCATCTTGTTTTTTGATCACGTAGGTTGATAGAGAGATTTTTGAAGGAATTTCAAGATTTCACTCTAAACAAGTGCTACTTTGAGGCCTTTGACAAGTGATTCTTAGAAAAACTCTCTAATGGTCCACTTCTTCAAGTTTAGGTTGTCTAGGGTGAGGCATTTGATTTCACAAACATGAAAAAGTCTTGCTCGATTATAGCCGGATTGGAAACTTCTCTCGCCGGATTGGAAACTTCTTTTGTTTTGAGTTCACGCTAAAATCGGGCACTAGCAAATCCCCAATGTCACATCCACAAACATATATTAACAGTTGGGGGAACGTAATGTAATTGATCCTACCATCATCTAACCTATCCACCCTAACTCATATGTACCTTTCATGTCGCTCCTCTTCTTGTTTCGATACGTAGGGCCTCGACACGTAGATTTTCGATGGAATTCTAAGATTTCACTCTAAACACGTGCTAGTTTGAGGCCAATGACAACTGAATCTTAGAAAAAACACTCTAATGGTCCACTTCTTCAAGTTTAGGTTCTCTCTCTAAGCCATTTGATTCCACAACCGCGAAAAAAAGTCTTGCTCGATTATAGCCGGATTGGAAAGTTCCCTTTGTTTTGAGTTCACGCTAAAATCAAGCTAGCAAATTCCTAATGTCACATCCAAAAACATATATTAACGGTTGGGGAACGCAATGTAATTGATCCTACCATCATCTAACCTATCCACCCTAACTCCTATGTACCTTTCATGTCGCTCCCTTCTTATTTCTGCACGTAGGTCGATAGAGATTTTCGATGGAATTCTAAGATTTCACTCTAAACACGTGCTACTTTGAGGCCTATGACAAGTGATTCTTAGAAAAACTCTCTAATGATCCACTTCTTCAAATTTAGCTTCTCTAGGGTGAGGCATTTGATTCCACAACCGCGAAAAGTCTAACTCGATTACATAGCCGGATTGGAAACTTCTCTTTGTTTTGGGTTCGCACAAATCAGCGCAAAGCAGTCCTAAATGTCACATCCAAACATATATTAACGGTTAGGAACGCAATGTAATTGATCCAAGCATCATCTAACCTATCCACCCTAACTTCGTATGTACCTTTCATGTTGTTCCCCTTCTACTTTTGGACGTAGGTCGATAGAGATTTTCGATGGAATTCCAAGATTTCACTCTACACAAGTGCTACTTTGAGGCCTATGACAAGTGATTCTTAGAAAAACTCTAATGGTCCACTTCTTCAAATTTAGGTTTTCTAGGGTGAGGCATTTGACTCCCCAACCGCGAAAAAGTCTAGCTCGATTCTATAGCCGGATTGGAAACCTCTCTTTGTTTTGGGTTCACGCTGAAATCAAAGCAAGCAGTCCCTAAATGTCACATCCAAAACATATATTAACGGTTGGGGAACGCAATGTAATTGATCCTACCATCATATAACCTATCCACCCTAACTTCCTATGTAACTTTCGTGTCGCTCCCTTCTTGTTTCAAGACGTAGGTTGACATAGAGATTTTCGAAGGAATTTCAAGATTTCACTCTAAACAAGTGCTACTTTGAGGCCTATGACAAGTGATTCTTAGAAAAACTCTCTAATGGTCCACTTCTTCAAGTTTAGGTTCTCTCTAGGCTGAGGCATTTGATTCCACAACCATGAAAAGTCTAGCTCGATTCTATAGCCTGATTGGAAACTCCTCTTTGTTTTGGGTTCATGCTGAAATCACAACAGCAATCCCTAAATGTCACATCCAAACATATATTAACGGTTGGGGAACGCAATGTAATTGATCCTACCATCATATAACCTATCCACCCTAACTTCCAATGTAACTTTCGTTCGCTCCCTTCTTGTTTCTAAGACATAGGTCGACATAGAGATTTTCGAAGGAATTTCAAGATTTCACTCTAAACAAGTGCTACTTTGAGGCCTATGACAAGTGATTCTTAGAAAAACTCTCTAATGGTCCACTTCTTCAAGTTTAGGTTCTCTAGGGTGAGGCATTTGATTCCACAACCGTGAAAAGTCTAGCTCGATTCTATAGCCGGATTGGAAACTTCTCTTTGTTTTGGGTTTGCGCTGAAATTCACAAAGCAGCCCTAAATGTCACATCCGTAAAACATATTTTAACGGTTGGGAACGCAATGTAATTGATCCTAGCATCATCTAACCTATCCACACTAACTTCGTATGTACCTTTCGTGTCGCTCCCTTCTAGTTTTGGCACGTAGGTCGATAGAGATTTTCGATGGAATTCCAAGATTTCACTCTAAACAAGTGCTACTTTGAGGCCTATGACAAGTGATTCTTAGAAAACTCTAATGGTTCACTTCTTCAAATTTAGGTTTTCTAGGGTGAGGCATTTGATTCCCCAACCGCGAAAAGTCTAGCTCGATTCTATAGCCGGATTGGAAACTTCTCTTTGTTTTGGGTTCACGAAAATCTACGCAAGCAAATCCCTAAATGTCACATCCGTAAAACATATATTAACGGTTGGGGAATGCAATGTAATTGATCCTACCATCATATAACCTATCCACCCTAACTTCCTATGTAACTTTCGTGTCGTTCCTTCTTGTTTCTAAGACGTAGGTCGGCATAGAGATTTTCAAGGAATTTCAAGATTTCACTCTAAACAAGTGCTACTTTGAGGCCTATGACAAGTGATTCTTAGAAAAACTCTCTAATGGTCCACTTCTTCAAATTTAGGTTCTCTAGGCTGAGGCATTTGATTCCACAAATCAAAAAAAGTCTTGCTCGATTATAGCCGGATTGGAAACTTCTCTTTGTTTTGAGTTCACGCTAAAAATCGGCGCTTAGCAAATCCCTAATGTCACATCCAAACATATATTAACGGTTGGGGAACGCAATATAATTGATCCTACCATCATGTAACCTATCCACCCTAACTCCTATGTACCTTATTTCGATACGTAGGTCGACACAAATGATTTTCGATGGAATTCCAAGATTTCACTCTAAACACATGCCACTTTGAGGCCTTGTGACAAGTGATTCTTAGAAAAACTCTAATGATCCACTTCTTCAAATTTAGCTTCTCTAGGGTGAGGCATTTGATTCCACAACCGCGAAAAAAGTCTAGCCTCGATTACATAGATGGATTGGAAACTTCTCTTTGTTTTGGGTTCACGCTGAAATCACAAGAAGTCGTCCCTAAATGTCACATTCAAAACATATTTTAACGGTTGGGAACGCAATGTAATTGATCCTAGCATCATCTAACCCATCCACCCTAACTTCGTATGTACCTTTCGTGTCGCTCCCCTTCTAGTCTTGGTACGTAGGTCGATAGAGATTTTCGATGGAATTCCAAGATTTCACTCTAAACAAGTGCTACTTTGAGGCCTATGACAAGTGATTCTTAGAAAAACTCTCTAATGGTTCACTTCTTCAAATTTAGGTTTTCTAGGGTGAGGCATTTGATTCCCAACCGCGAAAAAAAGTCTAGCTCGATTCTATAGCCGGATTGGAAACTTCTCTTTGTTTTGGGTTCACGGAAATCTACGCAAAGCAAATTCCTAAATGTCACATCCGAAACATATATTAACGGTTGGGGGAATGCAAATGTAATTGATCCTACCATCATATAACCTATCCACCCTAACTTCCTATGTAACTTTCGTGTCGCTCCCCTTCTTGTTTCTGCAGACGTAGGCTCCACATAGAGATTTTCGAAGGAATTTCAAGATTTCACTCTAAACAAGTGCTACTTTGAGGCCTATGACAAGTGATTCTTAGAAAAACTCTCTAATGATCCACTTCTTCAAATTTTGGTTCTCTAGGCTGAGGCATTTGATTCCACAACCGCGAAAAAGTCTTGCTCGATTATAGCCGGATTGGAAACTTCTCTTTGTTTTGAGTTCACGCTAAAATCGGCGCTAGCGATCCCTAATGTCACATCCGAGAAACATATATTAACGGGTTGGGGAACGCAATATAATTGATCCTACCATCATGTAACCTATCCACCCTAACTCCTATGTACCTTATTTCGATACGTAGGTCGACATTACAAATTTTTCGATGGAATTCCAAGATTTCACTCTAAACACATGCCACTTTGAGGCCTGTGACAAGTGATTCTTAGAAAAACTCTAATGATCCACTTCTTCAAATTTAGCTTCTCTAGGGTGAGGCATTTGATTCCACAACCGCGAAAAAGTCTAGCTCGATTACATAGATGGATTGGAAACTTCTCTTTGTTTTGGGTTCAGCAATGAAATCAAATCAAGTCGTCCCTAAATGTCACATTCGAAACATATTTTAACGGTTGGGAACGCAATGTAATTGATCCTAGCATCATCTAACCCATCCACCCTAACTTCGTATGTACCTTTCGTGTCGTTCCCCTTCTAGTCTTGGTACGTAGGTCGATAGAGATTTTCGATGGAATTCCAAGATTTCACTCTAAACAAGTGCTACTTTGAGGCCTATGACAAGTGATTCTTAGAAAAACTCTCTAATGGTTCACTTCTTCAAATTTAGGTTTTCTAGGGTGAGGCATTTGATTCCCCCAACCGCGAAAAGTCTAGCTCGATTCTATAGCCTGGATTGGAAACTTCTCTTTTGTTTTGGGTTCAAGAAATCTACGCAAGCAGTCCCTAAATGTCACATCCGTAAACATATATTAACGGTTGGGGAATGCAATGTAATTGATCCTACCATCATATAACCTATCCACCCTAACTTCCTATGTAACTTTCGTGTCGCTCCTTCTTGTTTCTGATGACGTAGGCTCCACATAGAGATTTTCAAGGAATTTCAAGATTTCACTCTAAACAAGTGCTACTTTGAGGCCTATGACAAGTGATTCTTAGAAAAACTCTCTAATGATCCACTTCTTCAAATTTTGGTTCTCTAGGCTGAGGCATTTGATTCCACAACCGCGAAAAAAGTCTTGCTCGATTATAGCCGGATTGGAAACTTCTCTTTGTTTTGAGTTCACGCTAAAATCGGCGCTAGCAAATTCCTAATTGTGGATACAGATCACCAAAGAACTCTACCGAGTTGTTCGTAGGGTTCTATCCTAGCCTCATGGCCACAAACAACTCCCGTAAGGCAATGGAAGCATAGCTACGGTGACTTACGTTGTAATCGAGATAGAACACTAGTCGATTACCTTGTTTAGAGTTCGGGTGTTCGGGTTCCTCTACGACAACCCTCTCTCGTATCCGACCAGGATCGTAGCGAGTTCCTTGGCTCCTTAGACTATAAAAGGCGGCCAAGGAACACCTCGAGAGGAGAGCACGAACGCATAGAACACAAGCTTGGCCACAACCAAGCGCCGTAAGTTTCATAGCCGATTCCGCCAACCCCATCAATCAAAAACAAAGCTCACGCCGACCGGACGCAAGGTCTTTACTGATCCTGATCGAGGGCCCGAACCAAGATAAAACCCCGCTCAATGTCACCAAGAACAAACCGCCGGCTCTCCAGTTCGCCGAGGCCCGAACAACCGCCTGTGCACCCCGTGGGCAGGCCTCGGTCGTAAAACATCGACAACCGGTGCACCAAGTAGGGGCTCGTCGAATTCAGCACGAGAGTCCGGGCGGACCACGACATCATGGGCTCTTCGGCGAAGAAGACGATCATCTTCGAACATGGGCTTGCGAGGTCAACGACGACGACAAGACTCGAAGCTACACCATCGAAGAACCCAAGATCGAAGAACCGAACTCGCCGAAGCCCAAAGAATCGACGCTACCGAAGCCGCCCTCGAAGACGGAGAACGAGTTCGGCTTGCTCAAACCCGCCCCCTGAAGGGCCCAAACCAAACCGGCTCGGGAAGGTGGACAACCAGTGGCTCCAAAGACGGACTCAAGAGCGACTTCGAAGCACAACTCCTACTCCGACTTCCGGATAAGGGAAATTACTCCAACTTCGAAACTTTTTTCGATCAAAGCTACCTCGACTGGGAAAGAAGGCGACCTCGATATAACCCCTGACACCAGTCCAGATTACCTTTCGCTTTCCTATAGGATTACGCAACCCTAAGTTCAGCGTATTCAAGGAGCGCCAAGACAACTCAAGAGAAGACTGGAAATTCCTTTGGAGGGCGCACAAAGAGGGCTCATCTTGACAAGAACCCCAGGAATGCATCATCCACTGGCCAAGAACCCTCTCGTTGACGGTCACTAACTACATATTTTATACCGTCAACATTAGTATAAAACCACCAAAACACAATAGTAATAGGGCTTTGAGCTAACCATTTCCACAAGTTTTGGTACTTCACTTGTTTTGCAGACAATGTTGAAAACATATACATTTTGGGGCCAAAAGCAAAGGAAAACATATAAAGAATAACAAGGCCCTAAATGGACATAAGCAAAGCAAGGAGAAGAGAGGAGAAATGCCCATAAACATGAATATCAACATCTATACATAAGCCCAAGAAGTGGAAACCCAAATCTAACATGAAATGATATTGGGCCACTTGACATGGGTTTAGTATTCTGGGCATAACTTTTTCATACGGACTCGATTTCAGTGCACCACCCGCCAAAACGGCTAACGACGAAAGGGACGCGCCACAAAATTTGAGCCCAATCGCCCAGGTTTGGGTGCGCCCGCAACCCCTGCGGCTGCCAAACGGGCCCGCCTTCTCTCTCGGTGCAATTAAGGTCCGAAAAGTTGTAAGGCGGTATTGGTTGCCACGTTCACCGAACCTCGACGCCAGAGGAGGTCGGTTTGGTGCTTTGATGGTGGTAGATTTGCATTTACCCCCCCTCCTCTCATCCTATAAGTAGGTGGCCTCTCCCCCTCTCACAACACAACCATTCTACACACAACACAAAAGGAGAGCCACAATGTAATAGAAAGGAGAAGCTCCACTCTTGTTCTTCTTCCTCTTCTTAGTTCTAATGGAGAGTGAGAGAGGGAAAGCTAGAAGGATACTTTGCTCCTTCTAGTTGGAGTTGTCGGAGTGCCCTCGGTGGTCCGCTGTTCCTAGGAGGTCGGAGTGCTTGGGACTTGCCTCGGTACCCGCTTCCCTTGTACCTCTACAACTTCCTTGCACTTTGGTAAGAAAGTTCGTGTTCATCTTTCGGCTTATTGTTCTTCAAGTATATTATCTTAGTCTGTTATAAACTTGCGGGATCGATAGTTGTACCTTCGGTCGTAATTCTTGGTGAAGGGACTCTTTGACCGGGAACCTTGATCGACACCAAGAGTTGTGTACGGTAGTGCAAACGTGGTGTTTGGACTAACGTCCACCTATCTTTGCGAAGCATCCCACGGTCGTGAGGGTAGGCGGCAGGGTTGTGACAGCCTTGTCCATCCCTTTGTAATCCCTCCACGTCGGGGACGTGAGAGAGCCAATGGCCTGACTCCGCCCCTGTGACAGAGGGCCGGTGTCGAAGCAAGGAGATAACAGCCCTAGAAATCCCCCGCCTCGAAAAACCTAAGCCCATAAAGATACCTCACTACCCATAGTTATCCTTGGGCGGCTCTGCTCGTGAGGTTAGTGCAAACGCTCCTCGTGGAAAATACGATACCCCGAATACTTCCCCGGTGAAAGCTACAACGACAGCCCGCGACGCTATGGATTCTTCTACATACGCTAACGAAGTCAACACCCTCAACGGAGCCAATCGTCAAGCAAACCAATCGGTGATCGGGAAAACCAAAGATCGCAAGTTCTACCCCGACGTATGAGTGGCGCCCAAGGCTACGTCGCTAAGGAAATCTTTATGGTGGCACGGCCGCGCATGGCTTAACCAACCGTATGCCCCCCGACATCGTCCACCGACGAAGGCTTATCAAATATCTCGGGCGGATCTTAAAGAACCCTTGAAGACGAAGGAGAACACCAACGCCAAGAAAGGTCAAGAGGAACAAGCTAAAGGGAGGACGCCAAATCGTGGCAAACATACGCCTACAAGCCATGAACAAATATCAAGCCGATCTACACGAACGAGAGGCTAAAATCCGAAAGAGAAGTCAAGACGCATCAACGAGCAACCCAGAAAGGCTACAAGGGTTGATTGACCGCCCAAAGACCTGCTGCACCTAAATGACGAGGAGAGGCTCATCAAGGAGGCCTTGCGTAAGGCTACCCGAAAGAGATCCCGCACGTCACAACCAAAGCGCAATGTAGCCTCATGCACCAAGAAGTCGATCCAACGCCTTCGAGAGGCCGGGAAGGCCGTATAGAACCAACAACTCCAGCCACCCCGGAGGGATGGTAGACAAGCACTCGAGACCCCCGAGGGAAATCCCGCTCCAAGACCAAGCCGACAAGAAGAAGTCGCAGAGTCAACATATCGACCTTCCACCGGAACTCATCCGAGAGGAGGAAGAACCTCAGAGGACTTGAAGAAAGGACGACGGAAGCTACGACGGGATTCCCTTGCTTCGCGGAAAGATTGCAAGAGATCAAATTACCCCCAAAGTTCAAACCTTCAAACCACTAAATACGATGGGAAAAACAGAGCCAAGACAATGGCTCGTAGTCTACTAAGCAATCCATTGAGTCGGGTCGGAGGAGATGATGACGCAAAAGCCGCTTTCTTTCCATAGCCCTAGAGGCTCTACCGCTCCAATGGTTCGACAAAGGTCAAAGAGGGCTCAATCCGATATCAGGAAGACTTGCGTAAAGCATTCTCGCAAAGAATCCAAGCAGAATCATCACCCATCCTATTACTCTCCAGCCGAGTTGAAAAGCCTCAAGCGTAAGCCGAGAATCTTGAGAGATTATTACCGAAGATTTGGGAAGATGAGATCCCAAGTACATGATATCACCGAAAGAGAGGTGATAGACGCCTTCGGCAATGGAATTTTCTCAAGATGGCGGCCTCTCGATTTCTACAAAAAACAACCCAAGGACAAACGAAGCGCTCCTTTATCGTTGAGAAGATGATCGGAGTCGAAGAAAGAATCCGAGATCGCCTGCAAAGAAAGAACTCGAAGGCCCGAAGAAAGAGCAGTAACAACTCGCTGAACAAAAGAAGCGAGGACTGCATAACACCGTCACAATGACGTAAAAAGTCAAAGAAACCATACAAACAAAGGTTCAACAACAACAACAAATAGCGACAGAACAGAAGCAATATCAAGCTAGAAGACCTACCTTGCATCACCCTAGAGCTCAAAGACACGCCGGAAACTATTCCACATTCCAGAAAAGTACAAGGGAGGAAACAACTCGCCTCGAAGGGGAGCAATCAAGAAAACAGAGAAGAAGCCAAGAGCCAAAGATGGGGGATTTCCCGTAAAGCAACGAGATCCTTGAACGTTATATTCTGAGTACCGGATCAAAGAGCAAGAGACAAGATAAGCTAGCACCGATCAATCATGGCGTGAGAACCCGCAACACCACGGTACCTCAATTGGTCCCAATACCCGATTCAATTCACCAGGGGAAGATCAATGGATGAGTGTGGGCAACGCTTGGGCTATATCCTTTGTACTCGAACCTACAATAGCCGGGTAACTCGTCACCAAGGTATTGATCGATGGAGGAGCGCTGGAACATCATATTCTCAAAAACACCGGACAAGATGGGACTAGACCTCTCCGGTTAATTGCTCCTTCCAAAGACTTTCTTTCTACGGATAGTACCCGGACGAAAGCAGCCATACCAGTTGGACAAGTCACCTTGCTACCACATTTGGATCTCCAACCAATTACGGACAGAGTACATCAAGTTCGGTAGCGGATCTCGAGTCACCATATCACGCCATCATGGGGAAGACTCAAGCTATCGCAAAATTCATGGCTATTCCACACTACCCAGATCTTCTACTAAAGATGCCGACACCATTTGGGATTCTCTCCATCAAAAGGGACCTCAAAAAGCTTTTCGAAAAGCGACGCGTACAAAGCCGTGGAGATTGCAAACAAGACGGGAGAGCTCTTTGAGAAAAAGGAACTCAACCAAATGGCGAGGAGACAAATCCGAAGAACTCGAGATACCACCAAGAAGCAAGCAATCCCCGATCCCACCGGAAGAGCCGACGTCAAGCACATCGACCTGGCGTGACCGCGATCCATCCAAGACGGGCGATCACAGCCCCATCTATCTCCAAAATAGAACTGCGCCACCATTCCTAAGGCAAAGACAAAGAAATATTCGCCGAAAACCGAGACATGCCCTGTCCCAAGGAGCCGGGCCGAAAGCAATGCATCGACATCAATATGGGATCCAAACCCATCAAGCAAAGACTAAGAAGGTTCTCACTAGAAAAGAAGGAAGCCATCAAGAAGGAAATGGCGAACTACTCGCAGCAGGATTCATCGAGAAATCCTACATCCCGACCGGCTAGCCAACCCAGCCGTTGCGAAGAAGAACACCTCGGGATTGGCGAATGTGTGTGGACTACAGACCTGAACAAACACGCCCAAAAAAGATCCCTTCGGGCTACCAAGGATCGACCAAATAGTGGACTCCACAAAGAGGATCAGCTCTACTATCATTCTTGGATTGTTACTCAGATACCACCACGATCGCTACCAAGAAAGAAGATCGAGCAAAACCTCTTTTATCACCCCCTTCGGTGCCCTCTTTGCTACAAAACAATGTCCTTCGGATTGAAGAACGCCGGAGCAACGTGATCAAAGAGCAATACAAACTTGTTTAGGAGAGCGTATTGGCAAAAATGCCGAAGCATACGTAGGATCTACATAGTGGTGAAAACAAGAGAACCGTAAACTCGATTCAAGATCCGAAGAAACTTTCAAGAACCTCAACAAGTGGAAATGGAAACTCAATCCAACCAAATGCGTCTTTGGAGTACCATCGGGCAGCTACCGGGTTTCTTGGTCAAGAATGAGGCATTGAAGCCAGCACCAAGCAAATCAAAGCAATCATCGAGATGACACAACCCCGTTGTCAAGGACGTCCGTAAGCTCACAGATGCATGGCGGACTCAACGATTCATATCCAAGCTTGGAGAGAAAGGGCTACCCTTCTTCAAACTCATCAAGACCGAGGAGAATTCAAATGGACGGGTGATGCGACAGGCGTTTGAAGAACTCAAACAATACCTTACAACAGCAGACGGTAACACCCCCAAAGGATCAAGAAAAACTCTTTGCTCTACATAGCAAAGAACAAATACAAGGGTCGGGCTTCAGCAATCATCGTGGAGAGAGGAGAGCCCTGACAACTTCAGCAAAAGTTCGAGCCGCTTTAGTGTGAGCGAGGTTCTATCCGAGTCCAAGGCTCGATACCCTCATGTACAAAAACTACTCTATTCCATACTGATCACATCAAGGAAGCTACGACACTACTTCGACAGCCACAAGATCACAGTGGTGACTGACTCACCACTAGGCGATATCCTGAGGAACAGAGATTCAACAGGCCGTATATCAAAATGGGCAGTAGAACTCGCGTTGGTTAATTGCCCAAGTCAGTAAGTGGGCCAAAGCAGCCCATATGGCCCATTTAGTAATCTATATATATATATATATGCTAATTACCGGCCGGTACGATTAACCTAATCCTAGAACACACCCACGCGCCGGTGCTTGGCACACACGCACATGCCCGCCGCCGTTGTTGAGTACGCCGCGTATTGCCGCTTTGTTCCTCATGGGCGAAAGTGCTAGCACCTCCGTTGCGCCGTTCTTCTCTCCGCACGTGTGGACGTTACCGTGAAGTGTTGCTCCATTGCGCCTTGGCCGCATCTGATACGACTACTTCGACGTCGACTACATCGACCTACGCCCCGTCAAAGTCTTCCGCCGCGCCGCTCGGGGAAGGTATAATCTATGATCATCTACATGCAAGGATCCCGTTTATATTACGTGGTATTTTTGTGCTAGCGTGCT
>JADLZK010006934.1:0-364444 GCA_015847255.1 Hyparrhenia diplandra | reverse complement strand
ACAATACATACTATCTTGAAGAGTAAAACACATTTTTTCATCTCTTACATTGCAAGATACAGTTGTTCATACTATATCTGGAAGTGCTAAATTGATAGAGGGATTAGAAAGAGCCACAATAATGTTACCTTGTGGGACAAAGGTAGACATAAACAAAGCACTTTATTCCCCAAAGTCTCAAAGAAATTTGTTGAGCTTTAAAGATATACGCCAAAATGGCTATCATATAGAGACAATGTGTGAGGTAATGTGGAGTACCTCAAACATTACAAAGATATCATGTGGGGAAAAAAGCATGTGTTTCCATAATTGTATGCATAAACTTCTGAATTCTCAGATTCAAGAAGAAATTCACCACTCTGTAATGCAGAAACAAAGGAACCAACAGGTCGACGAGTTGATGTGGTTTCCTTAATGGTAGTGCTATGGCATCTGAACGTTGGTGACACTAGTGATGTATTATGGCATCTCACGTAGCAATATCAAAAGTGGCGTTTGGACTGAGCTAGTTTCATTTTATTTTTCGACAATGTTTCAGGTACTGAATTTTAGTCAAACATCATGAATTGTCACCGAGTTATCATAAGTATTCTGAAAGCAAAGCACCAAACTAATAGGCACAGATGGGGGAAAACCTCGAAAATTAACATAAATTGTGCCACACTGGATGACTAAACAAATGCAGCGGTAAATAAGGACTTGAAATAGTAAGTTTTCATTCTTTCAGATGAGAAGTTCGATGTAAAAAATAGGAAACGATAGGAAACATCATTATGAGAGCCTTGATAAATGATAAGAAAACAACATCCAAGAAGAAAAGATAGATAGCCAAACAGAAAATTTGTTACCAAATAGTTCACATTTCCATGAGACCATGACGGCGGCAACAAATAATTATATCCACCACTATTATCAGAATACACTTTGTATATTAATCAAGCTACTTCTCGATAACATATTAAAAAATATGTTGGAAACAAGGCTACAAGTCAGGTAAATAAGTGCAGATCTCCCCGCTTCAGGTAGAAACCCAATTTCTTACTTCGGTCCATAGTAAAGGGATTAGCATCCATAAATCGTGAAAAATTATATTACTAAAAATACAATTTTTGTTGCTAAGTTGCTTCTCTGATTCACACTTCTCTGGTTTCCACTCCATGAAGGTCACAACAAATAAGTAAATTCATCACTAGCAGTAGCAGCATTGCACTTTGCCACTTTGTATATCAATAGGGCAAATCCCTGAATATTACATGTCAAGTAAGTAAGAACAATCCTCCCCACTTTGATGCAATCTGATACCCCAAGGTAACAAATGAACAAGAAGACTGACAACATATAGCATCATCAATAATTTTGGTCCACAACTTCATTCAGCTTTGTTGGAATTGCCAAATGTTATACAAAGCTGCTTCAATTCATCATAGGGATAGTATGTGAAATACAAGATGCAAGTGTTATGAGGACATGAAAGCAAGCAGATGCATGATACAATGCATTCAAACTTTGCTAGTAGTAATATTGGAGAAAGAAATCAACAAAAAACATTGGTTTTCCATATATTATTTATAAGAGATACCACCAAAAAGGATGGTGCCCAGATAGTCTGCTATTACTATCCAAAGGCTCAACTGGTCACTGGCGATTAAAGTTTGGTACAGACTTCAGGATGATATGGCTCTGTTGCACCATCATCAAACTCCATAAACACCATCTTGCCACTGGCCAAAGCTTCTTTGAGAAGCAAAACAAGTAAACAACTGCTTGGTACATAACTAAATAGATGACTATATGGTATAAAAAGTTCTCTTTTTCTTCCATTTTCCCATTAAGAATACTTCTTTTATTCCAAATAATAAAGAGAAATACTTCTTTTATTCCAAATAATAAAAGAGGAAAAAAAAATTTTTGTCTGGATTCTTGCTAGTCAATACTAGGTACCCGACTAAAAAAAAAATTTGCCAAAACAAGATGCAGCTCTACAGCTAGGTGGAAAAAAACTTTAGAATCATACATGAAACGATCACGCAGAATTCATACATGAAGAGACTCCAGAGCAACAGTTTTTTTACCATGAGGCTACATAAAATTAATCAGATGACGAAAACAAATGTACGAGTTTCCCAATAGCAATGATTTTTCAGACTAAGTAACACCAAATGGAAAACATGGTATTGGTATGAATGATAGTATCCTATCAAGAAATTCACCACTCGGTAATGCAAAAACAAAGTACAGCAGATACTAGTTAAATATTATCCTATCAACTTGATGAAAATAAAAGTTGTTGATTTAACAATAAGATCAAAACTGGTGTTCAAGACTGAGCCAGTTTTCATTTTACTTTTCAACCATGTATAAACTGAAAAATTTTAGTCCTGCAATGGTGACTAAATTGTCTGCCATAATAAATATCCTAATACAACTGACTAACTGACCCTGGCTGCATTGTATTATGTTTACCACAACTATATATCTGATGAAATGTTTTTCTTATAATTGTATATTTGCATTGTTCATAATCCTAAATTCATCTTTGCTGAACGGAACCTAGAGAATTACTGCTCCAAATTAAAGATTCATGTCAGCATCCATTGATTCTGCGATCGATTAAATATTTATTCAAATATACCAATAAAATTTTGTTAAGTACGCACAATAGGTCACTGAACTTTGCATGCAGTACCAGCTCGACTTGAGCAGAAAATAACTGTAACTTGAACTGATGCTTATGTAGACAACACACAAATTTGACTAAAAAGATAAGCTTCACTTCTGGTTCTGAAGCGTCAGGACATCAGCCATGCGCTACTTCAGAAACATAAAGGTTACATCAAGCAGACACCATATAGGCAGCTAAAACATGTGAGCATGACACAGCTCTGGATGCACAAGATAACCCCTATGATATCATTCCATGGTATCACTGCCCTTTATATGTCTTTATGGGTGGCAATGAGGGGTACCAGGAGCTTTGTAATCACTGGTGTAAATAATTACCCCTACTAAACCTACAAAAATCTAGGCTGCCAAGCCGAACTGAAAAAAAAAAAAAAACAGCGGTGCTAGACAGGAAATATGATAAAATTTGATTCAGCAAAGAAAAAATACGAAACTCACAGCAGGAACCGAAGGGGAGAACTTAAATTTAATCCACCTGAATGCATAAACAAATGCAGGACTAAATAAAGACCCGAGATAGGAAATGTTATTCTTTCCGACTGAAACTCGAGCTCTATGCACTAAAGAAACAACGATAACTGATTCTCGGCTGACTTTCATACTAAGAAGGCACAAAGCTCGATTATAATTTATAAAAGTATGCTTGGAGCGATAATTATAATGTTCGAAAGCTTGACAAGAAAACAGGAAGGCAGAAAAGTATACAGAGCAGACTACCTATATAAATAATAAGAAATAAATATGGCTAAGCAGCCCCAACCCCCAACTCCACCACACACAACCCAAAAAAAAAAAAATTGCTACTTAAAGTAGAAAACAAGCTCCAAAGAGTGGTTTTAGTATCACAATTCATCTATTTAATGAAATAAGGTTATCCAATCTTCCATGCGCTACACCATATTTCAAGTAGAAAACCTTGTTTCCTTTCGGTCGATAGCAAAGGGAGATAGAGAGCCATCACTCAATTAGCAACCATAAACCATGAAAAAGCATTGACAACAGAAGTTGGAAAACAAGTTTGCTTCTCTAGTTCGCACTTCATGGCAATCATAACATTTAATTAAATCCATCACTATCAACATTGCACTCTGTTTATCAATCAAGCCACTTCCTGAAAGTTACCATATCAGAAAATATATTTGGCAACAAGAGTACAGGTCATGTAAGCACGGGCCTCTTCATTTTGATTCAAACTGTTGCCTCAAAGTAAAATATCAACAAGGAAGATAACCAACAACATATAACATTATCATTATTTTTGGTCCACATTTGAGTTGTCGAAGATAATATGAAGTGGCAGAGCTGCTGTATCCATCATCATCATAAGGATAATATGACAAATACATCATGCAAGTGGTGCCAGGATAGCAAAGCCTCGAGCATAGTGGAATATTTTTGCTAGTAATAATAAAAGAAAGAAATTAAGTAGACAACATTGGTTCTTCATATCTTATCATTTTATCAATAAAAACTACAGCCAAAAAGGATAATGCCCTGATAAGTTGATATTACTATCCATACGGCTCTGACTCAACATGTGATTGACAACTAGAATAACTTGATGAAGGCCTCATGGTAGGGTTGAGTTGCTGCACTGGAGTACTTAATCAACATGATCTTACCATTAACCAAAGCTTCTTTGAGAAGTGAAAGGTCTGCTTCTGGTGTACCAGGCAAATCCACCGGAGTGACATTGCGAGAAACTATTAAAAGTTCACGCAGAGACCTGGCTTTCCTCAACAGAAAACTCACTAGCTGCACCTCAGTGGGGCGCCAGTTGAAGTTCATGACCTTTACCATGACAAGGTTGTCCAAGCCATCTTCTGGTGGTTCTTCAAACCCCTGATCAATAGAACCATCATATCCATAGTCCGGGAACTACAAAGAAAAACCATAGTAAAAAGGCAGAATGACTATAGAGCAAAAGAAATTACAAAGGCATTGATTGCGTTAACCTGCAAAAAGAGCCTCCATATTAGGACATTGGAAGGTCTTGAGGAATAGATACAGGTTGGATAGGTTGACAGCTTCCATTCGTATCATGAGTAGGTGTAGCTCTTTCAAACTGTGTAAGTTGAAATTGGGTAACTGGGCACTGGCTCCATTGGTTGACAAGAAAGATGATGCAGCCTAAAATAAAAGTATGGTTAGGTTTAAAAAACCATGAATTTTTCTTTCATATTTATAGAAATCAAGCAACTAAAAGTTACTCCAAAGTGACAAGAAGACAAAAAATAATAAGGGTAACAAGATTGTATACGGAGAAAGTACCGTGAGGACTTGGTAACATATGGTGAGAACATTGAGGCTGGATAAATAATTCGGGAGAGATTTCCTCAACTTATCGGTATTCCACTCTTTCATCGATGCAGTGTCATCTAACTGAATATAAAGATCAGAAAGTGCAGCATTGCGTGGAATGGATAAGGGCAAGTTGGAGAAGCGGCCGCAGTAGCGGAAGGAGCGCAGAGTAGACACACGCACGAAGTCCAGACTGATTATCCTATCACAGTCCGCGATGGTAAGACTCCTCAAGTTGCGCGGCGGCCTGTGGAACACCCAACCGTCACAGCTGCAGCGGCGCAGATCGAGTGCGGAGGCTGGGGCACAATGCCATCATTTTTGCGAAAGCCACCGGCTGAATGGAGACCGATACGAGGCGGATGACCTCCAGAGCGTGGAATGGGCGCTGGGCGCCCTTGTAGAACATGGACACGGCGATGTGGTTGAGCGAGAGGCACGCGAGGGCCGGGCTCGACAGTGGCAGGTGGAATTTTAGCTTGCTGCGCCTCTGCTTCGTCTCCACGTGGACTTCCTCGACGCCGCACTCGGTAGCGTAGTCGAGGTAGCGCTGGAACTCCGAGGACTTGAGATGCGAGGTGTGGACGGTCAGGAGAAGCGCTCGAGGCGGCGGAGCGGGCGCGGCTCGCGCGCCAGCTTGTCCAGCTCTCTCCGCGTGCCGTCGCGAGAGGAGAGATGCACCTTGAGGGAGGCGCGGTGCGCCCACCGGCGCTTCCACAGGTCGCGCCACCCGCGCGCGAGCGCCCCGGTGCGGATGGCGTCCTTGAGGGGGGAGGCGCGTCAGCATGTGCAGCCGCAGCTCGTCGGGGAGCGCCGAGATGCGGTCCGAGCCCGCCGCCTCACATCGCCCATCCAGCCCATCCACCCTTTGCTCCTTCACTCCGCCGCCGCCGCCGTCGTCCCCGCCACCGCCAGAGTCGATCACCATTTCCCGCTCGTCCCCAATTTGGGGAAACCCTTCTTCTCCCTCTCCCCGCCCCCTCAGTCCCTCGCCCACCAAAAACCGATGCGCCGCCGATGGGTGTTGCGAACCGCAGCAGAGGCTATAGAAAAGGAATTGGGCCATACAAGGCCGAAACAAGGAGGCTCAAGGGAACGAGGCCTGCTGCCAGAGTTTTGGGCTCTTGGCCCATGCGTAAGCCTTGTATTTGTACAGGCAAACTATTATTTTATTCGTTGCTAAAAAAAACTATTATTTGTACAGGGCTGTGCGACCACCTAACCAGCTTGATAAGAAATTTTTGGTGGGGAAGTAGAGAAGGAAAGAGAAAAACAGTTTGGGTTTCGTGAGATAAAATGGCACAACCAAAGTCCACCGGGGGCTTAGGCTTTCGTGATATGGAGCTGTTTAATTTAGCTTTATTGGCCAAGCAAGCTTGGAGACTATTACAGGACCCGCAATCCTTGAGTGCGAGGACACTGAAGGCAGTATATTATCCTGAAGGTGATTTCCTACAGGCTGAATTAGGTCCCGCGCCTTCACGAGTGTGGAGATCAATTATCGATGGTCGAGAAGTATTACGAGAAGGATTAATCAGAAGAATCGGCACCGGGGAACAAACTGATATTTGGTCGATGAATTGGCTACCCCGTGGCAGTCTTCGCAGGCCACTTCGAACAGCAGTACGCAACCCGCCGGAGAGAGTTTCTGAACTCACCATGCAAACTGAAGCGAGGTGGAACCGAGCTATGCTGCAACAGCATTTCAATCCGGTGGATGCTGAAATAATTAGTGAGATCCCAATATGCACGAGGGGTCAAGATGATTTTTGGGCATGGCATCATGACAAGAATGGTGCCTTTACCGTTCGGTCGGCGTACTTCATGCTTGTTCACATCAGGGAGCAATGTGATGCAGCGCTGAATAATGTATCAGGAAGATCTAATATTGAGGCGTGCGAGAAGGAGTGGAGGAGCCTATGGTCAGTAAAAGTTCCGTCGAAAGTAAGCATTTTTCTTTGGAGACTAGCAAGAAACTCGATACCCTCTGGAGATGTGTTACGCCATCGGCATATGGCTCCAAATGCAGCATGCTTTTTCTGTGGTCAGCAGGACTCTTGGAGACACTCCTTGCTCGAGTGTAATGTTGCTAGGTGCGTTTGGGCACTGGAAGAAGATCGCATTGTGGAAGCGATTAGTGTTATGGAAGATACCGAAGCTAAGGCCTGGCTTGCAGCAATCTTTAAGGCTCTTTCTCATGAGGATGCTTGGCGGGTAGCAGTGGTGTTGTGGGCGATATGGCATGCAAGACGCAAAGCTATACATGAGGAAATTTTTCGGAGCCCATTATCAACACACGGATTTGTTGAGAGTTTCATAGCTGATTTAGGGGCCGGTATAAAGAAGGCAGTTGCAGCTCAGCCCTCCATCCAGCGCAGGAGGCGGTGGATCGCGCCACCAATAGGAACCATCAAAATCAATGTTGACGCTGCACTGTCCAAAAACTCAAGACTGGCGTCGGCTGCGGCCATTGCCAGGGATGAGCATGGTGCTTTCATGGGAGCTTCAGCACTAGTGGTAAAGGGAATATCGGATCCTAAGGTGATGGAGTCGATAGCATGCCGAGAGGGGCTATCTTTAGCCCTGGATATCCAAGCTACTAGGCTGAAAAATTGCTAGTGACAACCTGTCCGTCGTCAAGAATATTCAGAAGGGGAGTAGAGGACCCTATGGACAGGTGATTATTGAGATTCAAGCAAGGAGTCTGGAGTTTGAACAAGTTGATTTCACCCATGAACGGAGAGAATCAAATAGAGATGCACATACCATAGCTAGAAGCTCTTTGTATCTAGACGAAGGTCGGCATGTATGGTTTATTTCTCCACTATTTGGTGTTTGTAATTCCTATACACTTGATCAATAAAGTGCCATAGGTTCTGCTAAAAAAACAAAAAAAAAACTATTATTTTATTCTCCCTTTATTACGAAAAAACCTACTTTTGTTTCCATAACAAGAGAAAGAACTGCTCCCAGTCACCAGGCAGCCTAGCCTTGTTAATCAGTACCCATCGGGAAAAAGGTTTTGCCAAAACAAGATGGTGCTCTACACCCGGTGTCACATACTGTCGCGTCTCCCCGTCGAACGATGCTTCATCTTCACTCACCACAAACACCTGGTTGACTCTGAAAGGGATGATGGCGCTCGATGGAGTCCGGGGTTCGGTACTGCCACGACTTTCTGACGTCGCACTCTCGCGTCCTTCAGGGATGGTGGCAAGGGTGCCATCTGAGAGCAACTCGAGCTGTACCATGTTGACTGAGAGGTCGTTGATATTGTTCCCAGTGGCGTCCCGGCCCAGTGAGATGCCCTACAACGTTTTGTACAACTTGTACTCATAGCTCTGAACAACTACAAGGAAATGACACCCTCCAATACCCCTACAGTTCAAAGGAAAAAGATGTGAGAAGAAGAGTAAACGCTATTGTTGGGTTCCTGCATCTAGTCTTGTGGCCAACCGGAATTGATCAATCTCCTCCTCGCATAAATGTGCCACCTACCATGGTCGTAGACTTTTACTTTGAAAGTATTCCTTTCATTCCATATATTCCATCAATAATATCCTACAGTCATTTCGGTAGTTGCAACCCTGTTCACTTGAATTTATTAGTTTGGCTTATCCGTTATGGTATAGTGTTTTCCTCTTATAATAAAATAGTATCAACCGACTCATCGGTTGTTCGCTTGAACTTATCAACCCAGCTTAGCTATTCGCTTGAACTTACCCGCCCAACATATCTCAATCATGGCGTAGTGGTTTTCCCTCCTAACAGAACAGCACTGCGGCAGTAGAAACCAAGGGCCTCGTTTAGATGGCAAAATATTTGCCAAAAGCATTGTTCTAACTCCTATAGCACTCTTGTAGCACTTTCGTTTGTATTTGGTAAACATTGTCCAATCATGGACTAACTAGGCTCAAAAGATCCGTCTCGTGATTTACAACAAAACTGTGTAAGCAGTTATTTTTTTATATACATTTACTACTCCGAACATATATCTTTTGGTGTATTTAATGTGATGTGATGGAGAGAGGGTCTAAAAATTAGCAAGTTTTAGCAAAACTTTAGCCATCTAAACAATATAACAGTACAGTAGATAACTACATATGGTGGGTAAATGGCACACGTAGCTTTCACTTTAAAAAAAAAAATAAAGAAAGCGGGGAATACGGAGGATATGTGTTGTATAAATAGACACGTCCACCTCCTCAGCGGTTCCCAACCCGTCTAGCACTACACAACAGCGAGGCTGAGCTTAGAGGTGACGCTGCATTGCCGCCTCTCTCGTCTACCTGTACGTGTGCTCATCTACCAGTACGTGCTCGATCGATCTGATCCTTGTGTTTTTGGATTCTACTATTGGAGCAGTACTTGAGTTTTTTTATTTTACTATTCGAGTAGTACGTTTGTTCGAGCTACAGCTTATATATATGTTTGGTCTGATAATCATTATATTCATTAATTATGCTTGCCGCTCATTTCTTCACATTCTCCAGGTAGCTCGTCGGTCGATTTCCCGGCCAGGAGCTCGGGATGGTGATGATGTCGGGACTAGCTGCCGCCTACAGCGTAACAACGATCGGGACCGCGCCCTCATCATGCTGGAAGACACGGGCACCGCCGCCGCAAGTCGCTTTCCAGCGGCGGCGGCGTATTATGTGTATGGCCACGGCCACGGCCACGGCCACGTGCAGGCCCCGCGACGGGGAGATGACGGCGCCGGAGAAGGCCGACGTGCTGCGGTCGCTTGACGGGTGGGCGGAGTCGAACCTGCTGCCTCTGCTGAAGCCGGTGGAGCGGTCGTGGCAGCCGCACGACCTGCTGCCGGACTCGGCGTCGCCGGGGTTCCGCGAGGAGGTGGACGAGCTGCGGGCGCGCGCGCGGGAGATCCCCGACGACTACTACGTGTGCCTGGTGGGCAACATGGTGACGGAGGAGGCCCTGCCCACGTACCACGCCGCCCTCAACAGCTTCGTGGGCTACGACAGCCCGTCGAGCGGCGACGCCTGGGCGCGCTGGTCCCGCGGCTGGACCGCCGAGGAGAACCGGCACGGCGACCTCCTGAACCGGTACCTGTACCTGTGCGGCCGCGTGGACGTCCGGCGCGTGGAGCAGACTATCCACCACCTCATCAACGCCGGGATGCGCCTCGCCGCCGACAAGTGCCCCTACCGGGGCTTCATCTACACGGCGTTCCAGGAGCGCGCCACGGCCATCTCGCACGGCAACACGGCGGCGCGCGCCAAGGCGCTGGGCGACGCCAGCCTGGCCAGGATCTGCGGCGCCATCGCGGGGACGAGAAGCGGCACGAGGCGGCCTACACCCGGGTGGTGGACGAGCTGTTCGCGCTCACGCCCGACGCCGCCGTGCGCGCGCTCGAGTTCATGATGAGGGAGAGGATCCTGATGCCGGCCTACTACATGTTCGACGGGCAGGACCCGGAGCTGTTCCGCCACTACGCCGCCGTCGCGCAGAGGCTGGGCGTCTACACCACCGCCGACTACGCCGACCTCGTCGCCTTCTTCGTCGACAGGTGGGGCGTCGCGGAGCTCGGCACTGGGCTCACCGGCGAGGGGAGGCGGGCGCAGGACTACGTCTGCCGGTTGCCGGAGAGGGTGCGCAAGATGGCGGAGCTGGACGCGCGACGGAGGCAGCAGCCACAGCCTCGTGAGGTCCCCTTCTCCTGGGTGTTCGACAGGCACGTGGAGCTGCATGCAGACCTGACGTGAACGGTCTCCTCTGCACTGCCACTGTCACTGCTGGAGGTTATTACTGCGCTGCGCCCCCATCCAGCTACGTCCTCCTCCTCGTAGGCTGAGGAGGCTATTATCCGTACTGCCGTCCCCCCACTGTCCCGTCTATGTACGCTCACCGAGTCACCGCTGGAGTAACTCATCTGCGTCAGTCGTCATTCAATTCAATTGGTGATCGATGCAGCGTGTCAGGATATTTATACGCAACCGGCCCAAATGTCAGCAAGTACTGTAGTTCCAACGATCCCAAATTTACCTTGCCAAACTCCATTTTTTAACATTGTGCATCAACATTGTGGCGGTAGAAATTGAGAATGTAGTTCATGAAATAGAGAAGTTGTTTCTTGTTAACTAGAAGGGTGATACCTTCTAAACGTGGATTCTACACTGCCACACTTTGCATGCACTACACTACGGGAAATGGAAGGAAAACGCACTTTGCATGCACTACGGAAAACGCACTTTGCATGCACTACACTACGGGAAATGGAAGGAAAACGAAAGCGGATGCATGCGGTCGCGGCCAAGATTAAACATAACCAAACAATAGCCTTCCATGCGGTGGTGGCCTAAATTTAGTTGTGGCAATTTGGCGGGGAACCAAACATCTCATAAATCCGCCAAAGAGAGAACCTTATACATACCAATTTATGCACTATCCCTCTACTAGGCTCGCTTTTAGTGGTGCATGAACTCAAGTTATTATTGAGAACCCAACCACTCCCTCCATTCCATTTTTTTAGAGTTTAAGGGCAACCGTCCCGGCCTTTCGATTAATCATCAAAAGATCAAAGTCATTACAACACATGCAACACCATCCAGATGTCCACCGGAATTACCAAAAGAGTAACTAAGCCGCAAGAAACTAAAGAAAGAAAGATCTTGAACCACCGATGAACACCTTAAACATCCCTTGTTACATCCAGCATCAAGATACGTAGTGGCAGAGGGCTCAGTAAGGCTAGGTGTGGCAGCTGCCCTACCTTAAATTTGTTTTAGGGACTGTTTGGTTGCTCACTCAAACTCGCCGTGCCACACATGCGGTCGCCACATAAGCTAGGCTAGTGTTTGGTTCTCTGCTACCCATGCCACGCCACAATCTGCGGTGGCCTCCAGTTCTACGGCAGCTGCTTGGTTGCTACGAAAGATGTGGCCGCCACCGCTTTTCCTAGCATAAAAGCTCGTCACAACCGTGGCGAACAAATCCATCACCTAACCTTAGGCAGTTGTGTCCTTGCGCTGTGGCAAGCCACACCCAGCCACCAAAGACTTCGGTGGTGCCACGCCATTTGTGGCAGCCTTAGTGCTCAACCAAACAACCCCTTACTCTTCTCTATCCTAGATGCAACATGTGTGTTTTCTTAATGTATGTGCTTTACTCGTCTCTATCAACTCTGCAAGACAGGCGGGTGTACACCTCGGCTGCCCTGGCCGTAGCCCGTGGTGAGAACCAAAAATCTCTTTAATAGATTCTATATTTAGCATAAAAATATAGATTTAGCCCTATCTGAAAGGTTAAAAAGTACCTTATACTATTTTTAGCCTCTTTTTGAGGTGTTTCTAGATCCGCCATCTGCACCACACCCGGTAGTTATATGTCCTCCACCGCTGGAGATACGTTCATCTAGAGGGCAAGAGCTTCGGTATCAAATCCGTTAGTATTCACCACGGACTCTAGGGCAGACCACGACGTCTTAGTCATCTCCAAACTTGATACAACATCAACTGGAGCCTTGATGTTCCAGCTCCCATCTTCATCACCTCGGTGGAACTTCATGTAGTGCTTTGGAGAGTTCCATGAGGCAACCATAAAGTTTGGCTTGCAGCTGGTTTGATCTTGTCGATGTATATGTTCAAGGTATCCTTCTTGTCGGGTGGATAGAGGACCAACCAGCTTTGTAACAGACTAGCAATCTTGCAAAGAAGCATTTCCATGTCTCTCCAATCAAATCTCTAAAGACAAAGGTCATTTTTCTATTTCCAAACCGATAAAATTATAGTCGAAGAAACCATATTTACTAAACCATGCTTATTGCTCAACCAAAAAAGTACCTACGTTAACCATGGTACTACCTATGTGAATTCCTAGGATATCTGAAACAATATTTCAACATTTTTATATCACTACACATTCAAAAAAAACAAGGTTGGATTGATTCTTTTTCGAGTAAAAAGGCAAGTATCATCATCAACTTTCTTCCTTTTTTTTTGAAGAAACCGGAGGGCCGAGGCCCCTACAGGATGAGCTTTATTGAGAAAAACAAGAGTACGGGATTTCAAAGACAAAAATAACGAAAAAGCAAAGTAAAAGAAAAGTAAAGAAGAAGGTAGGAAAGTTAAGAAACAAAGAAAATCAAACTAACGATTCTACTTTGATCACCGCAGAGAATGGACCCACCGGATTGAAGAACGTTGCGAACTGGCTTTGACTCGAAGAGTCACCAAGTTGAGCTCCTTGAAGAAGTTTCTTCTGCAGTCCCCGAGTAGAAGTTTGAATTCCTTGGAAAATCACTACATTATGAGTGTTCCAAATGCTCCAACACATCTTGATAAGAGCCTCCATGAAGAATTTTGTTTGCGCTTGGGCCCTCAAAGCGTCAAGGTTATCAAGGACATCGTTGGCCACCTCGAGGTTGATTGATCCCCAACACCGCCGAGCATAAGGACAATGAAAGAATACATACTCAAATGTTTCTTCAATATCATGAGTACACATCACACAATTATAGCTTGCCGGGGCCATGTGCTTCCTTCGAGAATATTGCGAGTGCTCGCCTATCCATGATTAGAAGCCGGGTAAACACCTTGTGTTTCTACCGATAGAAACACTTCCAAAGCCATCTTATGGAGACTCGACAGTGGAATACTTGGGGGCACCATCAAAGTAGACCCACACATCATTTTCATTAACCAGCCGAGTGTCATGCATTAGTTGGGTAATGGCCTCGCATAGTGTCACTTTCTTCCTTTTGGCTAAATTATCTCTCGTAAGAGCTCTATTACGGATTACTAGCCATAGGAAGCAATGAACTCTAGGTGGAATTTTGAGACTCTGCACAACAAAAAAAAAAAAAAAATGAACTATGTGAATTCATCTAAAATTAATAATTCTATATAGAGATTGAGATGAGTAAAGACCGTATGTTAAACCGGCAAACCATCTCATCTTCATCTTCCGAGAACTCAATAGTAGCTACAAGCTCAACTATTTCAAACCAAAATTGATACAACTCATCTAGAAACATTCCTTCTAAAGGTGCATTTTAGATTGACACCATCCCATAAGGTCGCTAGAGTTTTTCCTTTCTCATTAACTATTCTATATATACAGGGAGTAAAACGATAACTAAGCAAGAGGACCCAAGCCTGTCCCTCCCAAAGCCTAATCTTTTTACCATTACCAACTTTCCATTTATACCCGATTTTAGTAGCTTAAGCTGCCCATATGAAACCTTTGAAGAAGCTTGAGGCACCTATTGTGTTAGATTGGAAAATGTTGCGATTTTCATATTATATTTTAAACAATAAGATCTTTCCAGAGCTTATCCTTGTTAGCCAAGAGGCTAATATTGAGGTCTCTAAGATTCGGTAGTTCCCAATTAGCTAAATGGTATTTATAATTCTTTATTGTGTCATTCCAGAGAAAATTACCTAGGTCTAATGGCCACCTTGGAAAAAGAATGAAAGATAACAGATAAACAGGTATACTTGATGAGTAGGTTTTAAGTAACATTGCCCTAGCTGCAAAAGAAAGAAGTTTGCCTCTCTAGCCAGCTATCTTTTTTTTAGAATCTTATCAACTAGAGGTTGGAAGTCTTCTCTAGATAGGTTCTTATGGTGGAGAGGAACACCTTAATATTTGATATGAAATTGCCCCAAAGGGCAAGCAAAGATATGAGCTAGTCTATGGGCTTCATCTATCTCCAGATTCAAAGGAACTAATTCACTTTTATGAAAATTGATACTCATACCTGATAACTATTCATACCACATCAAAACACATTTCAAATTCATTACACTAATGTCATCAGCTTTCGAGAAAAGAATGGTGTCATTTGCATTTTGTACTCCCTCGATTCCAAATTCTATGCCCATCAGGTCCCTTAAGAGACTTTTTTTGTCTTGCACATAGAGAGAAGGCCAACAACAATAGGCCAAATTGGCCATGGTACACATGGCATGGAGCAGTAAGTGAGATGGTGACACCACCTGCTATGGCTATGAGATGCTAGATGCGTAGGAGCAGGTAGGGACATCATGGTAACAAAGATTGTAGCGCCAATAGGAAACCGTCGAAGATAAAGGACAAGGTACGAGGGTGAGAGCTAGCATGATGGAGAAGACCACCAAGTCAAGGAGCCTCTGGAACAGTGGCGGAGCTGATGGGGGCCTGGAAGGGGCCATGCCCCCCCTTAAATTTTTAATAGTATAAATCCATGATTTTTATTTATATTAAAATGGAAAACATAACAAAATTTTGTCACATATGCCTTTTAATATCTTGTAGATAATTAAATCAAATAAAACACGATTAGATATATAATATTACGAGAAGCACATTAAAAGGATCAAACATAGATATCAAAGTTTACGAAATCATCTCGAGATGCCTTATTGTTATGGGGTTATTGTCTACCACTAAAAATAGTGTCTTTGGTCCAAGAGTATATATAAAAATGCAAGTACTTGTGTCAAGTCGATGAATTAGTCTAGATAGTCACCATGAAAAATCTAACCTAACTCGTTGTGCTCATTTTTTTATAAGTTAAATTTACTCGGCCTCCCTTATGAATAATTCATGGCTCCGCCACTTTGCTTCCGAATAGCTAGTTCAGTCAACGCCTGATCGAGACATACCCCGCCGGGCGAAGTATCTCATGTATAAAACCGATCATCCGACAACACAATTTAGATCTCCCAAGGAAATTAAAATACCCTGTGTGGACAAGCGTCCATCCATGCTCTCATGTGCGTCTTCAAGTATGTACCCCTCTGTCCCTAAAAAAGAACCAATTTCTAGCAAGGTGACAGTGTGCGCTGATTCTGGATTCCCCAACATTTTTTTTGGCTTTATTTCTTGCTTCTCACCTGCACGGCTGCACCATGTGACTTCCTCTTCGTCAAGGATATCTTGGATATCTTTCTTAGCCTTATCTTGTTTGACCGCCAGGTTTCATTTTGATAAATATGCTCCAAATTCAAAGCCTGGTTATATGTGTCTCTTCACATATTTGCATTTCAACAACACAAGTTCTTCCAAGGTATTATCCAACAAGCTTGTTGCACTTTGGAATCGGCTGCAACGTGGGTTTTCACGTTCCTTGATGGTATTTTATTTTAAGAATTGGATTTCATTGTACAGTTCTTTGGTAAACTTTAATCATGATGATTGGATGATGTGTCACTCTGATAATTTGAACTGGTTCCTTTCCTTAAAGGCCTTATTTGATGCGCCTCTATCTCAAAACACATGTGTTAAGAGTGGATTGGAAATGCCGTATACCATATTAACTAGCAGTCCTATGCTCCTGTCGATCTCAATCTGGAACCGTAGGCCAAAGTCACCCACTCACCATAGAACGACGGAAGAATCCAGCAGAGAACTCCTTGTAAACTCGACATTAATAATTTTATTAAGTTTTTGTACAAAATTGCTAAAGAAACCTTGTTTTGTTCCCAATAAAGTACTATAAATCTATCAGTGTTATCCGCAACTCAATATCCCTTTGAGCACCAAAAAAGACTGCCTCCAAAAATTCAGCTGCTGCAGACTGCATAGAAGTTGACCATCCATGCTGATGTTAGCACTTTTTTTTTAGCTAAGATGTCAGTACCTTTTCTTTCCTTTTTCTTTATACGCCCAACAAAAAAATAATGGCTTTATTATTCACTGTGATGCTTGTGTTCGTCCAAACTGGGCGGCGACAATGGTGGAACAGCGGATACATCGGTATCCCTGAAGGCAAGATCAACGACTTGCAAAATCTTTCTAGCAGATGCCTTAGAATCAGTAGCTCTGACCACTCTTGTCAAGTCCCCAGGAGTGGTAACATTTTGGCTCTGCACATTCGTTTTCTTGGTTGAGAGTTTGGCATTCACAGCAGGTTGGCCAGCTGCAATGGCGGAAGTGAAGACACCAGATTCGCGCAGACTCTGAACAATTGACTGGCAAAGAAAAGAGTACTACTATTAAGCATTAAATAGCACAGAAATGGTAGTGACTTCACACAGCAGCATTGTTGGTACCCACCATTGGGGTGTATATACGAGTCAGCACTCCTTTCCTCAGAAGCTTTAAGTTAAGCTGTTTATCATTCCACACGACACGTTCATTGTACCTAGCCAAAAAGAAACAAGAAACATTACCAAAAAAAAAAAAAGTAAACCAAACACTAAAATCCATTTCTCTGCAGTGAAAAGTGGAATGCCACAAATTTAATGCATTCAACTGGCATCAAGAGGCAGATGGAATTCTTTCCATGAAATAGTCCAGCTTAGCCTGATTATTCCAGATTCAGGGCAGGCTGCAGTGTAAGGTTCTGAGCCAATGTCTCTAGTCCCAGTCTGGTTCAACTTAACACAATAAATTATGTTTCATAGATTCTGTCATAAAAGAAAACAGTATTTATTCAAAAACATAATAAGACCATGGGCCTTTTGAGGTCTGAGTCAAGCCTTCTCAAGCTGGTCCAGACTTGGGCTATGTTTTTTTCTGGTGAGGCATTTGAGGACTGTCTCAGTCTGAAAACCACAACATGTGATTTCATTCATTGAGTTTACTATCTTGACCCTATACGTTGCAGCTTGGGAATCATTATGCATCCACTTGTTACCATGTGCTTAAAGTTAGCAAGTTATTTAATTGTTCATGAATGAGTAACCACCATACTTAATTATGGATGTACTAGTATAGGTAGACATAGACCTTACTGAGGAAGAAGACATGAGATGGAATAAAAAACTATTTAAACCTTCTAAACCCAATATCCTGTTTGATCAGGAAAAAAAAAATATATGGTACAGTGTGATCCCTTTTATAAGGATATTTTCAATTTGAATAAACCCTTCAGAAATAATCTCTAAAGTTAAGGAAACTCATCTCCAAGACTCCAACACATACTAAACCTCTTATAAAATATAATCCAAATAAGAAAACTTTTAGTATATCTAAATTCTGTTTTCCAATCAATGAAGTGCCATTCTGAACTGAGTGAACAGCACTGCAGCATCTGTAAAGCATTATTACACAAAACAATTAATAAGCAAAGAAATTACCAGCGAAGCATTTCTTCTTCACTAGCAGTTGATGCAATTATAAAAGCCTGCATAGCAAATGTTTTAAGTTAGTGGTAGAAGAGACAGTAACTAGCTGAGTCATCAAGTGGGGAGCACCAAGAACAACATATATTTCTTGAGCTTCATAATTACATATAAAAAAGCATCTTTACTTACTGCTCTGTCAAAATCCAACATGAAACATCTCTTAACATCTTCTTTTGTAGGCTTGCATCCACAGCGATCACGTCTAGATGTCAAATCTGAAAATTTTTGTGTATGTATAGTGCAGAACTGCAGCCTCCTCCAACTTGATCTCACTGTTAGTGATGTGCTAAAAATTGTAAGAATAACTCTATTCTGAGATGTACTCCCTCCAATCACAAACAATTTATATATTGGATATCGACAGCTCTCCAGATTCAATTTGTAAGACACAAGATTTTCATGATCTTGATCACAAATGATGTCTTAATAATAATTTAGGGCACAAGAACTTGTGACCAGAGGTAGTACTGATGAACATATACGATAATATCAAATCGGATGTTGTCAAAATATCCTTACTGTGGGCTCTTTGCATAATTATGCCACCTGTGTGCCATTAGGACGGAGATGGTCTTGAATTCGTGCAGCAGATTTTCCATTACCATAAGTGAGAAAATAATTAGGATTTCCACGCGCCGCTTCCTTATACATGCCAAAGTAAGTATCTTTAGGGAGATGATCATAATTCTTCTTGAACATAGATACCTGGTAAAAATATTGCCATGCAAAAAGAATTGTTATGATAAGCTCATTATTCAGTGGTACTGCTTGCCTACTACAGTATTTGATGAAGGTCCGTAAGTTGCAAGGTGTAGTACTGCATATGATATGTTTTCCTTGCTAAAAATGATAACAAAAGATATCTTATAGTATAGATAAACACATCTACATAATGTGGGAACCCATCAGAATCTCATGATCTTCTGTTGTTCTTGGGCATGCTATGGCATCATGACTTGTTGCCCATACACAGCATCCTCTATTTTGCCTCATTTCCTTTTCATGACTAAATAACTATAAATTGTAATAGAACTAAGATGGTAATACCAGAAGTTGTGAGCTTCCAAATAAACTGCATGATTCTCTGCACAGAAATCTAGTGTACTGTTTGTGCTTAAAAAAACTTAGTACTAAAGAAGTGAACAAAGCAACCATGGAAAGTTCACAGCGCACAAATAATTATCCTTGAATCCGAAAGTATCTTATAAAAATTACATCCTATATGCAGGCCACCTAAAATGGTATCATAACACATACTCGCCAGAACCAACTTATGAAAAGGTGAAGCCATACTCGCCAGAACCAACTTACCTTTTCTATAAGTATACAGTTTACTGAACTGGCTAAATTCCATATACACTTATACAGCACATATTTAAATACTTCAAATTTAATTAGGGATGGCAAATGAAGCAAAATTCAACAGTGTTTGCAAATCTTCCTATGTGAAAGTCTGAATGAGCAACAAGGAATGCAAGTCCAAATTAATTTTGAAGCAAAGGTAGATAGTCACAAAGTACTTGAGTAGGACCAGCTTCAAGCGGGAATTGTAAGCGAGGAACAAGAAAATCTGAATAAATGCATATAAAATATCCAAGAATTTTAAAATAACAATTGACTTTTCCCAATTGCCTTAGAAACATTGGCAGAAACTAGTAACTTTAGCATGAAATCATTCGCAAATAAAACTAAATTTAAATTGCAGAAAATGAACTAGTTGAGTACAGACAATTAGAGGAATAAAGTTGCTCCTAGTTTTGTATTAACTTCATGGTAGTAGGTGTTATTCTCAGATGCACTTGTGTTAACATGTGGTTTACAAACAATGGTATATAGATTGGCACTTAAGAGACGAAAAGAAAATAAAGAAAAAGTCTTACTTCGCTGAATGGATCTTTTATATTGTCGCGCTCAACACTGCTTTCCTGAAGACACGTAAGTTAATTAGTCATCGAAATTTTGTGCACAGTCAGACATATGAGTAGCACTGCAAAATTGATTCTTGGCTGTTTTACTTACATAATTTGGAAAAATAACCATGTCAACATCACGAGGGACCTCAGCTAACAAGCGCCTAACAGAATACTCAGCGGCTCCACCAGGATAGAGTAACTCATCAGTGTCTAGATGTATGATCCAATCCATGCCACCATCCTTCAACAAATAGCATTGTCCTTAGTGTATGAAATGCCTATAGAAAAAAATCTCAAACAAAAACTAGAAACCTACATTGTTGCATAGCAGCCCCACTGACTAGCTAAAGCTACAAATGAAAAGTTCAATCATTCATATAACAGAATTAACAGCAGATGTAAAAGACGAGAGACGCATCTCGAGCCATAACAATAGCCATCTCCATGTTGAGTGATTGCTTCACAAAGAGTTCATAGTTGCAAGGCTTGTAGAAAAATCCTGAAAGCCAACTCGTTCCAGATTCGACTTGAGCCCAAGCAATAAAACACATCAGGGAGGCGACTAAAGATGAGTGATAGAAACTCTATCAAAAGAACATGCCAAGCCAGACTATGTCCTAAAAATGGGTTACTAGTAGTTACTATCTAGGCATGGAAAATTTTTCCTGCATCCATCATTGTCAATGGTTTTTTTTTTTTTTTTTTTCGTGCGTTACACGTGTTGTATTAAGGGAAAGTGGAGTTCTTAGTTCCACACTGCCATCAAAGTGGTGGAACACTACACAAGGCCCCGGCTTTAACGGCGTATAGGTCGTAAAAAACCGACGCCGCTTGGCGACGACAACGCTGCTCAGGTCATCCATCATTGTCAATGGTTTGATGTGGTCTAACTTAATTTTGTCTGGCTACACAAGGAATCGTATGCTTTTGATCCTCACTTTCAAAAACGAAATGCAGAAATCATTATGTGGTTATTCTTTATGTGATTTATGTGGTTACTAGCAGAAAGGAAATGGCACACAAGAGAGCTGTTATCGAAAGTAAAAGAACTGGAAATACGAAGCTGACCTCCGTGCCTGCCGTTCCTCAAGCTCCTTGGTTCTGTACACCACTTTTACCCCCTTCCGTAATCAATCAATCAAGAAGACAAACAAAGGGACTGAAATTAGCGCTGGAACTGCAGAACTGGTGAGGATCAATCAAGAACAAAACGCACAAAGAATTCTGCTACCCACGGGAATTGACTCGAGTACTCCAGCAACATTGGGTTTGGCCGCCTTCCCTCCACAAAGAGCAGGAACTGCGCGACGCCGACGACCTTGTGATAGAAGAGCCAGGGCAGGATCTGCTCCAGCCCCGCGGAGGTGCTCGTCTGCACGCACACCTTAGGGCTGGAGATGTTCGTCTACAGAAGCCATGGTCTGGTTGGCAGCGCCCGAGTCGGAGGGGAAGGACCAGCCGCGGAGGTAGGGGAAGGAGGCGGCGGAGGATCCCACGAGCACATCGGTGCAGTCGGACGAGGGGAGCGACGGTGGGGTGGGCTCGGCCATGCCGGGGAAGGCGTGGGAGGGCCAGCGCGTGGTTGGGTCATCGACGCCGCCGCCGCGCCACTGGAGCACGAAGGCCAGCGCAGCGAGCGTGAGCGGGAGGACTGTCAGGAGCAGCAGGAGCTGGCGCCATGCGGCGCCGCCGCCGGAGGGCGCCTGCGCCGGCGGCATCGAAGACGCCGATCTGTCGAGGCCGGTTGTGGTGGGTTTTCCGTCGTTCCGGTTTTCCCCTTTGGGCCGTTCGATTTGGGGAACATATAAACTTTGAAACTTTTTCGTTTATGCCATTTAATAGGTTTATAATAATGTCGCACATGCCATTACCAAAGTTCACAGGTATCACTTCTCTAAACTTTTTTTTTTACCTTCCATTTACTAGAAAAAAAAAAAACTTTTCTAATACATATTAATCATATCAAATTATATTTTGTTTGCGGAAATTAAAGAAGATAGTTTTTATATGAAAATTGTAGAGCTCGGCAGATCTAAAACTTTCTAGTTTTAAATGTCTTCATTTGAAGTCATTAAGATACTAAAAATAATTACCTAAAGGCATTTTGGCATGGAAAGAAAAAAAAAAAAGTTTAGAGCTGTGGCACCAGTGTATGTGGTGAACTTTAGTAATGGCATGTGTGGCATTATGAACATTTTCATAAATGGCATACATATACATGGCCCATTTTGAGAAGGGGATTCCACACTGGAGTATTATTTTAATTTTCATGAAATTGTATTCAAACATTTCTATAATATTTTTACTATTAGAACAATCACAATGCGCTTGAAAAAAATAAGTGTAGACACTAAAATATCCCTTATATTCTAAAATATATGATTTAGCTATTCCCTAGAATACAAAACCCCTCGGAAAAGTAAAGAACAACAACAGCTTTTGTAAATATTCTTTGTCCATATTTCAAACAATCCACGGAATCACGTTTTTATCAGTGATCGGATCGATCGGTCGTTTGCCTCCGGTAGCTCGTTTGCTTCGTCCACCCGGTATAGCTTTCTCCGCCGCAAGATGGACTCGCGAGGGAGGACGTGCGCTCGGACCTCGGCAACATTGTCTTTCTGCAGGAGCACAGCGGCCAGGCTGGCAGCAGGAAATAATCCAAACGGACCCTAAACTATTATAAAAATAATCCATAAAACAGTTCATGACAAAAGGTACTAATTATTGATCATCTCAAGCAGTAGTAGGAAATAATTCTTCTTCTTTATGACTTTATCAACAGTTGCGTCCCGCAAACTAGAGTAGAGTGAAGGCAGCAAATATTCTCTTTTATCATGGGCTAACAAATATTCTTTATCACGCAAGCACGCCTAGAGAAGAAAAGGAACTTTCTCAAAAATGGAACAGCGAAAGAATTCAGCGTGGCTGTAAAGCCGAGTGTAAAATAAAAAATAGGAGTTGATCGGATCAGGAAAAGATAGCTAGCTCAAGCTGTTAGATAGAATATAATATAAACTTTTACCTTTAAAGTATAAATTCTTTTTTTGTTTTCCATAACCGTGAGATTTTAAGTCCCTTTTGCACACTGTAAATTTTCACGCAGTCTTGTGTCATACTGTCGAACTGAGACAACTCAAACAGACACACGAATCATAGACTCAAGGAGGCAACAAATTGCAATGGCGAATAGCCAATTACATCAGGGTTGATTCAAACGATTCTTCCATCCGTACCCATGCCCGTAATACAATTATATCAGGGTTGATTCAAACGATTCTTCCTTCCGTACCCATGCCCTAATAACTGTTCGACAAATAGCAGGGCTGACCTGATGCACTTACATGAGAATTGAGATTCAACTTTGCACTTGTCTTTACATTCAAGATCGCCGTACAGACTAGCCTAACAAAGCACACGTACAGGGTGGAAGTGGGACCATCGAATTGTACTTCTCTTACATCCTCAAGGTCAAGGCTGGCTCAAAATCACTCCTCTTCCTCGTCCATGTCATTTTCACTAACTAAATGACCAAGGGACACTTTTAGCCTTTTTGCTCCTGGCGAACTCAACGCACCAACCCCTTCACTTTTCCGCTTGTCGCCCTGCCCTGCATCCTCCCCATCCTTCATAACCTCACCTGAAGACTTGCTGTCACCTTCTTTCTCTGCAGAATCATCCTTCTCCGATGGTAGCTCGGCTCCCTTCTTCATGGACTGCTCGCACTCCTTCAGGAAGGCACGCACTTCATCATCCTCAGCGACATGTAGAGCTGTCTGGCCACCTTTAGTCTTAGCTGTGACGTCGACGCCTTTCTTCACAAGGTATTTCACAAGATCCAGGTGGGAATTCTGAGCAGCAAAGTGCAGTACCGTGAAGCCTTTCCGATTCTTTGCTTTCACAGAGGCCCCGGATGCTAGCAGCTCACGGACCACTTCTACATGGCCTTTCTGGCAAGCAAAATGAATCGCGGCAGTATCATCCATTGCTGCAGCTCCCACATCAGCTTTGTGCTTGCAAAGGCATCTCACAACATCGACATGCCCAGCCCATGCAGCCAGGTGGAGTCTGAATGAAGAAATAACTTGTGTCAAGGAGGTAAAAATTCAGAAAAAGTGGCATAGAGTTCTACTGCAGCAACATCACATCCTGCTCACCGAGAAACTACTCCGCCTCTATCTTTGAGACCATTAATTTAGCTTAGCACACCAAAAAAGTTAAAAATTTACTCGAATGAAGATAACAGAATGTTAAACAAGCTCAACATCATATATACTGTATTTTCACATATTCTCCAGTCAACCCCTTTCCAAAAGATAAAGACACGGGTAAAGCCAACGACCTGTTGCCCTGAATTAGCCAAAAAAAAACAGGGACTATATCTAGTAGATAAACAGGTTTGTTGCAGGCTAGTTTGAGAAGGAAGAGTTTATCAGTCCCTTAGTACTACTAATAGATAATTACCAGAATACAACCCGCAAGAAAGGGACAAAAAAAATAAATCCAATGGTACATGACAAAGCACACCATCTGTCAGCATATAAAATTCTGGGTGTATATATGTTCCACGAAAGCACGATAATATCTACATGGTGCCATATCACTATTGCAGAGATAAAAACAAGGCATTGATTGGATATGTTAGGGAGAGATCATATGGTCAAAGACCAAGTAATAACGAATTATTGTACCAATGAATCAGTTTGCCCCCAACTCACGACTCAATGAATCAGTGTGCCCCAACTCAAACGATTCATAGATGCAGCAACAATGAAAAAAATTACACTAGGAGGAGATGAGCACCAGATTTGATCTTACAGACCATGCAAGAAAAAGTGATAATTCAGAGAAATAAACATGCCCACCCTATGCAGCCAGATGGAGTCTGAATGAAGAAATAACTTGTGTCAAGGAGACAGTAAAAATTCAGATAAAAAGTGACAGAATTCTAATGCAGCAAAATGACATCCTGCTCACTGAGAAACTACTCTGCCTCTATCTTTGAGACCATTAATTCCGCAGGAATAGTATGATACACCAAGAAAGTTAAAAAATTTATTCCAATGAATCCCAGCAGAATGTTAGGCACAGTGCAATATGATATACTGCATTTCACAGAGTTGTCCAGTCAACCCATTTCCAAAAGATAAAGCCACAAGTAAAGACAACGACCTGTTGCCCTGAATTAGCAACAAATTTCAGGAACTAAAGCTAGTAGATAACAAGTTTCTTGCAGGCTAGTTTGAGAAGGAAAAATTTATGAGTCTCTTAGTATTATCAGAATATATGTTGTTTAGCTATCTGGATTTGTCTTTCAATTCTGACCTGTGTATCAGCAGTTCGAACCTGAGTTTGTTTGACGGGTGTATCCCACCCCAAAGTTGTAATAACTGAATGCTTTGTCTTTGGTTAATACTAAAGGCAGGGGCACGTGCCCTAAAACTCTAAAAAATTATCAGAATACATGCTGCAAGGAAGGGGCAAATAAATAAATTCATTGGTAAATGACCAAGCACACCACCATCTATCGGCATATACAATTCTGGGTGTAAATATGTTCCACTAAAGAAAGATTATATCTATATTGTACCATATCACTATTGCAGAGATAAACAGAAGACATTGATTGCATATGTTTGCGAGAGATCGTGTGGTCACAAGACCAAGTAAATGAATTATCATACCAATGAATCAGTTTGCCCCCAACTCAAACAATTCATAGATGTAGCAATAATGAAAAAAATTACACTGCGAGATGAGCACCAGACTTGATCTTAACCTCTTAGGACTTAAACTCAGGTGTGGGTTGGGGGAGGTACAGAGCACTGGCACTAGGGTTTCAATTATGTCCAGTTTCTATACTGGAGGGTTGTAACTCGGCCTGAAAATATTTCAGGCTTCCGGCATTAGAAAGGTTGAAGACACTCAATTCACTACAGGCTAGTGAAATACTAGTACTAAGTATGCTCAACAGTAGTTCTTGTGTGAAATAATATGGGACCAATGATATACTGTCCATGAATTAGCAGAAAAATTAAGGAATACACATTTAGCATTATGGATGAGACGAACCATGCCATTTATATGTGGAGGGAGGAGAGGTCCAGATGCCTGATGAACAGAATTTGTGCAGTGTTTTAGACTTTGTGAAAGAAAAGGCAATGTCAAGTCAGCTGCAACAACAGAAATAAGAAAGAGCCGAATTATATCTATCAAAAGAGCCACAGGCGCAATTCGCGGGCTTGTTGCATTAGGGTTTAGTGACCAATGACACACAATTATACATATACACTCTCGAATTAAAGATGCTAACGATCCGTAACGCAAGGGACGGCTACTCGGCGCTTCTCTGCTGACAAGATAAAGAGGGACGGAGGGAGGAAAACGAGGGATTTGCAGGGATGGTGGTGGTTCATACGGTGTGCGTGAGAGGCGGTCCCTTGAGTTGACGGCGAGAGGGCTGGACTCGCACAACGACTCCACCGCTGCCGCATCACCAGACCTTGCGGCCTTGTGCAGAGGAAGATCTTCTTCTTCATCTCGCCCACGCCCTCGCCCTCTTCCGCCTCCGCGTCCGCCGCCGCCGCCGCCGTGACGCCGCCCCATCAGTCTCGCGAATCGGTCAGGTAACTGGATCCACTTGGACTGTAGCAGAAAGGAATAGACCTCAGCCGGCCCAGACCTGCAGCATCTGAAATGGGCCTCATCTTTTAAAGTGGATTTCAGCCTTATTATCCAACGAACTCTCCTTTTAAACCTCCGTCAATTTCCGCCAAAAAAAAAAATTTTATTTTTTTCTCAAAAAACAAATCAAATTTTTATTGAAATCAAAATTTTTAGAACCATTTGTTTTTTTTTACCTTGGAAAATTTTAGACAACAATTTTGTCTGATATATTAGGCTCTTTTGGATCGGGCAGCAAGAACATGTTTTAAAATATGTTCCCTAAAACATTATGCAGTTAAAAAATCTTAAATCGAGTTTAATCTTAGAAAATTTACATGATTTTTTTAGTTTTATTTATAGTATAGGTGTTGTAACTAAAAATTCAATTGTTGAACACCTCTAAAGTTGCAAGACTACCATTTTTTGGTGATAAAAAATTACCACCACTCTCTCCAAAATAGATGCAACGCTAAATCTAGTCAAAGTCAAACTAAAGGTTGACTTTTAGAAAATATCATCAACCTATGATTCCAAATCATTTGCCTATAAAATGTATACTCCCTCCCTGTTTCAAAATAATTCATCATGTTGACTTTAAGATGTCATGTTTGACCGCTCGTCTTATTTAAATTTTTATATAAACATCATCCAATTTGATGTGACTTATTTTATTATTAAAGATATTTTAATAATAATTTATTTATTTCTTAAATTGTATAAATAATTTAAATAAGACGAGTGGTCAAGCATGATGTCTTAAAATCAACATGATGAATTATTTTGAGATGGAGGTAGTATTTCGCAACAAATTTAGTTATACTTTTAGTGTGACAAATATTAATATCTTGATTGTAGAATGTTTTTTACACATAGATAGCGAGAGATAGATTATCATCAAGGCTTCGTGAAGAAAGTGACTTGTTTGTTTCGCCATCTCATGTTCACATTCGGGTTCTGGATAGATTACGAGCCTTTTGATTTTGAGTTAAGGCTCCAAAATTTAGGTGTAGAGAGGGCAAAATGCTTGGACATTTGATTTGGTCTTTTTTTTTTCTCCAAGATCGGGACATTCACCCATTTTTCATTAAGAGAATAAAGTTTATGTTATAACCGTGTGCTATCATACAAGCATGGACCTCCGTGAATCAACCCACACCACACCACCACCTAACTACTAGACAATTGCATGTTTTGCGGCCAAATCGGTAAGACCAAAGCAACCGTCCAGGCTTGCCACTTTATGCCCAAGAAGAAGAAGGTTGCATGGCTTCCCGCGTCTTCGTCTCCAGGGGGAAGGCTGTATGGAACTCGTCAAAGGAGGCTTCATCAGGTAGCTCAGTCTCCACTTCGAGTCCAAACGCTTCATCATCACCTTCCGCGTCTGAGCCTCCAGCTTCGGTTCACTGTGCCTACTCTTGGCGGCAAGCCTAGCGCTCCTCTTGGGGACTAGCTCCAAATCATCCAACTCCCCCGCTTGTGCCTTGGCCGCTTACACCATCTTTAGTTGTGGAGGCAACAACATGATAGGCGGCATGAGTGGCTTCTTGAATGTAGTGACGAAGTCCTAGGGAGACCTTCCATTTCGAATATAGGGTATTCTGTCTTTGATTTTATTTTTCATTTTACACTTTGTTTAGTTATTTTTGTGAATCTTTTTTTTTTTTGTTAACAAGATCTTTTTGTGATTCTTGTAAAAAAGAAGGAAAGGGACTGTCTACTCTATCACTCACAGCGCAATGACAAAGGTCATTGGTTGGGGGCTCCCACCCAGGGTTTAAATCCTAGGTGCGACACATTATCTTGGAATTATTCCAGGATTTTCCGGCGCTGCGTATTAAGTGGTACGCGACGTCCCTGTCGACAGCGAGGCGCCTGTGGTGACTTCATGAACTTCAAGATTGTCGACTCAGTCCTTTGAAGGTGCTCATAGGGGTAGGGTTTGTGTACGCGTGTTCATAGGGATAAGTGTGTGTGCGTGTTGAGTGTCTGCGTTGTGCTAGTGTAGTCTAAAAAAAAAAAAAAAAAACTAGATGAACCACACATTTTTCTTATGGAAAAAATGCTAGTCACTTTGTTCGCATTAGAAAACACTAATGAAATTGGTAATTGGTACTTTATAAAAAAATGGTAATTAGTAACGAGCCGATTCTTAAGGGCTTCCCCAACGCACTGAGGTGGCGTGCTGCTCCAACTTCCATGTTGGCATTGAGCTGCCATGTCACATCTAGTAGTGGTCTCGCAGGAGGACAGAGGTGCCTACAGAGGCTACAACAGCTTGGTCTGACACAGAGGAGAGGCAACCACTCAAGTGCGCGCTGTAGAGGAGAAGAACCCAATGTGACGTTTGCCTGTGTAGGGGACCACAACCTAAATACAATATACAAGTAAGAGAAGCCACGGTGTGTGTTCCTATCTTGGTTCCATGCAATTAATGCACCTATAGCACCCGGTAGCACACATTGTGGGCTTGGTTCCATGGAGAACCAGCTCCCATGCATAGAATCATGCACTGTGTAGTAAAAACAATTTTACTCGACACAAAGTACCCAATTCCAACGGCTACAACTGCCAACTGCCGAGAGGTGAGCATTCGATTTCAATGGTAGTGTTCAAATGTGTTCAAATACAGAGTCAAGTGAGATACAGGCCACTTGACCGTTGCCTTCAAAAAAAAAAAGTGTTGCTTCCTACAGTACTTGACGCTCTTCAAAAGGAGCCCCAGCAGCTTGCTTCCTTCCTCCCAACAATCCTCTGCTGCCTCCTTGTTCCCAGCGACCTCTTGCTCTCCTCCCAGCAATCTTCCCCCGCCTCCTTTCCCAACAACCTACACAAAAAATAGAGAACAAAATCAAAGCATGGAGCCCTCGAGGGAAGTTTTAGCAGGTTGCTCGCAACTGATCCTAGAAATCCAAGAGGAGAGAACACAAACTTGCAGCACATGCTAAATTTAGCACCCAACACTTTCAACCAGACTCACTTCCCCACCCCACAACCAACATTCAATCACCCACATTATCCCCAACATAGTCAACCTATGCATGCCATGCACAACTTGAATTCCTTTGGTGGTGTATCCAACCTCCAACAGTATGCCCAGTTTGCACCGGGTTATCAAGGTTTTCAGCCATTACCCAACTTTGGCTTCCCAGGTGGAATGTTTGTAGGTGCTGCTGGCGGTGCATCTTCACATGGTTCAGATTCTGCAACCCCACAATCCCAAATGAGAGAGCCGGAGCAAGATGAAGAAAAACAAGATTCAAGCGCTAGCAGCCCGGATGAAGCAAGGAGGGCTCCAAGAATTAATTACAATGAGGACGATAACCTACGCCTTGTAAGTCTTTGGATTAAGCATTCAGTAGATCCAATTCGTGGCACAGATCAGAGCAGAGAGGCCTACTGGGGCAAGATAACAGAAGCATTCAATTCAGGCCCGCCTGAAGGTGCAAGAAGAAGGACAAAGGGACAACTCAAAAGCCATTGGGTAAAAATTAATGCTGTTGTTACCAAGTTCAATGGGGTCTATGGTCGAATGACCTATTGTAGTGGGGAATCTGATGACATGTTGATGGACAAAGCACGTGTTGTATTCAAGAAAGAAAATAAGCAAAAGCCATTTACACTTGAATATGCGTGGAAGATTCTGAGGAAGGAACCCAAATGGTATAGAAACATACCTGGTATGGATTGTTCAGAGAAGAACAAAATGACAAAAGTAGATGAATCTGGAGCATACACTTCATCTTCCAACCAAGACACAGACGAGGTGGAGACATTCAAAGAAGTGCGACCACAGGGGCAGAAGAAAGCAAAAGCTAGGATGAGAGGGAAGGGAAAGGCCATACCACAATCTCCCCTAGGCTCACAACCAGATGAAGACATGGCTTTGTTTCACGATGCTATGTTGAAGAGAGCAAGTGCACTAGAGAAAACAGCAGAAGCATCAAAGGAGCAGGTTAGAATGGACAAGATGAAAATCTACATGCAACAGTTGGATAAGGATACGTCGAATATGAGTCCAGCAATTCTGCATAATATTATTTTGCATAATATGATAGTTGAGGATGTATTATTCTGCATAATATGATAGTTGAGGATGAGAGGGACTCCTATCAGTTGCATCTGGACACCACATATGAAGAGGGTCGAGATACAAGACCAATTGAAGGACTGAACCATGGACCAATTAATGGATTTACTAGAATTCTAGAGATGAATGATATGATTCATGACACAGACACTCATAAACGTCTACAGACAGATCTAGTGGAACATATATGGCAAAAATTTGGTGGCCGGCAACAACCTTAGAACGTGTATCTGTAGATGTCCTTTGCATGTACCTTGTAATTTTTACTTCCTTTTCATTATTATTGTTGTAAACCTAAATTAATGGAAATTCTATTTTTAACTTCAGAGAGACAGTAATGCTATGCGCAGAGCTTCTATCATATAGCACCAAATCCTACCACAAAAAGAGGGGAACGATATCGTCCTCGTCCCGCTCCCTTGCCCCCGGGCGAACCAAACCCTCGCCCCGCTCCCCAACACCCCGTGTGAACCGATACGACGCCCCGCTCCCTCCAAACCCCCGGCCACCAGGGCCGCCACCGCTGCCCCGCTCCCCGACCCCCGGCCACTAGGGCCGCTGCCGCCACCCAACCCACCGCCTCCCCAACCGCGCGCAGGAGGAAGAGGAGCACGGCAGCCGTCGCCGTCGCTGGGAAAGCAGGAGGAGAAGCGCCCGCCGCCGCCGATACCGCCGCGCGCAGGAGGAAGAGGAGCACGGCCGCCGTCGCCGTCGCTGGGAACGCAAGAGGAGGGCGCCCGCCGCCGCCGCCGATACCGCCGCGCGCAGGAGGAAGAGGAAGGTGAGTGACTGACATTGGATTGCTTGTAGTATCACCCTAGGATTCATGGAATCAGGTGGAGCGTTCCTTAGTCTTTCTATCAGATCTAGACACTTCCTGAACAACACTCTCCCTTTTGCATCCTCACTTAATCGGAATATCTTACAAACAAACTCAAGCTCACGTAAAAAGGCACTCAACCAGGAGCACTCTCTCCTATTCTGAGGTCCTCTGGCAAGCTCGGCAGCTAAAACGCATTACACTATGGCAAGCTCGGCTTGTGTGTCGATTTCTCCTCAGCTTGAGCGTTGCGGCTCCTGTGATTTTCCATGAAACTGCATTGCATCTATGCTGCAATTAAAAAAATCCTGTGATGAATGTAGAGCGCACATAAGGGCTAAGGTTGTTAATTAAATCAAGTCAAGATTGAAAATCTGAATTAGTGTTCATACTAATGTTTTTGGTACTGGTTATATCATATATGTTTCAGATTAACTAGAAGCATTAGCACTCAATATTTTTATTAGTTCAACCTAATTTACTGCCTCAGTATTCCTTGCAGTTGCTATGTCACATTCTTTAAAAATCACAAAGGGACTTCTATCCTAAACTTGCAGTTTGTCAACCTTAAATTTCTTCAACTATTTTAATAAAAGTCTTGCAGGACTAAAGAGTATATTGGAATGTTTTTATACTGTGATGTCCAACTTAGATTTTTTTTTTTTTTTTTTGGTCCTGGGAGCAGTAGACACATGCTTACATGTTGTAACAATCAAGTATATGAGATCCATCTCCTTCATATGAATTGGCTGTTATTTGGTGGTAAATGTTGCTTTTCTTTGCAGAGGAGTTTTGCCAAAAGATCACCCTGGGCATTCGGGTTACCCGCAAAGTTCGGGTCGGGTAGTTCGGGTTTTGGAAAGTTCGGGTAATAGAATCTGCTACCCGAAATCGGCCCCGAAAATCCATTACCCGCAACTTCAGGTACCCGCAACTTCGGGTTCGGATTCGGGTATACCCATTCTACCTGAAGTAAATAAAATCATAGCAAACCCTCAAACAGTATATAATTTCACGTAGAATTAGAACTGGAAAAATAAATATGGCAGCACCCGCAACTTCAGGTACGCGCAATATACATCAGACAAGAACAAAAGTTCAAACAAAACAATATGGCAGCACGCAGCAGTCCTCTGTCCTCCATACTCCAGTCCACTCTCCGGTGATCTCCAGTGGCAATATGGCAGCACGCAGCAGTACTATGGCAGCACCAGAACATCACAGCAGTACTCGAGACGCGGGCGGTCAGCCTCCACACGGCAGTTGGACTGGCGGCGCAGCTTGGTTTAGTGATTTACACGCGCCGGGTCAGTCAAGAACTCAAGATGGGCCACGTTGGGCCGCGCTGCGCTGAATGGACTGGAGTGGAGGACACAGGACAGAACTCATACAGTCATACTATGGGTAGTTCGGGTACCGGGCTCCTCTACCCGAATTACCCAAAGAAAGTTCGGCTATCTCGATTTGCTATCCAAAGTCGATTTCGGGTACTGCGGGTTCGGGTACTTCGGTTCCGAGTCCGGGTAGTTCGGGTTCGGATAATGGGTAGCAGGTAATATGCCCAGGGTGACCAAAAGACATCGTCTCAAGAAGAAATTAGCAAGTCACCACTGCAGGAGGAAGTCATACTGGGGCAATGGGCAGTGGGGACGTGTTCCAGTTACAACAGGTTATGAGGTGTAAATCTCGAATGTTATTTGCATATGCGTGTCCGTAATTGTTAACGTACTTTGGTAATTGCCTTGAGTGTAGATATCAAATTTGTTAGTTCCTAGAACAAGATACAAATGTTCTTATTAGACTTGATTTTATTCTTGCTAACCATGCTTGTACAGCTTTGTGTGCCTTGTACAGCTTCTTCTTTCTATTCGTATTCATAAAATCTTACAGTGGGGGCTTCACCTGCTATACTGCTTTTTTTAAAAAAATGTTAGTATGGCTTCAGGTTGAGTAAACTGAAATCTCTCTTTGGCCTTGCTCATTGTCTGACGTACGTAGCTCCTAGAAGCTGCTCTCATAGTAAGCTGTTCTCACAGTTTAATTAATTATGGACTGGAGAATAGTATGGTTCATGCGAGATATCTAAATTCCATTTGAAGTAAATGTGTATTCAGTTTGGTATTTATTTTTGACAATGCGATGAGCCAGTGTTTGGTTAGAACTTCTAGATGAGTAGCCCTCATGGTCTTTTTAGAGAATACTGCATACACAGTTTGTAAAATGACAGTACACTACTAGACTGATGCGTTGCTGCTATCGACTTGTGTTCTTGTACTTCTGAAACTAACAAAGCTATTACTCGGTAATCTTGCAACAAGAAACAAATGCATTACTCATAATTATTTTTTAACTGACATAGATCATATATGAGTAGCAATCGATCTTATAAAAATAGATGAGTTGCAATATTTTTTTTTTTTCCTGTTCCTTTTTTTTTCAGAAAATTGGCAACATGCAGATAGCTCAGAGGTGGTGAGTTAGGAAGCTGTAGTACATCTCACAGCTCGAACAAAGTGTTGCCAGTTTGCAGGTGACCACTTCCTCATCTATCTCAGACGAGCGCTCATGGATGCACCCACAACACAAGAAACTTGCACTTTAGCCATTCTAAGATAACCTGATTGTTCCTTAGTGCTGAACAAATTAGTGGTTCATTACGACTTGCTTTTTAAGTTAATTGCCTTGGAAACAAATATTTTTACAGGTTGTTGCTTGCCATGTAAGTTTCAGTTCAGCAAGGTCATATGACTCCTATAATTTCAGCTGCACCCTTCAATTTTATTTGATTGCCCTTTTTGTCCATGCTTCCTTTGGACTTATGTATCCTAAAATGCAACTCAAATTAACATGTTTGAACTCCAAATATGGAGACATTAGCTTTTTTTTTCCCCCGTGACAACGCACGGGCACTCGCCTAGTCTATTATTAAACAGGGAAGAGACTAACCATGCCGCTGCGTCCTCCATGCCAGAGCAGATCGAGATGGGGCTGCACATGCTGGACGCGCCTGCTGGCCTCCTTGTTCCACGGACGAGGTGGCGGCGCATCCTCCATCGCGCAAATCCACAGAAGATAGAGCGGTGCATGCTCAGCGTCCTCCTTGTTGCACAGCGCATGGCGAATACGAGGTGGCGGCGTGTCCTCCTTTCGCGAATCCGGAGTAGATCGGTCGGCACATGACCACGACGAGGTGGGTGCGCGCCCACGAGCACAAGGCAAGCACGGCACAAGGGAGACGAGGTGGCGGCGGAGTGATGGATTTGGCGGAGCGACGGCGGCGGGCCGCTGATTTGGCGGAGCGGGCGTGGCGGAAGATACGAGAAGAAGAACGGGAAGGAGATTGCGGGAAGAAACGCCCGATCTGTTTTTTTCCGAAAGTGGGTCCCGCTGGCGAGTCGAGATCGGTTCGATACATTGTGGACTCAAAGCTTAGGACGCCGTCAGATGCCGGTAGGGACCTAAACGACCTCGCTCCTATACATTGCGGGTGCTCTAAAAGGTCAAGTAGCTATGGACCCCACATACTCGAGTTTTTATACTGCTTGCATTGTAGGCTTGACTGCTTTGGTTATGACTTCATCTAAATGGCATCACTTTTTCATTGAGACCACAACTGAACCTTCGCTACCCTGCGCTGCGTGCCTAATGGGGAAACCCACGCTTTTCTCCAAGTAAGGCCTTGTTTGGTTCCCATAAGTCGTGACTTATTAAGTCGGTGACTAAAAATTAGTGACTTATAAGTCATGTATACGTTTTGGTTGTATGCGTGACTTATAAGTCGGTGAAAAAAGAAGGGAAAATGGGTGGTGACGACAAGTCGGGGTAAAAAAAGAGAGAAAATAGTTGCAAGTGACTTATAAGTCCCATGACTTATAAGTCCCTCTTGCTTGGCAAAATAAGTCACTTATTTTAAATTTTGGACTTATAAGTCACCCGACTTATGAAAACCAAACAGCACCCTAATTCAGCTTGAGGAATGACGTGCGTATGTGCAAGTTGGTTCATGGATCATGACTCACGAGGAGAGTACTGAATTCTCAATTGTGGGTGTGTTTAACACCCAAAATTTGATGCAAAATTTTGGGCCGGATGTCACATCATACACTCTAGCACGCGTTTTGTTTGTTAGTGGTAAATATTATCCTACCATGGCGTAACTAGGCTCTCGTCATGATCCGTAATTGGGCCAGCCCGAGAGTGGCTAATTGGGCTAAACGCGACGGCGCCGCCGGCCCGGGGGGCTGGGGGCGCTGCCAGAGGGGGAGGCCCCCCCGCGCCCGCCGCTTCCTCTCCCGTGCGACTCGAAGTTCGCCGTCTTCAAGTTAGGATTATCTTAGGTAATTTTTGGTGTGCAAGGGGCTATCTCATCTATAAGGGGAGACCGTTATTAGAAAATAATAAAATAGGAAATTGCTTGTAAAAGGTATTCCATGTCGTATAAGGAAACCTTATAGAGATTGCTTAGATTACAAGTCCCACTAGTTAGCTATATAAGCAAGAGGCATGTAATCTCTAGGGGACAAGCAAGAAAATAAAAACATATCTTTGCCTTCAACCCGAGAGCCGCGCCGCCACCTCCACGCTGCCCGCCACGCGTGCCGCGCCCAGGCCGGCTTTCACGGCCGTGGCCGCCCACGCCCACCGCGCGTCATCGCCATCTCCATCCTCCTCTCCTCCTCCCACTTCCCAATTCACGTGTCCAAATCCGCCCAATCTAGCCGGACCGATACCGGTATCCGAGACCGACGATTCCCACCACCCATGGCTTCCGAGATCAAGGGAGTTCAGTTCAACGCTAAAGGCGCTCCTCGACGACGACAATCAAGGCCGGTCGCTAGGCGCTTCGATGACATCGAGACTCGCCTACCGGGATGGAGTGACGCCTTCATCACGCCGAGGACCCCCGCACGCACGACGACACGCCGAAGGACATGCAGCCCCGTGGCCGCCGCCGCCGCATGGGGCCGACCGCCGCCGCCGCCGCCGCTCGCGGATTCTGGATTCCGCCGGCTCAACCCTCGCTATCCTCCGGGGCCGAGGAAGATGATGGCGCCAAGGGTGACTCCGCCCAAATGGCATCAACGCCATCCTCTCAACGACACCGCAAAAGACCGGCCGCCCCTCCTCTCCAACCGACACCCGCCGTGCAGACGCCCCGGCTAGACTGGTGCCAACCGCGCACCCCGCCCACCCCAGCGCCACCCGCGGGCGCCCTCGATCGCGCCACCCGCGGGCCCAGCCCCATGGTGCCACCCGGCAACATATCCCCTCGCTACGCCACGCGCGTGCGCAAGTCCGTGAGCACGACCAAGACCCCAGACCTGCACGGCCGCCCCAATCGGAACTCTTCTTCCAAATAACTTGAGATCGCCCGGCCCGACTACGTGAGTTACGCCGCTTCCACCTCGCTGGTATTGTTGCGCAGCCGGTTCATGGATCTGTCCAAGACAAACTCTCTACGATCAAGTGGGACGAGTTCACTCACCGCCACGCCATCACCGGACCGCCCACCTACCTCGACACTTCTGGGGCATACGGCGCCGCCTTCTCGGGGAGGCAGGCGAACGACTACATCGACGCCTTTCGAACTATGCACTACGCATGGAACTCGAGGGACGCGCACCGTGTCGACTCTTTGTGAAAGGCCTACAGAGGACGCCGCCGCGAACACGCCGAATGGTTCGAGCCTCGCCGTTGGAGGAGGCCATCGACCTTGCCCGCCGCTACAACGACGACGAGCCGACGACGCCAACAAGGATGCCGACACCGGCCACGCGAATGCCGACCGCCGCAAACACCTGTGTGGCCTCGACGGCGACATAGCGGCCGCCCTATGTGACCGCATGCCGGGACGGCAACGCCTTCTTTGTTGCCATGGAAGACATCGAGGGGTCGATGGAAAAGCGACATGATCAACGAACCCGCAAGTGGGCACAACTACCAACACGGAGCTCGGGATCATCTCCCCGCCATCGAGCCGGGATCAACCGCACTTAATGGAGCCTCCGCTACGGCATTGTGAGGTACTTTCACCGCTACTACATCCCCCGCCGCTTCAAAGCTTCTCGAGACTTCTTCTTTGGGAGAACGTTCCATCGCACGGCGTAGCGCTGTGGGCTTCCACCCCAATCGCCCTCGGGAAGATCAGGCGTTCCCGGCAAGCGTCCTTCTTCTCCAGCGCGCCCCAACGAGCGGATCGAGGGTGCCACCGTCCTCCTCTTCGACAACAATGGTGACGTCTTCTTCCGCATCGACAACATCACGGTTGGCGCCCGTGGGACAAAGGAGAGGCAGGCTGGGGCCCCCGGTCGGCACACCCAGCGATCTCCTCTCACGGCTGCCTCCCTCGACTTCACCTCGTCGCCGCACGTCACCGACACGTCTCATCGCAGGCAACTCCATGCAAAGGTGATAGTACGCGAATCAACACACCTACACATCTCCACCAGCGACTCGTCGGATGCTCGGTATCGAGCACCCTCGCGCCCCGTCATGTGTGCGTGCATGCGCGAACGTTCCTTTGCAACCCGAGCTTCAAGTTCGGCGTCTACTTCGGCGGTTTTTCACCTCGACTTCTCCTTCTCCGACTCCGATCGCAACGGCGACAACGACAAGTCGGCCCTCTTGTCCTCCACTTCGGGCCGGGGTTGTCGCTTCCCCGACGACGTGCCTTTTCGCCACCACCGTGGGGTTGGGCGGCACGTGGGCCAGCGCCGCCTCGTCGAACGATGGAAATGTCATGATCCGTAATTGGGCGGCCCGAGAGTGGCTAATTGGGCCAAACGGCCCGGCCGCCGGGGGAGGGGCCAGGCGCTGGGGGGGCCGGCCCTGCCGCCGCCGCTTTCCCTCCGTACGACTCCGAGTTAAAACTTGCCTTCAAGTTAGGATTATCTTAGGTAATTTTTGGTGTGCAAGGGGGCTATCTCATCTATAAGGGAGACCCTTATTAGGAAATAATAAAATAGAAAATTGCTTGTAAAAAGGTATTCCAATCGTATAAGGAAACCTTATAGAGATTGCTTTAGATTACAAGTCCCACTAGTCGGGCTATATAAGCAAAGAGGCATGTAATCTCTAGGGACAAGCGAGAAAATAAAAACATATCTTTGCCTTCGCTTGAGCGCAGCCGCCACCTCCACGGCGCCACGCGCGCCGCCCCCTGCCGTCCGCCGCGCCTCGGGGCAGCGGCGGCCGCCCGCCCACGCCCTTGCCCGTCATCGCCATCTCCATCCTCCTCCCTCCTCCCAATTCCCCAATTCACGTGTCAATTCGGCCCAATCTAGCCCAATCGACCGGAAAAAAGAATCGTAATGTACATGTAAAAGCTGTGTATTGGTTTATTTTTTACCTACATTTTCGTACATAAACCGTGTCTTTAGTTTCTTCTTTTATAGTGGAATTTGGTGAGGAATTTGGGGCTCTAAACACAGGGGTGTTTTAGATCCCCAAATTCCACTATGCAAAATTCTATCCCCCGCGACTTGCGGCCATGTATGGAGTATTTTTACCCGGTTTAAATTCACTAAGCAAACGCGTCTTTAAAAGTATGCGATGTGACATTCCGTGCAAAATTCGTCCCCGAATTCGGGGCTCTAAACAGGGCCACAGCCTGTGTAATGAAATTCCAAGTCAAAGTCTTCGGTATCCGTCCGTCCCGGCAGCCATGGCCCATGGTGCCAACTTGACCTGTTCCTTGTCTCAGGAATAAACAAGCGATGAACGAAAAGAAAAGAAAAAAAAAGCTCCGGGTCCACCCACGGTCTGATCCCGATCCATTGCTGGGCCCACATGGCATGACATGTGGATCGCAGCTGGGACACGCCTCTCAGCGCTGAAATTCTGATGAATGAAAGGGATGAAGAAACGGAATACTCCTACGTCCGTTCCATAATTTGCAGCGGCGGCGACTGGGAACCCAACAAACCAAGACCGATTTGCTCCTAGTCTTTGCAAATCAGTCGGCTGTATCTGCATCATCAGTTCCCCATTAGCATGATGTGACGCTGCAGCCGCCTTGATCGATCGATCGGCTATTTCCACCAGCAGCAAAGCAGAGTCGTCGTCGTCGTCGTCTTGGCCGCAGCAGCCAGCAGCAGATGTCCATGGCCTCCCTCTCCCACCTCCTCTGCCTCCTCCTCCTCGTGCCGCCTCTCGCCGCCGCCCAGCAGCAGATGTCCACTTTCTCGGCAAGCAACTCGACGTGGCGCCCCACCGACAGCAACCGCACCCTCGTCAATCGCGACTTCGCCGCCGGGTTCTTGGCCTCCGGTCCGGACCGCTACCGCTTCGCCGTCTGGGTTGTCGGCTCCAACTCCACCGACAAGACCGTCATATGGTACGCCCACAACACCGACTACTCCCCCTACGAGGGCGACGGCAACTCCACGCTCGCCATCGACGCGGCGGGCCGGCTCTCCTGGACCGCCGGCGGGAACAGCAACACCACCACCATCTGGTCGCCCGCGGCCCCCGGCAATACCTCCACCACCCCGGCGGTGCTGCAGCTCAACGTTTCGGGGAGCCTGGTCTACGGCGCAGGCGCCGTCGTCGCCTGGTCGACCTTCGCCGAGCCCACCGACACGCTCATGCCGGGGCAGGCCATACCGGCAGTCAACGGCACTACGACGCTCCAGTCCGTCAACGGCCGCTACAGTCTCATCAACTCCGCCACGCTGCAGTTCAACAATTCCAAGAAGTACGCCAACATCAGCAGCAGCGGCAGCGCCGCCCTGCTCAACCTCACCGACGACGGCACGCTCCAGTTCAGCGGCTCGTCTCTCATCGCCTCCGACCAAGGCACCACCAACCGGGTGCGGCGGCTCACGCTGGACGACGACGGCAACCTGCGGCTCTACAGCCTGGTGCCCAAGACCCGGGCGTGGCTCGTGGTGTGGCAGGTCGTGCAGGAGCTCTGCACCATCCGGGGCACCTGCGCCCGCGGCAGGATTTGCGTCCCCGTCGGCGCCGACAGCACCAGCTGCGTCTGCCCGCCGGGCTACCGCAACGCCACCCTGACGGACGCCTGCACGCCCAAGAGAACCTGGAGCGGCAGGGGCGGCGGCGACAAGTTCGTGCGGATGGACTTCGTCTCCTTCTCCGGGGGCGCCGACACCTCGGCGTCGGACCCCGGGGCGCTGATGGACAAGCTGACGCCGCAGAACCTCGCCGACTGCGAGGGCTCTGCCGGAACGACTCCGGCTGCGTGGCGTTCGGGTACAAGTTCGGCGGCGACCGGACGTGCCTCCGGTACAGCGGGCTGGTGGACGGGTACTGGTCCCCGGCGACGGAGATGTCGACGTACCTGCGCGTGGCGGCGTCGGACAACGACAGCAACCCTTTCACGGGGATGACGAGCATGATCGAGACGGTGTGCCCCGTGCGGCTGGCGCTGCCGGTGCCGCCGAAGCAGGCGCGGACGACGATCCGGAACGTGGCCATCATCACGGCGCTGTTCGCGGTGGAGCTGCTCGCCGGGGTGCTGTCGTTCTGGGCGTTCCTGCGCAAGTACTCGCAGTACCGGGAGATGGCGCGCACGCTGGGGCTGGAGTACCTCCCCGCCGGCGGGCCCCGGCGGTTCTCGTACGCGGAGCTGAAGCAGGCGACCAAGGACTTCTCCGACGTGGTGGGCCGCGGCGCGTACGGGACGGTGTTCCGCGGCGAGCTCCCGGACCGTCGCGCCGTGGCGGTGAAGCAGCTCCACGGCGTGGGCGGCGGCGAGGCGGAGTTCTGGGCGGAGGTGACCATCATCGCGCGCATGCACCACCTCAACCTGGTGCGCATGTGGGGGTTCTGCGCCGACAAGGACCAGCGGATGCTGGTGTACGAGTACGTGCCCAACGGGTCGCTGGACAAGTACCTGTTCGCCGGCGGAGGCGGAGGCGGAGGCGGTGGGAGCGGCGCCGGCGAGGAGGATTCGTCCTCCTCTGAACAACAACAGCAGCAACAGCAGCCGCTGCTTGACCTCCACACCCGGTACCGCATCGCCCTCGGCGTCGCCCGCGCCATCGCCTACCTCCACGAGGAGTGCCTGGAGTGGGTCCTCCACTGCGACATCAAGCCGGAGAACATCCTGCTGGAGGACGACTTCTGCCCCAAGGTGTCCGACTTCGGGCTGTCCAAGCTGACGAGCAAGAAGGAGAAGGTGACCATGTCCCGCATCCGGGGCACCCGCGGGTACATGGCGCCCGAGTGGGTGATCCACCGCGAGCCCATCACGGCCAAGGCGGACGTGTACAGCTTCGGCATGGTGCTGCTGGAGATCGTGTCCGGCCGCCGCAACTACGGCTTCCGGCAGGAGTCGGTGGGCAGCGAGGACTGGTACTTCCCCAAGTGGGCGTACGAGAAGGTGTACGTGGAGCGCCGCATCGACGACATCCTGGACCCGCGCATCGCCGCCTCCTACGACGACGCCGCCAGCGTCGCCACCGTCGAGCGCATGGTCAAGACGGCCATGTGGTGCCTGCAGGACCGCGCCGAGATGCGGCCGTCCATGGGGAAAGTGGCCAAGATGCTCGAGGGATCCGTCGAGATCACCGACCCCGTCAAGCCAACAATCTTCTGCGTCCAGGACGACTGATTTCAATTTGAATCTTGATGATGACTACGCTAGTGTCCATCCACGGCTTCTTTCATTTCATTTCATTCTACAACATTGAATGTGAATTCCCGGTTCATAGAAATTCAGTAGAATTACCATTAGCTACTACCAGTACTCCACTGCTACCGCAGCAATTGCTGAATTGCACATTGACCTCTCCCCCTCCTCTTTCTATTTGTCAACAGATAGAGCAGAAGCTCTACTAATCGTTTAAGTATCTGTTAGATAAATTATTGGATTGATGATTGATGTTATGTTAGAAGCTGCCAGGAACCTACTACCTGCAATATTCTCACGTATGGTCCTCGGTCATCTGCCCTCCCCAAACGTTTGCCGCTTATACCCGTCAAGCACGGATGACCTGGACTACTGTGAAGCGCGTTGACTTTTAGTCACCCCAGCTGCTACAAAGTCGACAATTCAACATGACTGACTACTAGTACTATCCGTCAGAAACCGGTTACGAAAGCTCAGGTTTTAGCAGGAAAGGTCTAACTTTGTTTTATATATTGCCTTTACGTATTTTTTTGAGCAACAAGTCGAAGCACATGGGATTAGCATGCGAGCATGTTACTGCTGGACCCCATGAAGCACATGTAACCATATATTAACTGAGAATTCGTTAGTTGATTGTCGCTGTACTCTTTTAATTGAGTACTGTATTGGATTAGACTAATGCTCGTGTGTTGCACAGGATAAAGATCAAAGTCTTGACACGCAATCTTTGCTTATTTTCATAAATCTAAGCAAACATTTTGTAAATTCAAACAACATTGACACTCATTGTGAGCTGCAGTTCGTCAGAGTGCTTGTAAAAGATTTTAAGGAAAAAATATATGGTTTGTCAACTACTGCTACCAATTTGCTCTACTCGTGCATTACACCGAGATCAAAAAAAAAAAAAAAAAAAAAAAAAAATCTTTACATGCAATTTTTTACTTATTTTCAAAATCTAAGCAGCCTTTTCTAAATTCAAAAATCTTTTCCTAAAGTGAATCAACATTGATGTTGCTTGCAAGCCGCGATTCATCACAATGCTTCCAAAAGATTTTAGGAAAGTAAGTATGGTCTGTGGACTACCAATGCCATTTTCCCTTCCTCTCGTACTAGCATTGGAACAAATGATCAAGATCTTTACATGCAATATTTATTTATTTTCTTAAATCTCACCAAACCTTTTTCAAAACTCAAACAATCTTTTCATAAAGTCTAACAACATTAATGCTGCTTGCAAGCCGTAGTTCGTTAGAACGCTTCCAAAAGATTTTAGAAAAAAAATATGGTTTGTGGACTACCATTGCCAATTTGTTTCTCTCTCTTTGTTATATAATTGTTGGAATGGCCTGAACCCGTGCATTGCATTGGAGCCATAATTTTTTCCTACGCCTATGACAACGTGGCTCGCGACTTAGCCAACGCCAACTTCGTGGGACGAACTCGCCAAGTAGTTGTGAGGCCCTCCATCGCTACGCCAATGCTCTCCTTTTGACCGCCTTCCTCCACCATGGACACCGCAAACCTAAATCCTCAGCTAGGCCTCCAACAAACTCACCATAACGCATGTTGTCGCCGTGGACTGACCGAGCACAAGGTTCCAAAACACGACGCCTCCGGGAAGAAGTGGGACACCGCCGTCGTTTGACCTTAAAGTCAATGTTTTCGCCCACAAAAGATTTACTGCACAACAGGGAGAGAACCATTCAATGAATGCTTCCAAGGAAGAAAACGACATCTGAAAGCGTCGCCATCATCGTCCCAAGAGGGACAAGACTTTCGCTATGGCTCCCCGTCCCCTTGGATGACATTGGACACCCTCCATCTCGCTCCGTCGGGCCGCTTCGACGGAACCGCTACCACTCCTAGCCGCAAATGTTGTCTCCAAAGATCGAGGGCACTGGATCCGAGCTGAACGGAACAACCCTAACACGAATCCACCACGACTGCAACCAGGTGACCTGGAAGCAGCAGATAGAGATGAGAGGGAAAGGATGAGCGCCACCAACCTAAGATTGGAGCTGCCACAACCATCCACAATCAGCCGCCGGATCGGCCGGAGAAGACAAGAAGGGGAAGGTCAGCCTTAGGGAAAGAAGAGTAAAGGAAGGGAAAGAGGTGCCCCGCCGCCACCCTCCTTGCTGCCGACGGATCTCGGCTTGCGGGCTCAGGTGGGCGGCGCAGATCTCGTGGATGGGATGGGGTGGTGGGACGTGGAGGTGACGAAAATTTAGAGAAAGATAGTTTTGGCATTTTTAGAGTGAAAAGTTGGGCAAAAGCAAGTTTTTACTACAAAACTACACAGCCTTATATCCCGTATATGGCTATAACCAATCAACCACCATGGAATCACCGCGCTGCTCACATCCTTATCCAGCTATCGTCCATCACCAGATGCCCAGATCTGCCTCTCTCAGTCTCAGCTCGGCTCACGGCGGCGGAGCGTGTAAAGCCACTGTTTCCGGCCCGTGCGCCACAGAGACGGGTGCCTCTAAACGCATGGCATGGGCGCCATCTGCAACAGCCGTCGGGTGCAGCAAGGCCGGCGTGAGCCGCCGTCCCACTGCTGGTCATTCTGGCCGACGTCCGAGGCTCGCTCTCGTGGCATGACATGGCCCTCTGCCTATGGGAGAGAAGTGGAGAAAAAGGAGCAGTCAGCTCTTCCCGTCTGAATCCCTCTTCATTAACACGTTTCTCCTATCCTACTTATAAACTCCCGTCGTTCTTGTGCTCTTGATTATCCTTTTATTATGATGTTTAATGACAATATGTGGAAGATGACACAGCTTCATTTGTATAGGCTTTTTCATCTGATGAAACAAATTCCTTTCTCCTCAGGCTTGATGAGGCAGTAATGAGTCGTGAGCATGAGAGAAAACCCGAAAGGTGATTTTTCCCCATGCACTATAATTATGTATATGACATTCCTTTTTTTTTCTTTCTAGATAAATGAACAAAAGGATGTTCAATGTGACAAATTCCTCAGGCTTGCAGTGGTCACCGGTGGAAACAGGGGGATCGGCCTGGAGGTATGCCGACAGCTTGCTGTGCAGGGCGTAATGGTCATTCTCACAGCAAGGAATGAGAAAAGAGGAAAAGACACCGTCGAATTCCGTTGGATGTCCTAGATGATGCTAGTGTTGCCTCGTTAGCCCAACATATTGACATTTTGGTAAGATGAAGTCTTTCTGCATGTAGTACATATCAGCGTTCTCTCTCACCATCCTACGTGTACTGGTTTATTTGAGAACCCATCCTTGAATTGAGTGTGAAGTCGGTGATGCAGGTGAACAATGCAGGCGTTGGAGGAGTTGAAGTAGACCAGGATGGTTTGAGAGCTCTGAATATTGATCCTAGCACATGGGTATGTACTATGCAGACAGACTCTTGTTGATTTTCAACATATTTCTTGGGTTGAGTTGTTCTTCCTCCCGGCCTCTTTAGGCCTAAGATATGTATTTTGGGATCAGACTAATTAATTTCAGGCCGTCTTCCCTTTGGAAGGTAGGAAAAATCCATGTCCATGTGTTTTTCAGCTGAAATAACCGTACAATCCTGACGAAATTCCTGTCTTCCAAAGGGAAATAGAGTTGTTTTGGTGTCCAACAAGACCTATACAAATGGCCAGTAGTCAGCAGTCACCAGCAACGAGCTTCTCATTTGTTCAATGCCCGATTGCAGTTATCAGGTGCAGCGGCCGCCAGCCTACTGGAAGGTGTGGTCATACAAACCTATGATGGAGCTGTAAAATGTCTCAACACAAACTACCATGGAATCAGACGGGTGACAGAAGGCCTCCTTCCCCTGCTGAGACAATCTTCGTCAGGAGCAAGGATTGTGAACACCACCTCACTTCGGTGTTGTGTGCACAACGAACACTCACTCACTCACTCTGGTACCACACCAGAGGATGCCGAACAAGAAGCTGCGGGAGGAGCTGTGTGACGCCGGCGCCTGGGACGATGAGCGAATCGAAGCCATGCTGGGCGAGTTCCTCGAGTCCTTGAGGCTTGGGCGGCTGGAGGAGGAGGGGTGGCCGACGATGCTGCCGGCGTACAGCGTGTCCAAGATGGCGGTGAACCTCTACACCCGGATCCTGGCGAGGCGGCAGCCGGAGATGCGCGTCAACTGCGTGCACCCGGGCTTCGTCAGGACGGAGATCAACTGGAACACGGGCGTCATCACGCCGGAGGAGGGCGCCAGGGGCGCCGTCGAGCTCGCGCTGCTCCCCGACGACGGCCCCACCGGGTGTTACTTCCATCAGACGGAGCTGGGGACAGGATCGCTTGGTGACCATCAGGCGTGTACCGTGTCGTGTAATGCGCAAGTCACAGGTGTACGTGCGTGTACCATTATGAAGATGTTTGGGGAATTTTCTGGAGTTATCCTCCTTGAGTCTGAGTAGAGTACATATATACATATACACAAATGGGCCTCTTGGGCCTAATCCAGTAACTTACAACAACACAGCCCAACACTCCCCCTCAAGATGGGTGATAGATATCAATCATCCCCATCTTGTTACATGCTAACATACATTCATTGACTCCTAAACCTTTTGTTAAACAATCAGCTACTTGGTCCCTTGAAGCCACATGACTCAGTTTTAGTGTTCCATCATCGAGCCGCTCCTTGATGAAGAAGCGATCAATCTCCACATGCTTGGTTCTATCATGTTGAACTGGGTTATTAGCAATGTTAATAGCGGACTTGTTATCACACCAGAGCTTCAAAATGAACTTCCCCTAGTCTCAACTCAGATAATAAATTCTTTAACCACAACATCTCACTTAAAACAGACAGACATGGCTCTATATTCTGCCTCTGCAGTTGACCGAGACACTACTGGTTGTTTTTTGCTCCTCCATGATACTAAATTTCCTCCAACAAATGCGCAATAGCCAGATGTCGACCTTCTATCATCTAGACAACTTGCCCAATCCGCATCACAGTAGCCTTCAATATTTAGGTGATCATTTCTCTTGAACAGTAGCCCTTTTCCAGGATTACTCTTCAAATATCGTAATATTCTATAGACCGCATCCATATGCCCACTTCTAGGATCATGCATGTATCGACTCACCACGCTTACGGCATATGTTATATCAGGCCTTGTATGACATAAATAAATCAAACGTCCTACAAGTCTTTGATATTTCTCTTTATCCACCGGATCTCCAGACTGAGCACATAATTTGTGGTTCTGCTCGATAGGTGTAGAGGCTGTGCGACACCCAAGCATACCTGTCTCATTTAGCAAATCCAATACATACTTCCGTTGTGAAAGGACAATCCCTCTAGGGGATCTTGCTATTTCGATTCCCAAAAAATATCGAAGTTGTCCAAGATCCTTGACTTCAAACTCTTTATTTAGATTCTTTTTCAGCCGAGCTATTTCTAAAGTGTCATCTCCAGTGATAATTATATCATCCACATACACCGCAAGAATAGTTACCTGATTATTAGAGTGATGATAAAATACAGTGTGATCCCCGTTGCACTGACTATATCCCATTTTATACATCGCCCGCCTAAAGCGATCAAACCATGCCCTTGGCGATTGCTTTAGACCATACAAAGATTTCTTTAGTCTCAATGCCTTTCCCTTAGTTTGAGCAGTATCAAACCCAGCGGAATTTCCATATAAACTTCTTCCTGAAGGTCTCCATGCAAGAATGCATTTTTAACATCCAACTGATATAATGGCCATTCAAAGTTAGCAGCACATGAGATCAATGTTCTAACAGTGCTCATCTTTGCAACGGGGGCAAATGTCTCATCATAATCAATGCCATAAGTTTGACTATACCCTTTTGCTACCAATCTTGCCTTGTATCTCTCTATCTTACCATTAGGATTTTGCTTTATTGTATATACCCATTTGCAACTAACGACCTTCTTGCCCACAGGAAAAGGTACAAGGTCCCAAGTGTTGTTCTTCTCAAGAGCTGCTAGTTCCTCTAGCATGGCCTCCTTCCACTTTGGATCTCGCTTTGCTTCTTTCCAGTCTCTTGGAACCACCACTGATTGCAATGATGCTACAAAAGCTTTATAGGTAGAAGACAAAGATTCATATGAGACATAATTAGCTATATCATTCTTGTCCTCAATACCATCTTCAAAGCCATATCTTTGTGGAGGCTTTCTACTTCTCATTCCTTTCCTTGTAGCAATAGGGAGATCAATAGAAGAGTTGATATCTTCACTTGAAGGTGGTGGCGAATTATCAACCTCATTATCATCAATTGAAGTTGTTCTTGCTGCACCAATTGTGGTTGCTCCCCTGGGTACCATCTTCATCACTAACAGATGAAGGTTGTATGGGACGATTTTTCCTCCTTGTGTACACCTGTAGATTTCTTTCAGTGTGTGATGTTCTCTCCTTCTCCATATTTGTTGGTTCACTTACAACCACTGGACATGGGATCAGACCAGTAATCACTTTATTCCTTCTTGGTTCCTCAATATCTTCAGCCACTAATGGTCCATTATCCTCGTCACCAACTTTACATATATCAGAAGAATCAAGATCAATAAAAAAGATCACTCAAATCTGTTTTTTCTCCATAGAAAGGAATAGATTCCCTAAAAGTGACATCCATACTCACAAATGTACGACGTTCAGATGGGCTCCAGCATTTGTATCCCTTTTGCCCAGATGAGTAACCAATAAAAAATGCACTTAACAGCTTGAGGATCTAATTTCCCAACGGATGGTCTATGATCCCTAACAAAGCATGTGCATCCAAACACTTTTGGTGGAACAATAAACTCATTTTTCCCGAAAATCATTTCACAGGGAGTTTTCATACCAAGCACTCTTGATGGCATGCGATTAATAAGATGAGTAGCAGTCATAACTGCCTCACTCCAAAAGATCTTAGGCACGCTCATAGTATACATGAGTGAACGAGCCACCTCCAAAAGATGTCTATTCTTTCTTTCAGCCACTCCATTTTGTGCAGGAGTATCCGGACAAGAGGTTTGATGTAATATTCCCTCAGTAGATAGATAACTTCTAAATTCATTGTTCACATACTCTGACCCATTGTCAGTTCTAATAATTTGAACATGAGCATTGAACTGGTTTTTTATGCATGCACAGAAGTCCTTAAAGCAGTTAAGAACCTCACTTTTATGTTTCATGAGATACAACCAAGTCATACGAGAGTAACAGTCAATGAAGGTCACAAAATATTTCATTCCATTCAGAGAAACAACCGGAGAAGTCCACACATCAGAGTGAATTAATATAAAGGGTGACACACTTCGCAATCCCCTACTCACATATGAAGTTCTTGTGTGTTTCCCAAATTCACATGCATCACATAGTAATTTACGTTTGTCTACCTTACACATTTGTTCAGGAAACATCCTACTCATAATATCAAAAGATATATGTCCCAGCCGACAATGCAAAAGTATTACCTTAGCCTCATCTTCATTTGCAATGGCTGATAGAGCATGACATATCGCTTTATCCGTCTTCCTTCTATCAAGATACCATAACCCATTATGCGAACTCCAATCCCAAGACGCTTTCCAGTCTTCCTTTCCTGAATTATACAATTTTCACGATCAAGGAAAACTTGACAGTCCATCTGATCAACTAGTGAGCTTATTGAAACCAAATTAACTGGAAATGATGGAACAAATAATACTGATGACAGTGTAATAGATGGAGTGCATTGCACTGTACCAACACCTCTAATTGGTCGAGATGTTCCATCAGCAGTCTGGATTGTGTCTTTATTAGAGTTTGAATATGGCATATATGATGTAAATTCACTTGACATGCCTGTGACATGTCTGGATGCACCAGAGTCTAATATCCAACTTGAATTAGAATTTTTTATGGACAATAAAGTTTGCTTTTTTTCATACCTGCATCATCAGAATGGAGAAAATTGGCAACATTATTTGTTGAAGTTGACACTATCCTCTCGATCATCTGATTTTGAGTTGTTCTTGTTTTCCTTCAGCTTTCTCAACTCTTCTAACTCTGTGGCTGAGATTGTGACCAAGTCAGAGGCACCTTCCTCGGACATAGCAAAATTGGCTCTAAGGCCTCTTCTTCCACCACGACCTCCACCTCCTCTCAGTGCACCCCTATCATTGCCTCTTCCTCTTCCGCGATAAGTTTTTTGTGGTTGACTGCAGTCTCGACTCAGATGACCCTTATCACCACAATTATAGCATATTCTAGTCTCTTGAGATCTTGTTACAACATATGCTGGACGGGATGAGGCTGGAACATTTCCTTTCATTACCTTTAGCCTAGTTTCCTCTTGTGCCATAGCAGCAATAGCTTCTTCTAGACTAGGAAGGCTAGATTGATGAAACAGAGAGGCACGCCTTCCCTCAAATTCTGAATTGAGGCCTCTCAAGAATTGGAGAACTCGTTTTTTCTCAACCCATTTCTTCACCCATGCCACACAATCTGGGTGTGGCAACTCAATTGGATCATAATGATCCAAATCAGCCCATAACCGCTTTAGCTCTGCGACATATTCCATCAGAGATAGCTCCCCCTGTTTCATATGATAGAGCCTATCATCTGTATCAACAAACAACATCACATTTCCTGCACCAGAATATGTCTTTGATAGTGATTCCCAAATACCATATGCAGTAGTAATTGTATCTACTGATCCAGCAATAGATGGCACCATCGAGCTCAACAACCAGGCAACTATCAGAGAGTTAGTAGCATCCCAGGCTTTCCATTCATCACTTGATTTATCCTTGGGCTCAGTTGCCTTTCCATCGACAAAACCTTCAAGTTTCTTTGCCTTTAACAACAATAATGCCCTCCTAGACCAAGCTAAATAATTCCTTACGCCTTCCAGTTTGATATCATTCGGCGTGAGTTCTAATTTCCGGACTGCATCACCCACTTTGCTTGAAGATGGAGCCTCATTCTTCTTCTCAGTAAGCAAATCAACCAGCTTTCCTAATATCTGTTCAATCCCCTGATTATCTCCCATTTCTGTAGAAATCTACAGCCTCACGTAGATACTCCCACAAATACAGCCGTGTACCAACAAGCAGACCAAGCAACCCAAATAACCAACACCTGTGTAGCTCCTTTTCCTTGCCGTCTGCAGTTCCAGTCACAGGTCAGCAGCAAGCAGCTATTCCTCCTATTCAGCTTCTCCTTGGACTCACGCACACACCAGCTGACTACCAACCCTTCCTTGCTTCTACCAATCAGCTCACCCGTACTTGCCCCTAGCAAGCTGCTTCGTGAGCTCCTGCTCTCCGCCGGAAGTATCTAGCCGCACAAACCTGTGCTTGCAGCAGCAGCTCGCCTCGCCTTCTCCCACGCCGCGTCCGTCCTTCCGCGCGCGCCTCGGGCCCCTGCTCGCCTCACAGCTCGTCCTCTACCTTGCTTCCCTCCGCTGTGACACCTCGCCGCCGGCCGCCGTCAAGCCGACCAGATGGAGCAGGGCGTCGACTCCGCCATAGATGGCTCCGACACCATGAAGATGTTTGGGGAATTTTCTGGAGTTATCCTCCTTGAGTCTGAGTAGAGTACATATATACATATACACAAATGGGCCTCTTGGGCCTAATCCAGTAACTTACAACAACACAGCCCAACACATTATGGCATTATCTACACAGCTGCAATCCGTACTCCTCTGAGATGGTATTGTAGAGGTCGTTTAGAAATGGCGACACGGTGCCCAAAACACAACTTTAACCTCTTATTATTATAAAAATATTTATAAAAATATGATATATGTATGCTTTTATTAAAGTATTTTTAAGACAAATCTACTCATATAATTTTTATATTTACAAACTCAACAACTTAAAAGTTATTGATGATTTATATTCCCGATGTTTGGCTGAAACCTTATCCAAAACGATTTCTAATACCAGCCTGGAGGGAGTACTTGTCTATCGGAACTCGAACTTGCTCGAAGACAGAGGCCAGGCAGGAAAGACGACTTGAGCTTGAGTAGGGTCTCCATAAGAATATATAAATCCCTTCTTCGATCGCGTTGCACGGATCATCGCCGGCACCAGCAGGTCGGAGAGCAGGAGACAGCAAGCTAATGGGTGCAAGCAGAGCAGCCAGTGAGTGCGGCGCAGCCAAGAGCCAAGCCATGTCGACGTCGACTGGTCGAGGCAGGAGCACAGAGCGGGAGTGAGCCCCGACGCAACAAGCTAGTTTGGAGACGCAACAAGCTAGTTTGGATGGAACCCTGGGCTAGTTGCCTGGGGCTGTCTGTAGGCCCGATTTACTTGCCTGACGTGGATGCCGGGTGGTAAGTGTAGAAAATCGAGCATATTGGAGTCCAGCTGAGCTGTTGGTATTAGGGCTTCCGCAATGACTTGTTATTTGGTTAGCTAACAAATAGCTGATCTATTTCATGTAGTCTGCTAACATACAAAAGTAGCATATGAGTCCCATAGTGTATTTTTTTTATTGTCTCATGTCCACATCATCTTTATTATATAGTTAATATTAACTATTACCATTGCGGGTGGCGGCTGCCCCGGCCTATGGAGCGATGTTCATCGGGCTCCACCCGGTTGCTCGACGCCAAACAACTTTGGAAGGTGTCGACGCCACCGCAGGTCAAATTCATTTTTTTGGCTAGCCTTGCATGGCAGATGTTGGATAGCGTTCAGGAGATTCAAGCATGGGCTTCATGACTCCAACCTATGCATCATGTGCGACCAGGAGCCGGAGACTTTGGACAACATTTTGCTCGGTTGCTGTTATAGCCGGGAGGTCTGGCACGTGTGCTTAGTGAGTTTGAGGCTTCACCATGCGGTCACTGTGCAACAGGACGTGACTATTCACTAGTGGCTTGACATGAGAAAGCGGATCCCAAAGTCGATTCGACGAGGTTTCGATTCTCTATTCTTGTTGGTTGGATGGAGGCTGTGGAAGGTGCGAAACTCACAAACTTTTAACGGCACCGCAAGATCTGCGAGGGAGCTGGCGAACGACATTCAGGAGGAAGGCAACGCGTGGTGCTCTGCTGGCTTCAGGCGGCTGGAGGCTCTTCGGCAACGTCTTTGATGCGGCTGTTGTTTCTTCTTTTTTGTAGCACTATGTTTAAAATGTAGTGGCCTGTAGTGCATCCAGTAGTTGGTAGGTTGTGGCCGGTAACCCGGATTACCACGTCCTTTGTACTTGTGTTTCCAAAACTTTCTGCTTAATGAAAAACGCGCCTAGGGCGTGATCTAAAAAAAAAACCCATTACGGGTGGACTTAATGACTGCGTAAAACACCGTTGCATTACCCTCTCCTCAGTTTCCCCCTTTCCTCTCCCCCTCCCTCCCTCCTCTCTCATTGGTGTTTCTCTAAAAGTTGGAAAATCATAGATTGGACTCCATGGAGACGAAAGATGCTGCACGGTGATCTTCTAGGTTGTGGATCTGGTGGTTTGCTATATTATTTTCTTATGATGGACCCTCACCTCTAGCATCAAGCTTTTATCGGTGGTAACACTTCAATTAAAATCTGAAATGGAATGTGATTTTTAACTCTTAAATAAAGTTGAATTTCACAGAAACAAACAGGCTGTAAGAATAACTTATATTATAAATCAGGATTCCTTTCACAGCTGTTTTCCTTCCCTAAGATCCCCAACCAATACATTTTTCTTGCAATGTAATGCACTGAAACTCGGAGCAGCTATGTAAGCCATCAAAGGGGGTCACCAGAAACCCACCGCATAAACATAGCAAAACATTGCTTTGGCATATACTCCGGAGCAGTATGTCCACCACCCTGCACAAACCATAATATATACAGCATAATGTGTCAAGAATAATATCAGACAACAATGGTCACACTGACACAAGGAAACAAGCTAGAAAAACTCTCATTGAGTCGATAATAACTGGCCCTGGCTTCTTACCTTTACGGTTGCATAGGTGATGTTATTTGAGTATGCCTTTGTAAACCTGCATAAATTGTATATATCAAAAATCATCAAAATGGTTTGATGTAGTCTGCCTGAATTCATGTACTGCAATTGTGTTACTAAACTGATTACTATGATAAACATGGACTCACCCTGCAACTTGGCCGTCCACAAACCATGGCCTCCACTCATCCACGATAGAGAAATTAAGAGATTTAATCCAGGCTTGTGTGCCGATAAAAGGTATGACCATATCGTGATCACCGCTGTAAATTAGACTTCTGTAGCCCTTAGTGGTCACATCCAGATGGTACTTCACCACACTTGGAATATCATAAGTGTAAGATAACTCGAGGTTGCACCTTGACCACGAAGGAACTGTTCCCTGTGTCATAGAGTTGTCAGGTTATATTCTTCTGGTTAGCATAAGCCGAAGGGATGGCATTTTCTGTTTGAAATGTCTTAGAATCTTGGTAGGTAGGTTATCGATGAGCATCGAAACACTTTCAATCATAAACAGATTTACTGCATATATATGTTTAGAATCATGTTTAAGCTGTCAAACCTTGTGAATACCAAGAGCCTCTCTTACTGAGGCATTGTTTGCCCATATGTAGGACATTATGTATCCTGCTGTCTGCCAAGAACGAGGGTATACGATCATTTTGAAATGTCAGATGAGATCTCTTGAAAGTTGCACATAAGCTAAAGACAAGTACTAACTCTGCACTGCAGTGAAATCTCAGACAAGTGAAGCTCTTCCTCTCTAGTGTACACTGGGAGCTGGAGCATCTCCCGTGCACCTGAATTTAACTTCAGCTTCGGCGTCTTGTGAGGCTGAGGACTCGCGAAAGTGCATAGCGGCTCCAGAACATGATTCGGGCATATCCCTTTGATGCACTTCAAAAAGAAACCGTTTAATTATTTTAAAAAAACCATTTAATTTGTCAGTCAGTATGTGCCAGTATCATTGGAAAAGTGATCACAAGTGTCATGCTTGGAAACAAGAATTGGGTAGTGTTGTGGTCAATACGTGCCTCATCTATGGCGCCAAGGCTATTTATGCACGCATCAGTGCTTTGGTGTCTGATGTCACCAACACTGCAGCTCTTCTCATAATCCTGAAAATACCAAGACACATGTAAATTAATAGCAATTAAACAGGAGAAAATTACTGTCCATTTACCATTCTAATTACCATGCTGAAAATTTATTTGACTGCTACTAGAATTTAACTGAAGTATAGTTTCACACTTGAGGCCGTACAAAAGATCCAACTATTTTTTCTCGAATACCAAAAGATCCAACTATGAAAGCTGTGTTAAATTAAGACAGAAACTTAGTGCCATTTGGTGTCGTTCAACTGTCCATTCCCACTCACCTCATATATTTCGTCTGATATCAAACCCATCCCGTGAGCAAATGTAATTCTGGATGGAAAATCAATGCTGTAATCTGTGACTGGATTACCTACGAGGTAGCCCTGAACATGATACGCCAAAAACATTCTGAAATTTCAAAACCTTTATATGGAGAGCTTTTATATGATCAGCCAACGGTACAATTCTCAAACCTTTAAATTGAGATTAGGTTGACTCCCATCCTCTTTACCTGGAAAAGTAAACGTCTAGGTGAGTTATTAGTTGAGTAGAAATGTGTAAAATATTGTGCAGGAAAGGAATCTCTGGAAGGAAAGGAACCGAAGAATATTCAACAACGCCCAAAAATCGGTGCTGCAGGTCACTATCAGAGTTAAAGAGGACATTGAGCAACAAAGAAGGGCTATGGAAAGGAGGGGTTAGCAGGCCTTGTATTCTTGCCTTGTTTCTTTCACCGCCTATGCGGCTCATATTATGTACATAATAAACCTTTGTTTCTTACCTTCCTTAATTGAGAGTTAGAGCACCTGCTGTTTTTTTTAAAAAAATGTGCAGAAAAGAAGGGGGTGAGAAGTTACCTCTGGCAATTTCCGATGTGACAGTTGGCACTATCATACCAGAGTACGAATCACCTCCGATGTAAAGAGGATTTGACAAGAACTGTGGATACGTATCAAACCACTGCAAATCAATTCACTTAATTTAAAATGCATAGATACTCCGGGTTTCTGATAACTGAAATTTGAATTTAACTAGAGGAAACAGCGACCTTTTTCAGGAAGATGACGATTTGGTTGACAGCTTTGGTATCACTTGATTCGTAGCCTTTCTCCGTGGAATACGAAAATCCAGAGCCAACCGGGGAATCAAGAAAAATGACATTGCTCACCTGGATCGTGCAAAAGCGGATGACAAGTTGCGTCATTTTGGTCAGATGCATGGATGTTTCAGAGGGACGAATGAAGTAGTAACCTTGGTCCATGTATCTTGATTATACACCAACTTAGGCAAGCCATCAACATAGCCGTTAGGGTCAAAACTGAGAGGGCCTGCAAATTATATATTTTTGCAGTCGGTCCACCACAATACTAGAGTACCAAAAAGTTTGAAGTTACACCAAACAACATATGATACCTCCCAAAATCAAAATCATAATTTGGTGGTAGCTTCCAAGGACCCTCTGGGCCTCTAATATAATGTGCAAACATGGTGTTGTCCTCTTTCTTTTGGACTGAAGGAACAAGGCAATCATACCAAGTACCAAGGCATGACGGTAGGAAAATCCAAATGGCAACACACCGTAGCTATTGTATAGATGGGAAATACAAGCAGGGCATATTTATCCATTTATTTATTTATTTATAGAGGAAACAAGGGGCACGCACGCCCATGCTTCCTTTGAATGGCACTACAACATGGCTACGTACAAATGCACGTCATATATATCGTGTATGCAAGAGAAAAATTAAGGAAAAGGAACATAACTCCTGGATGATGTGGCTTGTTCTTGAGAGGAATTGATTGAGGAAACTAGCCTGAATTGTGTTGGCAGCACATATGATGGCAGCCAAGGGAATGAAGAAAACCAAGATCGAGTAGCAGCACACATACCGATCTCGTAGGCAAGGGCTGTGAGGACGGAGCATCCGGGGCCGCCTGTGAGCCAGAGCACGACAGGGTCGTCGCCGGGGCTGCGCTCCGACCGGACGAAGTAGTAGAAGAGGTGGACGCCATGGCTCTCGTCCACCTCCACGTACCTGTATGCACATCACATGGCAGCAACCAGGAAGAACGTACACAAATTAAGCTGATTATTGTTGCATCCACGACAAGGAAGAAATGGAACAACCAATTGATAGTACCCTGTTTGGAGGTGGAAGGGGAGGGGCCCCTGGAAGCCAGGGAGATGGGTGATGAAGCCTGCACTGCTGCTGTTGGAGATGAGATTCAGAGGGCGCGACGAGGACGCAGAGCAGCAAAAGCAGCAGAGCAGCAACAAGATAGCGGCGAGCCTTGGTGCTGCTGTTGCCATTTTGGAACGAGCCGGCCGAGCCCCCTACTATGACTTCCGTTCTTGTATCTATCTATTCTTCTATTATAGTTGCGCGTGTGTTTCTCTCTCTCCTATTTTCTTGATTGCTTGCGTGTTTGTTTTTGTCTATATATGCGCATGTAGTATTTCTTGCTTGCTGAATTCTTCAACTCCATTCCAGCCTTGTTTCCTCATCTTCTCTGCTCCTCATCTCCTCTGCTCTAGCTTCTTCCTATTTCTCGCTTTTGAGACGACAGGGAGATGAAGAGGCGAAGGCGCCTCCTTCTTAGTCGTTAGTATATGGCAGCTAAAGGAACACGACATTCGGGAGGATAGGCGGCTGCATATGATAGGGACAAAGAGGTTAGCATATCCCGTAGGAAAATCTATGTACCTTTCAGCCCCACGAACCGTGCCAATAAAGACTTCACCACAAAGTCCTGCTATTGTTGGTTTTTTTTGGATTGAATTATCAATCCTAGTCCATTTCATTACCGGATTACCGCATGCACATCGGTCTTTCACGCCATATTATATAACTATAATTATTAGTCGCTGGCGACATGGGTCGTGCTACATTAAGATGGATCTGTTAAGGTTTTGTAAAATAACAAACATTCTATCCCTTAAATCTCGGTGACCATATATAGCCGGTCATAGCCATTTGCTATATGGTTTTGTAAAATAATAAGTCTCTTTGTGGACCTTTGGTTCAAGTACTCAATTTCTATAAACCTATTTGATTGTGGATAAAATTTACTCAAACCAAACTAAAAACCTTACATTTTGGGAAGAAAAGTGAGTATTGAACCAAACTAAAACACCTTATGATAGGGAAATACTCCCTCTATCCCTAAAAGAATAGATTTCTAGAATTGTCTTAAATCAAACTTTTGAATTTTGACCAAATTTCTAGAAAAAAACCGCTATCAAATTAGTATCATTAGATTTATCATAAAAAAAAAATTTTTTTATAAGGTGCTCATTTTATATCATAAAGTTAATTTCTAGGAATTGATTTATTCAGGGCGCCAAAGCTTTCGTTTCAGACAAGACCCATAAGAAAGAGGTGGAAGACTAATCTAATTTGGACATCCATGGATTTTAACAAATAAACTAGAAATTCAATTTTTGGTGGTTCCTAGTTCATTTTTTTAAACTAGAGGGTATCCATTGGACATCCAACTTCCACCTATAAAACTTACTCCCTCTAGGATGGTACGAGGTAAGTCGTTTAGGACAAATGTACGCGGTCTCCAAAACGCAACTTTGACTTCTTATTATTATAAAAAATATTTATGAAGATGTGATATAAGTATACTTTTATCAAAGTCTTTTTTAAGACAAATCTACTCATATACTCCCTCCATCCCAATTTATAAGTCGTTTGACTTTTTTTTGTCCCTAAGTTTGACCATTCGTTTTATTCAAAAAAATTATGTAAATTTTTATTTCTTTTCGTGGGTTGTTTTGTTAATATAAAATCTTTAAAAATAGCTTAAATTTGATGATATTTGCATAAATTTTTTTGAATAAGACGCAGTGGTCAAACTTAAAGTTTAAAAAGTCAAACGACTTATAATTTGGAATGGAGGGAATAATTTTTACATATATAAACTCAACAACTTAAAAGTTATTGATGATTTATGTTCCCGATATTTGACCCAAACCTTGTCCAAAAAAACGACTTCTAATACCAAAATGAGGGAGTATGTTTGTTTTTTGCTTTTGCTTTGTCTGAAATTTTGATGACCGGAGGTAGTAGTACTCCCATTAATTGCTTTTGTCGAAGGTAAGATTATATCCAAGGCGCCTAGTATTTCAAGACTGAAGGCAGTATAATTTTAGTGTAGTATACGTTACAGCTATCTTGATTTCTTTGTTTTGTCGACTGGTTGGTGATCGGTGTGCCTTACTGGCTAAAGAATGATACAGTTTGAACAGATTTACAAGAGCTATCAACCTCAGAAAGAATGAGATTTACTATATATACACTACGTATAGGCTATCCAACTCGAAGGGACGAGCAGCCCCCATGGTCATATCATGGTCTCAAATTTGTCGAGTTTCTTCACTCTTTGCATAGATCTGACCAGCAATGCCAAAAATATACCTGCACATTTTCACTTTGGATCAGGCCGTTCAGGAATAGAGCAATGCTTATTTTTCTAGAGAACCACTAACCACAGACAGCTTGAATATAATTCTACTACTCACCACCAAAAAAAATATATATATATATATATATATATATATATATATATATATATATATATATATATATATATATATATATATATATATATATATATATATATATATATATATATATATATATATATATATATATATATATATATATATATAATTCTACTACATGGCATATATGTGCATATATCAGCAAGTTTCACCAGCCTTTGTAATAGTCCTATATGGTCAGAAGAGATAAAAGAACTAACAAGATGCAAGAAACAATGAAAGGTGAGCTGATAATGTTGTTGAGTACAGAATTTATTTTATGAAAGTATGTGCGAAAGGAAAACCTACCTGCGCCAATGAAAGAGCCGTTTGCAATTATTTGGTTCCCTTGACTGTTCAGTGTGACGCCAACATTCAAGAGAGTACCACCCAAGGCTGTATACATGGTCGCCATCTGAAGAACAGTAGCTTTACGTGCAGCACGTTCTGACTGCAAATGCCATTCATTTCAGATTCAGGCAAACAATAATGCTAGTGCTAATTTTTAGTGCAGTCCAGATTTGAGGGCAAAGAGAAAAGGTTCATGCAGTGCATCTCCCACAATCTTGAGAAGATGCAAGATATCAATAAACGTCACTGGCCCCTACCTCCAGTACTCTGACCCTGAGTTTCAGATCGCCTGACTCAAGTTGTCCTACAAAATCTTCAATTCTCTGTATTCTGTAGGGCATTGATATGGTAGAATCACGAACCTGTCATATGCAGAGATGACAGTGGTAATGTCTTAGTGTGCTGGGCAATATACCATATACAATTATACATGACACAATGTAAATAAAACAAATGTGAACTAGCAGATTTGTATGCTTACATCATTTGCTTGCTTCCTTAACTCCTGGACCAATGCAGGTCCACGTTGTTGTCTCTGTTTCAAGTCTAATAGTTCCTGAAGTTCAAATGAAATTAGGCTTGCATACACAGAGAAACATCCAAATGGGGTTCTGCTTTTAGGAAGGAAAGGGAATAATAACTATATTATATGAAATAGTTAAAGAAGCCCCAAGCACACCAAAAAGGAATCTCAAAGGGAATAAGGGATGGTGTAACTTATGATTAATTTTTTTAGAAATGCTGACCCTTCTTAGAAGATATAGGAGAACAAATAAAACACATCAATGGAAAAGTTAGTGTGACAAAACATGATTACTGAATACAAACTGAAGGTAATAACAGGAGGCTAACCTGTGCATATGGTGCTGCGACTTTGACGAATGAAAATTCTGGATCTAATATGTATCCAATGCCTACCAAATAACATAGTCATCAATATACAAGTAACCTTATTATTTCTGTTCCAATTGATCATAGGGAATAAATGAATAGTTGGAAATTATGAATTGGGCTAGAGCAGGCTAATAAATGCACACCTTTATTTAGATAGGCATGTGATTCCTAGAACTACACAGGCAATAAAGAATAAAGACAAATATTTGTTTTAATCTTGAAGAAGTGGTAGAGCTTTCCATCATTATATTAATAAGAAGAGAAGATCAGAGACAAAACCAACCCAGAAGTGCTGAACAAAGACAGAAGCACATATGCCCCAAAAAAGAAAAGAAGCAAAAATAGAAAATAAAGGCAACATTGAAAGAACATGGTGCTCTGTCCTCAGCTATTACATGAGATTTAGTATAAAATATTTGTGTTCACAAGTTGATCATAAGATTCTATGGTCAAAGCAAAAATCTTATTTCAGTGGCCTGTTTTGCAGAGCTTGGAGAGCAGCTCCCATGTGCATTCCAGGGGGAGCTTTGCTAAATGATGTTTTACATAAAAGTTATTCTAGGTTGATTCCATGAAGTGATTGTCTGAAAAAACCCATATCTCCGTTTCACTTTCCACACACTTCCTCAATAGAATTTATCCTAAACAATCACATTCAGTCATAGAATCACTTCCCCAGACGAGGAGCTTTACTAAATAGACGCCCATTGTGAATGCACTACATTATATTTTGGGAGACATAATCCTCTTGATCATAAGCTTTCATATTAGACTTTCTGGGTTTTTCTAATTATTTGTTTTAAACAAATCAGTAGCAAATGCAAATAAACTTCTAGCATATATAGAGTATAAATCCAGTTAATGATGAAAAACTTAGTGATAACTAGCAGAGCAATGCAAAAAGGCATTATAATAATTTCAGGGTTGGTAAAATGGATAACCTTCAAGAGTAGAGAATGCCCTTATAACAAATGTAAATGTGGAGGGAAACCGAAAAGGTTGATCTTGTGCTATGGCAAATAAGTCCTAGAAAATAAAATAAAGAAACAAAACTGTTAGATGTTGTTAAATTTGAGTTAGTTTCCTAGAAGATGTAAACATATCGACATATAACCTCTCCAATTGCAGCCAGAGTCTGTTGCTGATCTGGTGTCTGGCTCAACAAATTATCCAAGAAAAAAATTGTATGGACCTCCTAACCTACATATCCAAAAGTACAAATTGTTATATATCATTTGAAACTTCACAGACCTTCCAACCCAATAAATAGTACACTGTACAAACCGGTGAGAGATCTCCTGTCGGCTGGAGAGCTTCCAGATCAATTAGAGCTTTCATAACCTGCAAGAAAGAGCTCATGAAGATAGGAGATGCATTGCGTGGAGGTTCAACATCTTAGTTTCAAGAATAACATCCAAGGTAAAATGCTAATTCAAAGTAAATCAATACTAACATGCCATTCTCATGAAAAGACTAAGATAATACCTTGTTTGCATCCTTCTCATACACAGAATAAAACAGGGAGAGTAATCTCTCCCGAGTGAACGATTTTATCTCACCCATCATTCCAAAATCGTAATATATTAGAGAACCATCCTTGTCTACAGCAAGGTTTCCAGGATGAGGATCAGCATGGAAGAATCCAGTCTTCAATATCTGTTTTGTACCCAGTAGGATAATAGGGCAAAACCATCACATGTCATATCCAATTACAAAACACAAACTAACTTGGCATCTGGACTGAACACTCAAGGGAATTTACAAAAAATGTAGAAATGTATTATTGAAGAAAGTATGTTATATTGGCATGTTAAACCAAAAAATTAACCAGAAACAGTGATAAGGGCATATGAACGAAAATTAAAAGCATGGAGAATCAGAGCAAGTTATAGATGATCTTGGAAATGAAATAAATTGCTGTTTTAGGAACCTGAAAAAGAATTCTGACTGGCACCACAGTAAAAAAAAAAAAGCATCTGGCACTGGCTCCACATTAAATTATCAAACGATGCTGCCTATCATAATTCTGAGTAATGAGGGTGAAATCTAAACAACAAGCAACCAAATTGAGTTTGAACTAATATAAAAAGTATATAGGGAAAAAAACACAACCTGAATTAGGTAAGATTCTATAGCACGTGATGCAATTAGTGAGCGACTATAGCCCAGGCTGTCAAGAACATCCAAATTGTTTATTTTAATACCTGTATAATTGAGAAAATAAAAAGAAGTTCCAAGGTAAGGAATGTAACACCATATACTTCCAAGTTACATCTGAAAGGATAAACATGGTTTAATAGTCCACATCAGACATCCCTTGTATGTTTTAGTTAGCAGCAACACTTGGGCCCAAAAACAATTTTAATTTTATTTATTTAACACAAAAAATTTATATTACTGGATTTGACTTACATGAAATTGCCAACATAAGCACATTAATTCAGTAACTGCAGATCATTTAGTTGAACAAATTATATAGCAATTTAACTGGCATAATTGTAACAGAAGTAGTTAGAAATGGATTAAAGTCAGTCACATTCTTTTCTGCATCACAAAGTGATTGAGATTTAACAAAAAAAGACTTTGTTAGTTGAGTTAAAAGTTCCCAGACAATAGTTGATCCAACTCTAAATATGCAAAAATTCTACGGTAAGAAATAATTAACTCTTACCAGGGGCATACTCCAGGGTTAACACCTTTTCAGTTGTGTAGTCCCACATGATAAGCTACAAAAAAAAAGTAAATGACACGCCGTGTAAGACTTTGAAACTAATGTTGAGAAAATGGAGGCTTTGGCTTTCACTTCAGTGCTCCACTATGATTAAAATTTATAAATGTTTAGAGCAAAAGATAGGGATCGAAAACATTGATTAGAACCGACCATTAAGCCTGTTATATGGATAGCTATGGTCTTAACTAGATACATAGTGCTCCACCATAACTAAAGTGGATTACAATTTACAATATTTCATAAGTACATAGATAGTCCGTGGTGGAATGTTCCAAGTATATAGTTAGCCGCCCTTACTGCTTGTGCCAACCACTAATCAATATAAACCAATATGTAGATTGCATAGCATTAATGCAACATTCTATTGTATTCATTGTTGAGCAGGCTTAACTACAACCATAGCATTGCCTCCATCAAGCAAAAATAAATAGGGGTGCTGTATATGGTGATTATGTTCTGTTCTTCTAGGCATGCAATCTCAGTTTGTTTAATTATGATACCTGGAATTATGTGCTATTTGTATAATAGTGTTGGGGCACTGAATCAAAACCAAAAAAGAAAATTGCATTGAGAGGTCCAGGAAACATACTGGCACGCGAACCCACTTTATATTTCTGAAATCCCGTCGAAACCTGTCCGCATTCTTTCCTTCATTAATGTAATCAATTTCTTCATATAAAATTCTGAAACCATAGAAATCAAGATAATGAATGTTTCAGTAAAACCAATTTCCAATGTAATATAAGCCTATATAATCAAAGTTTTGAGATCTCTGCATTATACATGTCGCAATATATCCTCCATTTTGCTTACATACTTGTTGAACCATATTAGTATCAAGAGTGAAAACTTCGGCTCATATAACGCATATAAATTATCAAAGTAGACTGTATATAACACATATAAAATATCAAAATAGACTACATATAACAACACATATAAATATCAAAAGTAGACTATCTATGTTCAGTAAAAAAAAAAAGATTATATATTTACTTACTTGGAACATTCCTCATAAATACCGATCCAGTCCCTTGAAGGACCTCCAAGTGTTTCACTTCTTTGAAAATACTCAGCTACTAGCTTTAAGTTCCCTGCAAGAAACCAAAGGGAAAAATGTTTACTATGAGTAATTCGTTGGTATCATCAAGAAACTGAGTATTTCAACATAGTACATTTGAACCATTTTCTAAGAAACCATACACATGAACATTAATAATTTCGTATTAAAAATGAACATTAATAGTATCATTACATTTTACGAACTGGTCTGCAAAGTAAAGTTGGCAAAACAAAAACATTAAATCCACCTTTTGTTCTGGGTAAGAGATGAAACTTTGATCAAATAGGTTTGAGTCAAAAGAACAGCATGCATTAAAATTTTATTTATTCTGTTCCTCCAAAGCAGTACTTCTCTAACCACAGACAACAATAACTTGTATATATCTTACTCAGGTCAATGTCGAAAAGCTTTTTGAGCCCAGGTCGCTGAACTTTCACTGCAACTCTTTCTCCATTGTGGAGCACCGCACGGTGTACCTGAAAAATAAAACACACAGTAACATGGAAGTAGGTTTCAGAAAAGTGCAGCATAAATGTCATTAAATGATCTGAATTTCATAAACTATTTCCAAACAAGGGCCATTCAGGCCAATAATGTAATATCATCAGTTTTGTTTTGCCATGAAATACAAAGGCATTAAGTGAAAACTGTTACCAATGATATGGAAAGCATTAGACATATACAAGAGTTAAGTACCATGGATATATGTATTGTTTTACTTTAACTAGAGAGGATAATACATTTCCTTCAAATGCTGCAAGAGGGGGCTAAATGACAATGCATCTAGTTTCTAAAGGATTTAAACAAGGGAAGATCTTTGAGAAAAAAAAAGGCTGCATAATATGTTTATGGTATAGTATGTATGCAATGGTACTGGGTAAAAAAAAATGTAGGTGCAGACAAAGTTTAGGATTAAATACCTGACCAAGACTGGCAGCAGCTATTGGGCGTTCTTCAAATTCTTTGTACACAATATCAATAGAACAACCCATTTCCTTCTCTATGAAAGCTTTTGCCTTCTCAGGAGAAAATGCAGGTACTCTGTCCTGCATAAAAGCAGAAAAACAAGGGATAAAACATGAGTACTATACATCACTCATATGAAATGTTTTGGTTCTTGACTCTTAGTCAATCTACAACACAATAGTTGTGTGCCATCATTCGAGAATAGCTGTGTCTCATAATTGATTATTTTTGTCACAGATAGTTGAAACAAAACCATCAATAGGAAGAAAGGAAAGAAGGGAAAAACGAATCATGCCAGTATAATAAAAAGAACAGCAACAACATAAGCACACAATAAAAATAAAATAAATACATCTGAAACAAGCAAATTACCTGAAGTTTTGCAAGCTCGTCCACAAATTCTCTGGGGAATAAATCAGATCTAGTGGAGGATAACTGTCCAAGCTTAATAAACGTTGGGCCAAGCTGCAATACTTGCTCTCTTAACCATGAAGCAGTTTTACGCCTTCGAACTTTCTGCAAGTTGCAATCCAACCTTTAGCCCACCCATATATGTATAGTAGAAAGTGATTCTTTCTTCTTGCAGCCCCAAGAGATGCACCATCACTACAAACAGACTTAACTCCACCTATAGATAGAACACTTACTGGAAACTTGAGGTGTCTAGTTTGCAAAAAGAAAATTTTCCTTTGATAACTTCTTTTGAATCACAATGCTATAGTCTCATTTTTTTTTCTTGAAGGAACATGACTCAATTTTTTATCTATATCTTAAGCACATACCTGCTTTTCTTCTGAGAATCCACCAGGATAGGCCCACTTTGCATTGTCAAATAGCACATGGACTCGCAATGAAAGCACAAAAGACCATATATCTATGCTCCTCTGCACAGAGTTGTAATTGTCTTTTGCCCAACTGAATCCCTCATCAGAAGGCAAAATCTTCAATTCCTCTTGAAAGGGATCATCTTTGGGTCTCATTTGCTTCTGCGTCTTAACAAGAGAAGAAGTCTTGCTGCTTTTCACCAGACTAGTACCATTTACAGCTACCTTCGAGTACCGTTAATGACTGCTTTGGTTGAGCCATTGACAATGGCCTTTGCAGAACCATTAACCGATGATCCATTGACAGTGCCATTTGGAGAACCATTAACTGTCCCCGATCTTACATGACCACCACCATTGGTCCTCCTCAACTCAGTCGTTGGTACCATCTTTGTTGCCCGTCCATTAGTACCATATTTCCCAGATTCCCCTGGCCTAGCTTCTGCACGGAACGTTGGGGACCTCTTAACCAAAAGTGTCTCACTCTTTGCTGCTCCGTACCTTGGGAGCTTCACGCTAGACATTGATGCTGAGAAACTAAGATCAGGCACCATCATCGCCATGAGTATGACCAATCAGAAGCCCCTGTCCAGAGAATCACGCATTAGCATACATCTAGAAACTATTGCCCACATGCATACCTGTCTAGCAATCCTGACAGAAAACAACAAATGTCTTTTCAAAACTATCTCAACAATAAATCTCCACAACAATGAATAGAATTTCTTGTATATCTCCAGCAGGTTTCAATAATGACCTCAGAAGAGAAAATAGGGGTGTTAATTTACGTATTGCTCGGAATGGTATGGATCAGCCAAGAAATTCAGCAGGACGACTGTTCATGACTGGAAGGTTGTAGTTGTATAATATTGACAATTTGATCCCTATGATCATTTATGGTAGAACTACTGACCTAGCTAATAATTCTAGGTGTATTGTTTTGTCGAACTCGAGTGCCCGAGAACTTATCAATCAAGACATGAAGAGGCTCACACGAAGCAAAACAATCCTGTTGGTTCCGAGGCTGCGACCCTCATCACCAAGAAACAGAACTCCACTGAGTTACTGCCCAATCAAGACCCTAAAGCATCACAAAATCATTCATTTCCCAAACCAAACTCACGCGTCCACGGGCTCAGATTTCGACTGGAAGTAAAACTAATTACCGAACAAGAAACGAGACGAGTGGATGATGAGGAGTGAGAGTCGTTAAATGAGTGGACGAGGAGGAGTGAGAGTCGTGGAAGAAGGGGTTACCTGCTTCTGATCCCGTCCGTCGGCGAGGACCGTGCGTGAGGGGGGCGGGAGGGAGGACTGACGAACAGGGAAGAAGGAGAAGCATGTGCCAGTATGCGCACACCACGGAGGAAGTGGGCAGGAAAGGAACCAACAAGAATTTTATACGGTTGTACTTCCGACTACAGTTCGTTTCAGTCTTCTCATGGATGGACGATGGACGAAAATGCCCATGAGGCTTCCATTGTTTTAGGTACATAAGTCATTGTCATTTAAAGTGAGGAAAAAAACATGAAGATCGTATAAGGAAATATATCAACTTTCAGTGTCATAGAAAAATAGGTAATTAATTTTCTCGAGAGAAAGCGGAGAAGCGTGGGGCTGCGGAACTGCCATCGTGCGCAAGAGGACACAGCGAATGGTTGGTGGCTATCGCCTCTGTTCTTGGGGCGAAACCTTGACGTGCTCCCGTTTCGTGAGCCGGGCGGATGGGATTTTTCTGGAGGCGCGTCGCGTACTAGGTGCTGCTTCCATCTCAGTCACGTCTTTTGGCTGGTGGACGACGGAGCTACGTCTCGCCGCCGGGGCCGGGCGGAAAAAAGTGTCGCTGCTAGAGCACCAGTAGAATGATTTGATTTTTGATTTGTCTGGCGACAATAATAGGCCATTGTTTTGGTTTGTTTTGTCATGCCCCAACGTGCCAAGATAGTATATGTATAGTTCGATAATGTGAGCGTTTCTGATGCTCTAAAAATAAAAATAAAATAAATCCTTTGGTTCCTTAACAAAGGAGTGATTCATACAAAAGATAATCTTGCTTGGAGAAATTGGAAAAGTAGCAACAAGTGCTGAATTTGTAGTAAATCTGAACAATTCAACATTTTTTTTTTTCTTTTCGATTAATACGTCGTGAGCCCAGGAATTGGGTCACCCCCGAGAGTGGCTAGATGGGCACGACACGGCAGCCCCGACCCGAGAGGGGCGGGGCCTGCTATAAGGGGGGCCCCCTTGCCACCGCCGCCTTCCCTCTCCCCGCAGACGATTCGAGTTTGCTTCATATTCAAAGTTAGGATTATCTTAGGTAATTTTTGGTGTGCAAGGGGATATCTCATCTATAAAGGGACCCTTATTAGGAAAGAATAAGTTAGGATATGCTTGTAAAGGTATTCCGATCGTATAAGGAACACTTATAAATTCTTTAGATTCTGAAGTCCACTAATTAGGGCTATATAAGTAAGAGGCATGTAATCTCTAGGGGATAAGCAAACAAATAAAAAATATCTTTAAGCCCTCGGGCTCTCCGCTCCAACCCCGGCGCCCCTGCTCCCGTGCCCGCCAAACCTAGCCGGCGCCCGCCCCACTATTTTCCAGCCAAGCGCCGCCACGCCGCCGCCCCCCCCCGGCGGCTCCTCCCCTCCACCTCGTTGCTCGTCTTTGCTTTGCTCGTCGCCGCCGGCCGAAGCCTGCAGCCCGTACGCCATCTCGAAGCTCCAACGGTCGATTTAACACGTGTCAATTCCGGCTCAATCCTAGCCTCTAATCCGACAGGTCACTAATTCATTATGCCCGATTTCTTTGGCGTGTTGTGTATTATCTATTATGCTTTTGGAATTAAACAACCAAGACACTCTCCATTTCTTTAAAAGTTGGTCACAAAATCTATTGGGTTATTGATATGAGGGTCGGGCAACTCTATGTTGGGCAATCTGCACTTCAGAGGGACACACTGGGTCATGGGCTCTATATTGCAGTGCTCGGATGACAAGGAGTGCATGTTAATAGCGTGCTAAATCCTGGAGTGAAGAGCAATGAGCTTCTTTGCCGCTAATTGTTGGTCATTTACTTTTCGTATTGGGCTCTAGTGTTGTGCTTGTAATAGGTTAAACTTTGGTTAAACTTGTAATAATTGCCTGGTCTCTGGGTGCATTGTCACGATCGGCCACCGCAAGGAGATGAACCAGGTGATGGAGAGCTCCCCGCTCATGGTGAGCGCCGCCATCCCCTCACCCTCGGCCCCCTCCTCCGCGACGGCCTTCCCCACCGACGCCGACAACCCACCGGTGTTCCTCGCCGTCTCCGCTTCAAAATGGGGGAATTTTTTTGTTGACTGTGTTTGCCACATGGTGGGTCCCGTAGTGGGGCCTTCACCTGTGTGTCCAACATGCAGTCCATGTTCTCTTCCCTGGCTTAGAAGCAAGGACGTGTGTACCAGAGACGACGTGTGGAGTGCTGCTGGAACCTTCCCATGAAGTCATCTTTTTTTCTTTTTTTTCTTTTTATTTTTCTTTTTATTTTTCCATTGTTTTCCCCTGCCTCCCACGTCTTCGAGCAGCCTTCGAGCAAGCATATCCAGTCCACCCCGGAGTAACTTCAACTGGTGCTGACCCAACGATCTCGTCTCCACCTGGGTTTCGACACCGAGCCTTATCATGTACCGTCGGCGACGAGTTTTCTACACATACTTGCGCCCGGCCGCGGTGTGGAATCCATCTACGACTTCGGTCGTCCCTTCTTCAACCGACGCATTGCGCGCCCTTCCATCCAAATTTGTCCTCGCCTCCGGCGACATCGCCTTACCGTCGGGCGAAGTTCGTCTTCGTCTCCACCGCTTCCTCTGTTGTAATTCGGTCGGTGGACCTAGTTTACGACCCTTAGCTAAAGGTCCGTTTTGTAAAATAGCTGCTTTGTCTATAAAGTTGTTAGTTGTAAAAAACCTTTGATGTGTGGGGTTTTGTATGTTTGGTCTAATGCTTCTTATTTGAAGAAGTTCGAAGCCGGAACTCTTTCCATTATCTGAAAACTACTACATGTGTTGTAGGAGAAGTATGCAAAGTGACTTTTGTTGCGGTTGGCTTGGCCAAAAAAATATTAATGTATGCTATCTCCTCAAAATGCGACTAGATATATTTTCACCGTAAGTCAACTGGTCTCTTAATTTGACTAGTTTTCCATAAAATTATATTAACATCTACAACATTGAATATAATTTTATAAAAAAGTACACTATTTATGATAATTAATATAATTTGATACATACAAACTAGTGTACTTTTTCATAGATTTGATTGAACTACACAAGTGTCACTTGTAGAGTAAATTAGGCGGATAATAGGGGGGAATAGTAATACTATATAACTAGGTGAACTCCTCCGCGCGTTGCCATGATATTCCATTTATGAACTTGTACTTTCAAGAAACACGGCATATAATGGTATGTCAGATAAAAATTCAATAAAATCCATTTAAATTAGTATTGAGCACTAAATAACATTTGCACGGTAGTTAAAATTCAAAGATTAAATTAGAAATTTGCATATTGCAATATAAATAAATATAAACCAAATATAGACAAAGTATTCAATTTGGCTATCAGATCAAGTCAGGTGGGACCCATGTTACACCATGTGATCTGCTGGATGTCTCCCGAATGAAAGAAACAAAATTGATCCACAAACCTCATGCGAGACGAACACTCTCAGCCACTCATTTCATCTCCCCCAACATTTTTTTTTTTTTGACAATGATCTCCCCATCGTTATCCTCCGCCGTGCATAACGCCCGCACCACACCTCAGAGCTCCTTCCCCATCCAACCCAAATCCACGCCCAGATCGTGGAGCATCTCCCCGCTAAAGCCCCAAATCAAGGCCCTCTCCCCGACGGCGACACGGCTTCGGACGGCGGAGCTCCCTATCCCGGTCGCTTTCTCCCTCTCCCCGCCTCCTACGTCTCACGTCCACTGCATCAGGAGCACTTCCCCAGCGATCAAGAAGGCGGCCCCGGCCGGGGCCGGTCGCTGGGCTCCCTCCAGGCACGCGACTGGAGGCTGGAGCCATGCCGCGGCGGCTGCTCGTCGCCAGCCACGCCGTGCGTGCCGACGCCGCATAGCAGGTGTCGCCAACTGCATCGCGGGGTCGACGGCTAGTTGTGTCGCGGGGGGCGCCGCCAAGCAGGGGAGCACGCGTGGGGGAGCTTCGACTCGCCGCCTTGAGGAAGCGCGGCAGGGGCTCCTGCTGCCACTGCGCCCATGTCGGCGGCTGTGCTGCTTCCGAGCAGAGGGAGGCGCATGGCGTCAGAGGTTGGTGGCTTCGTGGGGAGGAGGACAACGACGCGGCTTGGACCGGCTTGCAGGTGTGCAGAGCATCGGTTTCGTTTGCATCGGCGGTGTGAAGCAGTAGCCAAGCGGCAGCCTTTTTATTTTGTCCTTCGTTCATGGTGGGCGGCGGCGTTTTAGAAGCGCATTTACGGGCGCACTTGAGCAGGTGGCGCTGGTGAATAATGTAGAGGGTAACTGAAATTTTGCAGGGGAGGAGACAGGCGATGGTTAAAGGCCGACGCTGGATTCGTACAGCTGGGGAGGTCGGGAGTTGGAGATGACGTGGGCGGAGATGGCAGCGAGGAGGAAGGGGAAGAGGCCGCTGCTGGAGATCTCGTCTCTTCAATTTCTTCCGTGCGGCTGGAGACGGGTAGGGGAGGAGGGATTGGGTGGGGCTGCCTACGTGGCATAGCCTACATGCCGAGAGAAACTCCCCTAAATGGGGGTTTTCCATATAGAAGGTTTAGATTGATTAATTGGATAGCTACTAGCTGAAATATATAGTGAAAGTTTAGGGTAATAGTAGTTTTTTTTGTTTGAGACCGAGTGTAGCCACACCCTCAAAAATATATATATAGATCCACCCCTACTAAAGCTAAACAACCTACAGTGTAGAAATATATTTATGCCTCTGAAAATAGTTTTCTGCCTTACATGTAAATGAAAACATTTTCTAACCTCATAAATCAGTTCAGAAAAAATTGCCAAGAATAAGAAATGAAGGCAGACTTTTTTCCAAAAGTATTTTCATAGCCAATATATAATATAAAAATTATGTTATGAATTTACAAGAAATTTAAAAACGATCCTCAAGCCGCTCCCCAAGATGTTAGGCAGAAAAACCATGATTAGATAAATCTATGACGTTTGATTTAGGACCCGAAGCTAATAAGATAGAAACAAGGAAAAAAGTCTACTTTTGGCCCCTCAACTTTTATGAAAGTCCGATTTTGGTCCCCTCAACTCCAAAACCGACAAAACGGGTCCCTCAACTTTTTGAAACCGTGCAGATTTCGTCCCTCGGCGGTTTTGGGCGGTGGTTTCGCTTACAAGAACTCCGGTTTTGCTACAGTGACCGTGGTTTCGTTTTTTTTTTTTTTATTTATTTCTACTTGAATCTTTCAAAAATCATAGTAAATCATAGAAAATTCATAAAATAGAAAAATCCAATTTTGTTGGACTCCACATAAGTAGAGCTACGCAATGAATATATAATATGGTATACTTTAATATAAAATTTTTGCTATGAAAGTTTTGCCTTTTTTTTTTTATTTATTTCAAATCAATATTTAAAAATCATAATAAATTATAAAAATCATAAAATTGAAAAAACAATTTTGCTAGACTCCACATGAGCATATTTACACAATAAAGATATATAGGTATACTATTTAATTTATTGGCCGAATCCATCAGTTTACAAATACGTGACGTGTAGTCGGACAAAGAAACCTAGCTAACCTAACCCACTAAAGAGCCACAAGAATTCACGCATTGTGTTATTGCGCCTCTCATGCGAAGTCCAACAAAATTAAATTTCTTATTTTATAATTTTTCTGTAATTTACTATGATTTTTTAAAGATTGAGTTGAAATAAAAAAGGCAAAACCTTCTAGCAAAAAACTTTGTACAAAAGTATACCATATTATATATTCATTGCGTAGCTCTACTCATGTGGAGTCCAACAAAATTGGATTTTCTATTTTATGAATTTTCTCGTGATTTACTATGATTTTTGAAAGATTCAAATTAAATAAAAAAAAAAAAAAAACGAAACCACGGTCACTGTAGCAAAACCGAGTTATCTGTAGCGAAACCACCGTCCAAAACCGCCAAGGGACGAAAATTCTGCACGGTTTTAAAAGTTGAGGGACCCGCTTTTGTCCGGTTTTGGAGTTGAGGACCAAAATCGACTTTCGCAAAAGTTGAGGGACCAAAAGTAGACTTTTTCCTAGAAACAAACAGCCGCTCCCCAAGATTGACATCACATGGGCTTTCGGTTCTTTCTCGTTGTTGTCTCCTCGCTCGGCCTGCTAGATGTTTACTTGGGCCCATGTGTTCACCCCCTTTTTCATCCCAATCCGATCCTCAATTGGTTATTATTATTATTGATGTTTTTGGAAACCACGGGATTTGTCCTAGGTCCCTCGTAGCCAAGTACAAGTCGGTCGGCGACGGCTTTTCACGTCGGCCTTGTGTTTCAAGGATCTCGTGGTGAGAATGGATCGCCGCCTTGTGTTTCAAGGTACGGAGGATGCTTTGCGGGTGCCGTGAAAGACAATGGATCGTCGGCCTTGTGTTTTTCAAGGGTACGGAGGATGCCGGCGGTGTTGTGAAAGACGAGGAGGATGAATCAAGCTCACAAAATGCGGTGTGGTTGGCAACAAATGAGCTTGCATCCAAGGTCGACGGAGTTCGGGTGTGGACGACCTATGGGCGTTCAAGAACAACTTCGCCGTATGAGTGTTTGAACGCGTTCTGGCGTCCATATCAAAGCCGTGTCGTCGGTGGAGCTTTTTTAGCCATGGGTTTGACTTGCAAATCGGAGCCTGAGCCTTCTTCGGCGTCAAGTTTTTGGTTTTGCATGTTTGTTTGGACGGTTATCCTCTTTTACGGTGTTTCTGTATTTGTACTCTGCTATCTTTCTTAATTAATACTACTCCATGGTTAAAAAGAAAGTTGTTTTGGAAAAGACAAATCAAACATTGGGAACATAAATCATTAATAACTTTTAAGTCGTTGAATTTAGAAATGTGAAAATTATATCAATAGATTTGTCTTGAAAAATACTTTCTCAAAATTAAAGTACAAGCTGCCACTCCCTATGAGTTAAAACCCATCTTATCTCTCTATACGAAAAGCCGCAACAAAAGCCGGCAAGAGAGAGTGCCACGTCATGTCTTCTCCCCCGTCCGGGATCGGTCGACCGGACGGCCCGTCCCCTGGCCAGCCTCGGCATTTTTGAAAAAAAGCCCTTGAAGTTATATGAAATCAACCCGCAGTCCGGGGCTTCTCACAAGATTTTTTGCGTGCAAACCCTCGAAGTTTTTGAAATCGCGCCACATGCAAGGCCGGCCTCCCTCCCAAATTGGGCCTGTTTGGGCCTTAATGGACCAAATTCGCCCAACATTGTTTCCTCTTATCTATTCTTTTACACGAATAAATTTGGTAACACTTCAAAATTACATAGTAAATTAAAGAAAAATCATAAAATAGAAAAATCAAATCCTTTTGAAATCCTCAAAAACAATTCTATGCAAGGATCCAAAAATAAAACATGTTGTAATTTAAAGTTTTTCCTGTACAGCTACTACTTTGTTTTTTGTGGGTACATATCAAAACCAAATTACAAACATAAAATAGGAAATCCAATTATTCAAACTCTTTTATGATAAAATATCACCAGCCTTTTCCTCCAAAAAAAAAAAAAAAATGATAGCTCCATTTCAATAATAAATATAAAATATAACACAACGACAGTTACACCGATGCATAACTAACCACCATACTCATCCAAACACCCTTAACTCTGAATGCAAAGTAAGACAAAAAAAAAAAAAAAATAACACACGTATATATATAAAAATATCTTATCTAACCACATTAATCTTATACAATTATTTTAACTACATATATGAAACAAAGCCTACATAGTAAACAAAACCATTTCACAACAAATAATAACTTTCAAATAAAAATACCACGGGTCCTATCTGGCCATAAGCGGCAACGCCGCGCAATTTCTAGTTCTTACTATACATGAGTAAAATGAGTAATTCGACAATAAGACGGAATGACACCAACTACAAGTATTTAATTTTGTGGTTTTTAGTGGGGTTTTGGGACAACGGCCTTTTCGAAAGAAATTTTAAATTGGCTCTCATTCACTCGCCTTATTTAGTCCTTCACGTGTATATATTTTACTTTGCACACGATGTCCTCGTGCGATGATCAGGACTCATGACCCACAGTGCTCGTACAAGTTAGAACAGCATGTATTAGTGATGGGGCCAAGTCCAATTCGAATATATTGGAACACATGATGCAACCATTAAATAAATGTCCAAGGCGCAAATCATTCAGGAGATCAAACAACCAGCTTTACATTCTGTTGCAGCATAGTATGGATGTGTTTACTAGATTTCCACTTTCACCCTTCAGTCCATCCACTCACCCAAATAATAAGCGGTAATGTACATAGAGTTTGGCCGGTTTTACTAAAAGTAGTATATTCCATCATAAATTTGGGATGATTAGAGTCCTAATTAGTTTACTCTCATACTATGTCCGTTATCTCGAACTCATGATCCATGCTTATACAAGTTACAATAAAGTGTGCCCAATCATCGGTATTGGAATAGAAGACGTCATTGCAATGCACAAACATGTCTGATTCTGTTATTAATGTTAAAAAGAGTAAATGGATTCTTCTGACAATCTTTTTATAATTCTGGTGATGTGCTTATTATAATTACATCCCTCCCTATCCATACGTAATGTGGACTCACAAAACCCACGCTAATGAGTTACCCTCCGTCCCACACGGAGTATGTCGTTTCTAGGATGGTACACAGGTACCAAGCCCTACTGTTAGTCCTAGATTCTCCTCATTACTCCATCTTTGGTCCCACACACAGCACACTGTCTCGGATGCATGCAAGTAAATGAGTGGACGAGACAGGAGCACAGGAGAAGACAAGGCACATGGGAGCAAAGGAGTGGACGAGAGAGAAGCATGCAGAGTCCGTCGTACAGGTCCTACAGGCTACTCGTTGTGGTCCTACTGCTACAACGACAATCTCTGTGGGACAACAACCAGCTTCACTAGAAACGACATCTTTCGCGACAGAGGGAAAGTAAAAAGAGTGTACGCCACCGATGGTATCAAGTCTAAATCTAAAGGTGTAATGTAATAGTGATATGATCGGTGAATAAAACAAATTGTCATGGAGCTTGGACACAGAGTAAGATGTCTCTGATAATTAATCACTCGCAAACGAGCAATTTCTTTGGTAAAGGCGTGCATTGTTGAAAAACATTATTTATTATGATTATACTATCAGGTTAGCTTTGAAACAAATACATCATATCCTTGAGAATATTCATTCAGTTAATGTAATCTTTAGTTTTGAACCTGTGCAGGCTACTCTTCAGAAATACACAATTCTCTCATGCTTGTCCTGGTGCATAATGAACTTAACATTTGACACTATAATATTAGCAGTTTCCAAGTTCTTGATATATGATCATTCCTATAAAAAGGCACATGGACCAGCAAAGTAAGATAGCAAACGATGCATGATAGAAATAACCAGAACGCTTTATCAACATTGAATCAAAATCTTCTAGGTTACACTATTAGATATAACTTGCAACCTTTTTATGTATTTTTTCTATGACGATCGAAACACCCATGGACCAAAATCGAGTCTACCACGGACTAAAGTAGGCAATAGAACCGTCGAGAGAGACCTACGAACCAAGATCAAACTTACCCACGCACCAAAAATTCGTCGGGCGCGGCTCTCCTAACGACGAGGTGGAGCTCGAAAGCACGCCGACGACCGCGGATCTCGGATGCCGGCTGTGGGCCACAAAGTGTTGCTGGGATGGCGGCAAGGTGGAGCTTCGGCCATGAGAGCTAGCTAATGGCGGCCCACCGAGGCGTGAATCTTGGTGAAGAGGAGGACGAAGCGCGGCGCAACGGCGACACGGAATTCGAAAGCACGGCCGAGCTTGATATATACAATTTTTTTGTTTCCCGTGGCAACGCGACGGGCTTTTGTTATTACAATAAAGTGCGCCCAATCATTTGTATTGGAATAGAAGACGCCATTGCAATGCACAAACATGTCTGATTCTGTTATTAATGTTAAAAAAGAGTAAATGGATTCTTCTGTCAATCTTTTTATAATTCTCGTGATGTGCTTATTATAATTACGTCCCTCCCTATCCATATGTAATGTGGACTCACAAAACCCATGCTAATGAGTTAGAAGAGTGCGCGCCATTGATGGTATCAAGTCTAATCTGAAGGTGTAGTGTAATAGTAGTGGCATGATCGGTGAATAAATATTAATGTCACATATCGTCTATGTAACCAAAGCAGCAAGTTATATATTGGTTGCAACACGAACGCATGTATGCTAGTACTATATATACTATATATACGAAGCTGGCATTTTGTCCTAGGCTTCTCCTAGCCAAGTACAAGAGCTGCCTCTCCCTATGAATTAAAGCCTGTCTTATTCTTATTACATAGGAGTAATTCGACAATAAGACCGAATTAAGGACACCAGTCATACTGTAGTAGGAGTAGTACTTTGTTAATTTGGTGGCCACCAAATTCATCAGAGTTGGCCTGCTGCTGATGTCCATCGATCCAACATGGCCTGGCACTCTTTCGGCCTGTACTCCGGAGCTGTGTGCCCTCCTCCCTTTTTTTAGAACAGATAAATTAGTCATAAAACATGCTAGTTCAGTAGTATATATGCACTGTCATACTGCATATATGTTCAATTTCTCCATACCTTTACAGTGGCGAAAGTGAGGTTGTGGGCGTAAGTCCTTGTGAACCTGACGCACATATGAGAAATCATAGGGACGGGCAACGAACCAACTCAACTGAAAGCAACCAACAAAAATTAAAGACAGCAAGCCAGCTAATTGAAGAACTTACCCTGCGACCTGTCGGTTGGCGAACCATGGTCTCCAGTCGCTGACGATGGGGTAGCCGATGGTTCTGATCCACTCTTGGGTGCCCACATAGGTCATGTCCAGATCATGATCGCCGCTGCAGCATACATATGCAGATGTAGTGATCGAATGGCATTCCATATATACTATATATATATACTATATTCGAGCATCAACCAATCAACAATATATATGTACGACGTACTTGTAGACGAGCGCCCTGTATCCTGCCTTGGTGAGGTTGACATGGTAAGGGATGACGGTGGTGACGTCGTGCCTGAAGTGCAACAGCGGCGTGCACCGACTCCACGAGCCGATGGAGCCCTCGTGGATGCCCAGCGCCTCCCTCACCTCCGGATCGTCCGCCCAGATGTAGGACAGCCGGTACCCGTTGTCCCTGCACTCCACCGGCAGCTTCAGCCTCTCCTTGGCGAAGAATCCCGGGTGGTCGACGTCGTCCCGCACCAGCATCGACCGCCTGCCGCCACCGCCGCCGTAGCCATCGAAGATGCTGCCGACCCGCACGGCCGCGCCGCAGAAGGGCTCGAGGATGTGCACGGGGTTCACGGCGAAGGTCACCATGGTGATGTTCATCATGGCGCTGGCGCACTGCGCGTTGGTGGGGTCGGGGCGTCTTGTAGAAGTCGGCGCCGCAGCCGAGCTTGGCGGCGTCGAACAGCTCGTCGGAGATGAGCCCCATGCCGTGCATGAAGGGCACCTTGCCCCCGTGTCGTACCGGTCGTCGGTCGCGGCGTTGCCGACCAGGTAGCCCACGAGGTTGGGCTTCTTGGGGTCGTCCGCCGGGCTGAGGGCGACGTCCATCGCCGCCACGGGCACGGTGTAGCCGGGTAGGAGTCGCCGCCGATGTAGAGCGGGTTGGACGCGAACTCCGGGTGCTCCGCCAGCCACTTGCGGAGGAACAGGTGGTGCTGCCGCCCGGTCTCCGTCAGGCTGACGTTGAGCCCGGCCTCGTCCCGGGAGTAGGAGAAGCCCGTGCCCACCGGCGCGTCCAGGAAGATGACGTTGCTCACCTTGGTCCATGAGTCCTCGAAGTAGACCAGGCGCGGGAAACCTTCCGTGTACCCCGCCACATCGAACTTGAGGGGCCCTGTACCCACCACCACATGATGCATGCGTGCAAATTAAATTGAAGTGCATGCATATATGCCAGCTACAGAGGTCCATCATGCTAACATGTTTGGAACACTGACAAATTAGATTAATTTGATAAAAGCTCTGTTTGGAACACTGTCAATAAATATCTCTTTTGGAATTCGACCACCGACTATCTATGCTAACCTGTTTGGTCCTTGGCTTGACGGTTTAAATCCAAAGCTTTGAAACCAAATTTTGCTAGGAGGTACTGGGTGATGTGGTATTTAATAAGGCTAAAGTTAATACTTTTATACAGGTAATCTTCGTGGTGACGTATTAGATCCGTCGGTGGCCCATGGAGCATAAGGAGTGAGAACACTCACTCTATATGATGCAGAAGACGGGAGACACTGATTATGTCAGTTTTTATGAAATTTGTTTCTAACTTCACAAATCTCACTAGTGTTTAGTGTCGCCATGCATGTTGGCATCCAGCTCACTAGTTGAGCCAAACTCTATTTGGTTTCCGGGGTTGTGTAGTGTACATGTTTGCCCTGGCTTATTTTATCATGCCCGCTCAGGCTGGAACTTTATTCCCTTGTTAAAAAAAAAGATATAATAAAAGATTTGAAGATCCATTAATCATGATATTTATTGTCGCCCTGTACTGTACGTTGATACGCTCAAGAGAGAGAGAGTGGTCGAGCAGAGCAAGCAACCAAAAAGGAAAATCCCCCATGCATGCCGCCATAACAAATTACACACAGGTGAATGCGTGGATAGAGATAAGGAGTGGCTGGTCCTGGACCTGCAGCTGGGGTGCATGTGAGGGACGGAAATTAAGGTAGCAGCGAGTGTTGCTGTCAAAGAGAGACGAAATTGACGGTATCTCCGTGTCTGTATATAGATAGATAGATAGATAGATCCTTAATTTCCTAGGTCCGGCAGGAGGACACATCATTGTCGGCGTCATGCGTTTTGGCAGTGACCATGTTTGCTAGTACTCCCTCCGTCCCAAAATAAAAAAGACCTTCTCGCTTCCCGAAAGTCAATGTTTTCAAAATGTCGGTAATTATATATTAAAATATATAAATATTTATATTAAATAATTAGTATCATCGGAAAGATCTTTAAGTCTAGTTTTTATTAAAATTTATTTAAATATTTAAATGTTGCACGTTTTTCTACAAACTTAGTCAAAGTTGAAAAAGTTTGGCCAAGCACTCTTCCTATAGCGTCGTTTATTTTGGGACGGAGGGATTACCTATCACTCTGCTCGGTCGCGGTCGCTCTCTCTGTACCATCACTCCACAATCATACATGACGCATGGGCCTTGTTCTTTTGCTGGTCTTTGGTTGGTGGTCTTGATTTGTTGTGAGAAAAAGCAAATCACTTTAGTTGGCTTGGTTGGTGCGATCTTGGTTTTACGTGAGAGAGGAAAACACTGTTTGGCCGTTGCCGGCCGAACAAAACCATGCATAGTATACATAAACTGAACGTCCTCTGTTCCAGTACACCCTTAGGGCATGCGCAATGTATCTTCTCTGGGTTGGTAATAAGGTGGGACCAAGGGGCTGGGGTAGTAGGAATCCATCCACTTCCACAATGGCTACCCGGTAATAAGGAGCAAATAATGTCAGACTTGGTGGGTGGACAGTGAGAGTAGAAGCCAGGCAGAGTAAAAGAATATGAATTTTTTATTCCTTGTTCCCAGGGAGTAGTGCTACTACCAGGAAGAGTTATTCCCTGTTTTCTATTCTTCTCCACAATGTATCTTCCTGGTATTAAGGCCCTACTACCCCCTTCCTACCCCTCCATTGCGGTTGCTCTAATTATATTGTTTTTTTAAGTATACAGTTTTTACTATCAACTTAAATATACGCTATGTCTAGGATGAGTTCCAAATTTATCTCAAATCAAATCATGTCAACTTTAATAAAATACAGTAAATTAAGATGAGTTAACTCAGGCCAAAACTATAAATGATTTTATTATTATATAAATATGTATTCATGTGTGTGTGCGCGCAGGCTGCCGCCGGCGGCCGGCAGGCAGCACGGCCGGTTCAGAAAAAGAAAATATACATTAAGACAGTTAGCTAGCTAGGATGTTCCGTCCGCGTGTGTTGTGTATATGCCAACTGGCACGAGAGCATGAACTGATTTTTCAACTACTACCAGTTCTCACAAATATCCAACGGATTCAGACATCCGTGTGTGTGTGTCTGCCGGCTATCCACGAACGTGAGTGGTTTCGTCCTACCGGTACCGGCCGGTGACGTAAATAAATTATCGGAAACAAATTTGTTAAAAATTTCAGTGTGAATTGTAAGTTGGATGTGTAAAAACTTTTGACTGAAATATGAGAATCTGAATGAATATCACTCTTCTAAATAAAAAGAAAAATCATGTACATTTCTCGCACTTCGACGGCGGGCCGAAAGTCGCCGGAAATTTGGAAGCCATAGATAGATGAGTGATGAGTTTGCGTATGGTGACTGGTGGTGGACCGACTAGCTCGAGCGAGGTAGCTTGGCCAAGTATAGGAGGAGTAGTAATAATAAGAGCTATATACAACGAGCTGTGGCAGCAGCAAGCCATGAAACTGGGTTCTGTAGGCCGAGAGATAAAAGAAAGAAAGAGACAAGGTACTGACCGATCTCGAAGAGGAGTCCAGAGAGCGCGGAGCATCCGGGGCCGCCGGTGATCCACAGGATGAGCGGGTCCTCCGCCGGGTTCCTCTCCGACTCGATGAAGTAGTAGAACAGCCGCGCGCCGTGCTCCTCGTCCACCTCCACGTACCTGCACGTACCCCAACTCCATCATGAGCTACGCCTAGCGGTGACGCCTCAAGCTACCTGCAGTTACATACACATACCCTGTCTCGAGGTGGAAGGGGAGAGGGCCTTCGAACCCCTTGATGTGGGTGATCACATTCCGGCCCGTCGTCGCCTTGGCCGCCGTCGCCGCACTGCAGAGGCTGCTCCTGCTGCTGCTAACGATGACGAGCAGCAGCAGCACCGCCGGGAGAAGGAGGAGTTGCGGCGGCGAGCGGCGGAGATAATAGGCGCCCATGGTGTCACGGCGCCAAGACGACGACGACCAAGATGCCGTCGTAACCACCCACCGCTGCTCCCTCCGGCTCTTCCTAGGAAATTAAACAACTCCGTCCTTTGCTACCTCATCTCTTTCTTCTTTATATAACTACTGTGGAGTAGTGGTCCACAATGCAAACATATGGACGAGCTAGGAGCCCGTGCTTATATCTCCCTGGGTCCCAGAAGAAAAAAATGAAAGCGAGTAATTAGCTTTTTAAAATTTTGATCAAATATATATAACAAAAATGTAATAATATATTTATGATGTATAATAGGTTTCATTAGATTGAGCATGGAATATAATTTATAACAAACTTATTTCAAGATATAACTTTTTATGGCATTGAAGATATAAATGTTGATATTGTTTTCTATATTTCTGATCAAATTTAAAAATAATTTGACTCCTCAAAAAGTGATATTTGCATTTATTTTGGAATAAAGAAACTACACCGCGGTGAGACCTTTTTAGAGTGGAGAATGCTACTCCTTCCGTACGTCCCGAATAGGCATCATTCTAGTTCTTCAAGGAGTCAACTGATTTTAACTTTTACTAAATGCACACAATTTTTTAACAACTATAGTATATAGTATCATTATAGATCGTTTAGTGTATCTTCATAATAAACTCATTTAAAGTTATAAATATTGCTACTATTATTTTATAAACATAGTTAGTCTTAAAAATGTCTGACGGTCATGAATATCATAGCAGTCGTTATTAGAACGGGTGAGTAGTATATATGTACAGTCCATTAGATTCGCTTGGATATAAAAGCTGTCGCTTGGATATAAAAGCTGTTGTGATCAGAAATAGTTCACAACTGTGGGAAAGCTGAGACGCTCGCGCTATACATATTTCTCTTTCACAGCACAGGGATGGACAATTAATTTGGACAAGCATCGAGACTAGCTAACTAGCTCCATATTTTCTTCCATACCAATTTTTCCGGACCATGCCGCTAGCGCTACAATCTCCTAATTGACTCCTGCTCCTCCTAACTGGAATAGTACAAATAGAATAAGAAGTTGAGATGGAATTCCTATCTCCACTCCGTGTTATCTAGCTACTCTCTAGTGACAAAAATTCTTGTTTCTAGATCGAGCCATAAACGTAAACTTGGAAACCATATAGCGTAGGGCGTGATCGATCGGATTGCATGACGTCATTGTCATCGATCGTCGCCGAGAACAAAATAACAACAACAACAAATTAAAGCAGAGTAGCAAGGTTGTTGCTTGTACGATTGGTGGATGCATGGATGGGTTGACAATGGTGTACATATTTACTAATTTATAGATTCATATGAAGATGATGCGTGAGGCGTTACATACTAGGCTGAATAATCAACTACAACATGTGCGTGCAGCTGAGCGGAGAGGAATTAAGCTAGCAACAAGCTAGGCGACGACAAGAGCACAGAGGTGGTGCTGTGTCTACGTACAGGTTTATCTCTCTATCTCTGTGCCTGTGCGGTCACTGGTTACGTAAGCCGGAGTTGTTGTTTCTTGTTTCTCTTCGGAGAAATCGGTGCCGGGCGTAGAAACGACGATGGACCAAGGGCGACGTCGGCGTCGATGAGGGGTACATGGTCCATGTCGCCTAGCGTGCGTCGCATCGCAGCTACTGCTCTAGCAAAAGAATACACCTATCTGTGCCTCCTGTCCTAGCTAGCTTATTACTCTGTCCCTCGGTCCACAGAAGAATACACCTCTCTGTGCCAGTCGAGCTTAAGTTTAACCGAATTTGTAGTAAATAGAATGGATATTTATATCTCCAAAATATGTATATTAGTGAATAAAATGATATTTATTCTGTATCATAGATGTTTGTATATAAATTTTGTCAACTTCTCGGAATCAATTGTGTGGACGGAGATAGTATACCTACTAGGAGTAGCTATAGCAGCACAGCGTTAATCATTATTATACCTACCTATATCTATATCTATCTATCTTTATTTTTGGTGACCTCCCAATAATGGTTATGAATAGTAACACTGTGGATGAGCAGTACCGGGTCCTCTATCTATCTATCTTTATCATTATTATATCTACCTATATCTATCTATCTATCTTTATTATTATTATTATTATATATATATATATATATATATATATTGTCGTCCTATGTCCTTGTATGTTCATGCGTGTTCTGTGGTTCCCGCCGGCTGGCCGGAGAGGGAACGAGATGATATTTATATTATACATTCAGTACATGCAGGTACCTTTTCTATTGTTGTTGTACTTTGACGATGTGTAAGCGAAAATACAAGTACACTAGCTACAGCAAGCAATATAATTTGGATCTGTCGGTATCTGGGTGATGCAGGGATATCGCTGTGAGACGAATAATAGGTATAACAGCCACAGTAGGTATAAAATAGTAGCTCATTTAGGATGCTGAATTGGCTGATGGTGACATCTTACCATGACTAATAACGCAACGACGACGGGTCATCACGAGAGGATAGGATACGTATGGTTCCCAAACACGGCAATAGCTTGCAGGTAGTTTACTGGCTACAACCTCTGCGCTGCGACGGCGCCATGTCCATTGGATTTTACTGGTGACCAGCAATTCCAAACTGTGCTTGCTTACCCCAGCGACAGCTAGAGTAACAAACACTGGAGCTGCTGCAGCCCGCAGCCCGCAGCCCCAGCAGCTCGAACCGATCTCAATTAAAAGAGCATCAGGAAGCTTAACACAAATAATCCCTTCATGTATTTATCTTAAAATTAAATCGCAGACCATTTGCAGTATCGTGTGCAGTTATACATACATCAGATTACCATATCAACAGAATCAAGAAATGTGACAACTCCAAAATACACATTCTCCATAGAGGAGTGCACTGCAAACTGATACTGTAGACGTCAAAGTACAAACTGACGGCGGTGTTTATGGCACAGTACATTGTTCAGACCAGACCACATCTTCCAACCATATCATAGATCATTATCCAATGGGCACGAATAGTTAGCATGCATGCTTCCTGATCCAATGGGCACGAATAGTCCTTGGTTGAGGGAAAGCCTAGAGGAAACAGGTAATGTTGTCCATGATCTTCACACCTTCCTGATGCTCTTTCCGTACTCTTTCCTTATTTCCCACAGCTGCTCCCCAACTTCCTTCATGGTCGGGCGGTCGTCCCGTGTCGGAGCAGCGCATTGGAAAGCCAGGCTAAGGAGCTTTTCAAGCACCTCATCATCCACATGATCTTCCAGCGACGGGTCCAATATCTCTCTCATGTTGCCTTCATTGAATTTCTTGAAAGTCTGCATAAAAGCACAAACACAAAGCCACATTCCCTTAGCTATTTCAGACAATATCAAAACAGAAAACTGGACAGGTGGGGGAGAAGACCACCCCCATGGCATTGCACAAAAAAAAAAAAAAAGAAATCCAGGCAAGCCGGCCCATAGAACCCCCAAACTCTGGCTTCACCCTGGGCCATAATCTGGGCCGGCCATGACCCACTGGGTTGGCGACCACTGCAACTACCCCCTGGTAGGAGGGCGAGAAACCAAGCAAAGGTGCCACAGGCCAGCGCTCTGCCACTATTTTTTGGGTTGCCACCAGAATTGTTTTTGCTGCCACCAGGATTTTAATTGTCTCCCTCAACTAGGGAGCTTACCATTACACTACAATCCATTTTTCAATCCAGAAAACTCTGCCGCCAGTTTGTTTTTTCAACTTGGAACTATGAAACTTTCATTTTGCAACCCAAACTCACAAAATTGGACTTATACTACTACGACCACAGTAATGTTGGCCTCATTCTGTAGCTTAGTTGCATGAAAAACTATGGTCTTCTAAATTTATAATAATTATTGTAAACCAGCAATTTGATCCTAGCATTCTATTTAGATCAATTTCACACATTGTATAAGCATAAACTGGAGATACATGAAATGAAGGAAATTGCCCAGACATACCCATCTGATTGTGATCCTCTCGTCATTAGCTCGCTTCAGTTCTACGGGTCTGCGAGCAGAAAGAATTTCTACAAGCAATATGCCAAATGAGAAGACATCACTCTTTGGAGTTAGCTGGTACGTTCTCAAGTATTCAGGATCCAGGTACCCTGCTGTGCCTTTCACTTTTGTTGATATGTGTGTCTTCTCAGTGTCACTAGGGCCACTTCTTGCAAACCCAAAGTCAGACACCTTGGCCCGATAGCTATCTGTGAGCAGGATGTTTGATGACTTCACATCACGGTGAATTATAGTCTTCTCTGTGAACAGCACAGAAGTTCTCAGTCCCTTTCTAGAACATCACCAAATGAAATACATTTGAAAAAAAGAATGGTTGGCATTGGGTATCATCAATGCAAAAATTACCCAACTAACTATGCTATATTTTAGGCCCTGTTTGTAGCAAAGTATATTTGTTGTTTTAGAAAAAAAAAATACCATGGTTCTGTGGAATACTTTGGTTTTGAAAATTGGAGCCTTAGTTAGCATAATGCAACCCAACGATTGAATACAGAACTCCCAAAACATATAATAGGAAAAACACAAGTGGGAGTGCATGTCACGTTCAATTCTAAATTTCTAATCTCACTTGGATGCAGCATAGGGAAAACATAGGAACTAGAAGAGAAAGATAGGCACACAGTGAAGTTTCTGAGACACCAACTGGCAACTATATGTTACATCTCCTTAAACGTTCATATGGATTGAGCTAAACAATAGGAATTTTGTAGGATTTCGGTAGGCCAATCCTTGGTTCCAAATGGGCTGCATAGGAAAAAGCTCCTATAGGTACTATCCTAAATAATCCCTTCACAAATCCTATTTTCTAAATAGGGGCTCAATGGAATCAATATTTCTCCTAAATTAAATGTTACACATCTCTAAAGAACTTTCCATTTTACTCCAAATCAAATAACTGGATGATTATAATGACATCTGTAACAGACACACTAATCTATCCACCTGCTAGATCATTTCAGTGGTAAAGAATCGGATGACACATCACTTTAACAATTATATGCAAATAAGCATCTAGGTAGCAGAAAGTATACCTGCATACAGATGAAGATAAGTAAGTGCATGAGCCACATCAATTGCAATTTCTAGGCGCTGATTAAAATCCAGGATTCTGCCATGTTGACCTGCAGAATGGAGGAAAGTATTTAATAATTTGTTTGAAGGTATTCAAATGGACCAAAAAGTGAAGAAAACAATATGGGAAGCACAATTTACCATCGAGATGTTCTCTAAGAGTACCATTTGGAACATACTCAGTGATGATAATGCGCTCATTGCCTTTATCAGTAAAACCTAGTAACCTCACCAAATTTCGGTGGTCTATCTTAGCAAGCAAGTCTACTTCATTGCTGAACTCATCCCTAGGACCTGCAAACTGATCCTGTAATGAACAGTACAGCATATGTTATGCATAGAATAGTGGGGAAAACATCCAAACAGGACAAAACTTTATTCATTGTTGCCAGAGGCTTACAAATTAGCAGAACTACATGAGCTATTGAGCTGAGGTACAAATATAAGTTGTAAAATATTTATAAATTTATTAAAATATAGTAAAGTAAACATTATATTCAGACCCCGTGCAGTGCGGGGAGCCTACTGCACTAGGGTGCCTTTTATAGTAAAGTAAACATTAAGAGACAACATAATTTGGCAAGGAATAAAATTTAACTCAACATGCTGAAAAATCCCATGAATGGGAATGATCAATGGAGTTCAATAAGTAACAAGTAATAAGACATGAGGTAGCCACCAGACTACCTTTTTAGCTCTCTTGACTGCAACAACATTTCCATCTGTCAATACAGCCCTGTAGACCATCCCAAATCCTCCTTCGCCTAACTTAAATGAAGGTGAGAAGTTCTGAGTCGCCCTGAGGATCTGCTGGATGCTTAAGTCGACAGATCCAACTCTAGCTATCTGTGGAGACGGTGCAAATCTAGATGGACTTGGAGGTATTCGATGTGGAGTTGGTGGGACTTTCTCAGATGACATGCTTACTTCGTAGGATGAAACTGATTCAACTGAGAATATACAAGTTGTTGTTAAGGACAATGTTCCAACATTGTTACACCAAATAAAAAAAAAACTGAGACAATACCATCAAAGCATACATTGTTTGTTTACATTATGGAAATGTGAAAATAGCACCAGACCAGTAATCAACAGTAAACCACAAAACCAGGACAGAGCTTGTCTATTCCATTATGGATTATTCTATGCCGATTCCAAGAACCTAACCACAGCTGTTTATGCATTTTCTGGGCAGGGGTCGTCTTTTTTTTCGTGTGTGGTGCTAAGAGTCCTGTAATTGGTTCTTGGGGGATCAGGCTCTGCCTCTCTTCCCTTGTTTTTATTCTCTTCTTAATGAAATGACACACAGCTCTCTTGCGTCATTCGAGATAGAAGAACCTAATCACGTGTCTGTCTCATTCTAGTACTGAGTTGAATACAGTATACAGGTGACTTAATGAGTGATACTGTTAAAATAGTTTTGGTTGGTAAATTGTAAGTATCACTTATCTTAAAAAAATGATGAAGTCATATGAAGATTATGATCGTAGTTTAATAACCATTCATGATTAGCTTCACAAACATCTAGCGATAGTAAATATTAGAGATATTCATAGATATGTATAGCCTACTATATATAGATATGTATAGCCTAATATATATAGACATATTAGCTATATATAGCTGACTACCATGTAGAAAGATAATTAGGGGCAATGCACCGCACACCCTAAAAAGGGGTGGCCTTTCATATATATAGCCGCATGGCTTGGAGTACAAGTAGAGTTTAAGTACAATACAAGTCAGCTATATATAGCTAATATGTCTATATATATTAGGCTATACATATCTATATATAGTAGGCTATACATATCTATGAATATCTCTAATAGTAAATATAAATTATCCTAGTATTGGTTGAAGTTATTCCACCCCTGATCTTTCATACACTATCATGTGGAGTAAATCCTGATAAACATAACAGAGCTCCTTAAGGGCCAGTTTAGCAGTGTTCCAGCTCCTTCTAAAATAGCTTCAGCTCTGAAGCAGCTTCTCTAGTGGAGCTGAAGCATTTTGTAAACAATGTTGGCAAAACGGCTTCGGAGATAACCAGCTCTCAAACAACAATAGCACCATAAGGACTAATTTCTATTAAGTTATAGGTTAAAGACAATAAAAAAAAGGTAAACAAGTGAAAATAAACTAAATGTACACCAGTCATTTTTTTTTTTTTTTCAAGAAAAAGATTATTATACCCCCAAGAAGACAATGAAAATATTCTGGGTTCACTAAAAAATGAGGGGGCAGACAACGAGAACAGAATTAGCTGAAAGATTGCACAAAAAGATAAACTCACCTGCATTGCGCTGAGCGGGTTTGCAGTGTCATGCCTGCTGACTTCTTTTCTTTTGGCATGAAAGCATGGTAACATAAGACCACAGCAAAGAGAATCACACCTGGCACAGCCAGGAGATGATCCTGCTTTTCTGAAGAATCACCAGTGTCCAGATTATTTTCATTCAACCCGAACCTTCCACATGGGTCATAATAATTTCTTGAGCTATTTTCTGTGGGCGCCTCAAGAACTTCCTTGGCACATCTTGATGTAATGTTGCTACAGGTGATAAGGCATATCTTGATGTAAAGTTGCTACAGCAAACCAAGTGAGGAAAAGTGAACAGCAAAACACTTTTTCTCATCCACATGTTACAATTTTAAAAATGTGCTAGCCATATCAGGAAAAAAAAAAAAGAGGATCCAAAATATTTTGGAAGGTCAGAATGCAGAAACTCGATGAGGATACCAGAAAACTAACAGATGGGCCGTATCATACTTCAGTTGCGAATTACAATGCCAACAAAGAGCATGCAACTTAGAAATATATCTCATTACGTCCTAATGTGGTGTCCAGAGGATAATATTTAGGCAGAATTAAACCCCACCATAGGACCCTAAAAGAGTTCCTGTTCCAATCATCTACGACGAAAACCATGCCACGAAATAGCCTACGTTCTACAGTCTACACAGCTGTTCCAGAGATAAACTTCTTAGCCATATCTTGGTTACTGTAGAATAAGTCAAATAAGTGATGCAGGTATGAACACCGATTTGAACTGTGATTATACTAGAGTGGGCTGATTTAGCAACTAGGAGCAAACAAGAAGCGACTTACCATGGCGTGTTCCACTCCCTTCACCACAGTAGTGCTTTTACGGCAGCCCTGAACGAATCTGAAGGTTGCTGCAGCGGAGGCAGCCAGTGGCAAAGTAGAAGCCGAGCTTATGGCAGGCAAGAACGCGGTCCTGCACCAGAACCCCGTTGACCGACAGGTTAAGGAGGCCATCTGAAGCATCGAAGATGTCAAGCTGGTCGTCTCCACAAGCAGCTCGTGCAAGAGGGGTTAGCTCCGATAAGGAAGCGAGAGCCAGAGGCGAGCAGCACAGGAGGACGAAGAGAGCTTGGAGAAGAGCCAAAGGAGGCATCGATGCTCAGGGGCGGGCGGATCTAGTAAAGGCACCCAATAATTTTCACAAAAAAAGTTAGAAATTGGTAGTCATCAAATAGCCAAATAGCTTGATGGGGAAAAAGAGCTTGAGAACTCGGTTGCGCACAGAAGACGCTGAAGAGAAGGGGTGTGGGAATACCTGGTGGGCGCTCTTCGCCGGCGAAGAGATCGGCCAAGGCCTTGGGACCTGGCGTAGGGCGGCGGCTGCGGTAGCCCACCCACCCAATCGTCGCAGAGAGAGAGAGAGAGAGCACGCGGCGCGGATGCAGCGGCGGATGCTCCCGTCTAACTAGACCCGATCTGGGAAGAGGTAGGAGGCACTGTCTGCGTCTGGGATGCGAGCCAGGCGGCGGCGGCGGTGGCGAAGAGACGAGACGACCGCGAGGAAGGAGACGGGAAACGACTAGGAAACGAGAGACGTAGCGGTCAGTGGCGTCCGCGTGAGATATTTGCTGCTCTGGTTCCTGTTCCAACTTGGAACCCAGCGAAGCGCACAATAAAAAAAAAAAAACAGTTAAAGCTGACTATGATTCTATCAATCATTATATTTTGTTCTTAGATTTCTTTTAGATTCTAGTAATAAGCTAGTAGTACAGCTCGACAAATTTGCTACCTCGAGTCAGCTCAGGACCGCCTCAAGAGCTTTAAGACAGTGATACAGTCTCCTTAAAGCACAAATTTAATTTAATTTTCTATAAAAATATTTATTAAAACATTATATATGTCTATTTTTTATATAAATATTGTTAAGACAAATCTATTGATATAACTTTCATATTTCCAAACTTAATGACTTAAAATTTAGAGTAAAAAGTCCATTTTTGGCCATTCAACTTTTAGCGAAGTCCAAAATGACCATCGAGCTCAAAACCGGATATCATTGACCATCCAACTCTTAAATACATTCACAATTGGCCATCGGGTGGTTTTGATGGGTGGTTCGTCAGCAAGGGCAGGATGAAGGAGGCCAGGCCGTTCTCCATATGCTTGTGGGTGGCGCGAGCCGCTGCTGCTCGATGCGCGGGGGCAGCATGCTGGGCAGCGCCATCGGCTTGGCTCGCGCCAGGGCAGCATGCTCGACCACCTCAAGGACCCCGTCGTCGCGCTCCTCGGCAGCGTGCACGATCTCAAGCCCCCGTCGCCGCCAGCACCCGCGGTAGCATGCTCTTCTCCAACCTCAGCAGCATGCTCAGCTTCCACGACAACAATAAGCAGGCGCCCCTGGACTACGAGGAGATCACCGGCTGCCAGTCGGGGTCGGAGGACGACGGTGCCGCCGGCGGCACTGGGGATGATCTCCACGCCCCGCTGCTGAGCAGCATGACGGGAGGCGACACGGCCACCACCATGCATTGGCGGCGCTCGTGAGCTAGTCAGCGCTGTACTAGCACGCTGCCAAGCAGCACGGGGACGGGGACCGGCGTTCGAGCAGTCCGCCGCTGGCAATGGCACCGGCACTGCCGCGCGGTGGCGCGAGCTCCTGGAGCCCAGCCGGCGTGCGTCACTCGCTAGTGTGCAACGTTACGATGCAGGTGCTGCAGCAGTTCTTGGGCATCAACGACGTGCTCTACTACACGCGGCAGATCCTGGACCAGGCCAGCGTAGCGTGCTGCAGGCGAGGTTGGGGCTGAGCACCGACTCCACTCCCGGTGTTGATTGCGTCACTAGCGGCGCTGGTGGCAGCAAGTCTGGTGCCCATGGCGGCAACGGCGCACGCGGTAGTAGCCACGGGGAGCGTCATGGTGTACCTGTGCTACTTCGTCATGGGGTTCGGGCCCATCCCCAACATCCTATGCGCCGAGATCTTCCCGACATGGGTGCGGGGGCTCTGCATCGCCATCTGCTTGCTGGCCTTCTGGCTCGGCGCTATCGCCGTCACCTACAGCCTGCCGGTGATGCTCAGATGGGTGGGGCTCACGGGGGTGTTCGGCTTCTACGCTATCGTCTGCTGCCTGGCGCTGGCCTTCGTGGCACTGCGCGTGCCCGAGTGCCCGAGGCCATGGGCCTGCCACTCGAGGTTATTATCGAGTTCTTCAACGTCGGAGCCATCTAAGGACTAAATTGTAACTAAAACCATTAAAACAACCCATCGAAACCGTCCAATGGCTAATTGTGAATGGTTTTAAGAGTTGGATGGTCAAAGATACCCGGTTTTAGAGTTCAATGGTCATTCTTGGACTTTGCCAAAAGTTCGATGGCCAAAAATGACTTTACTCTAAATTTTATGCATGATTTATATTTCTAACGCTTGAACAAAACCTTGTCCAAAACGCCTTCTAAATAGATACAGAGGAAGTACAAAATCACCAATGAACTAATAAAGTATGGACAAATTAGCAAAACAGTTCTAGATAAAAATCTCTACTATAAATGAAATCTTAAATTATTTTAGGTAAGCATTCCACCGAGAGTTTCAACCTTTGTGCACCTAAGAAATTACACATAGAAAGTCGTCTTTGTTAAAATTAAGGGCTAATACAACCTTTAGATTAGATTCGATGGTCGAGGGACAAAGTTTCAAGCCAGGATTCTCACCCTGAGGCTTCGAACTCACCCCGTGAAACTCACGCTCTCCGCCCCATGCTCTCCCTCCGTGGCGAGAAATTAAATCCCATCCCAACTTCTCCTTCTCGATTTTAGGTAGAGAACACGAGGCAGGGTTAGGAGATGGCGATGGCAGTTCCACTCACTCCCACTCCTAGAGTTTGGTGATGGGCACAGCGCCTGGGGGCCTCGAGGTGCGTCGGCTAGGCAATCCCACACTGCCCCAATCAGCGGCGAATCCTCCCCATGGCCTATGGCGTCGGCGGCAATAGTGAAAGGTCCTGATGGCTAGAGAGGGGGGGTGAATAGTCTATTAAAAATTCTACAAACAACACTAAGCGAGGCGGTTAGTAAAAAAGACGGCGTAGCACAAATGCAAATGCTTCAAGCTAGTTACGCAAGCCTCCTAGCAATTCTAGCCATTCTAAAATCTCTAATCACAAGCAAATGCTAGGTTGCTAGGTTACTCCTAGGTGGACAAGTAATTCTAACTAACTCTACCACTAGGAGCTAACAAGGCTAAGCTAACTACTCAACTAAGCACCCTAACAAGTATACTACCAAGGTAATGCGAAGGAGTGCTAGAATACAATACCACCGTTGTCGAGTAGAGGTTGTGGCCAATCACCGTGTACAAGAAATCTCCAACGAGCAAGAACAAATGACACGCGATGATTTTTCACCGAGGTTCACGTGCTTGCCGGCACGCTAAGTCCCCGTTGTGGCGACACACTCACTTGACGTGTGCTAAGCAATGGCGGTGCCAAAACCCCTATGGGCGCTCAAGCAAGCGATCACAAGAGAGGGTCCAACAAGCCACGAGCAATCCACTAGTGCTCCTTTCGCGAATCTCCCGCGGGGTAAGGAACGACCCCTCACAATCACCACGGTGTGGCCTCAAACAAGCTCCACTTGAGCTCAACACCGCCTCTTGCTCCAAGCCGCTAGGGAACCGGACAAATTCCCAAGAAAACAAGAATCCCAGCGGCTTCTCAAGGATGAAGTGCCTCTAGATGCAACCGATGATGCAATGCACTTCTATCACTCTCAATCTCACCAAGAATCCGAGTTAGTGGTGAAGAGATGAGTGGAGAGGAGTATCAAATGCTCACTAGCAAGTTGGAAGCTTCAAATGTGCAAGAGAGGTCCCAAAGAACCGACCAACCAAGTATATATAGGGCTCCTCTCGAAATAGAGCCGTTGCTCCAAAAATTTGCCTTACACAAGCCTTGGACGGGCCTTGACCGGAACCACCAGCGGGTCGGTCGAGGTCCGATCGGTGCTTCCGGTCTTCTGAGACAAGCATCGGGCCTGGTGGGGGCGCCCGATCTTCGTGCTTCCGATCAGCGCTTCCGGTCACCACGGATGCGTCCGTCGAGGTTCCGGTCCATGCGTCCGGTGAAAATGGGCCTGCAGAGCTCTACGCGAGGCGCACCCACGAACCCACCGGTGCGTCGCGTCGATCCTCCAGCCGGCGTCCGTCGCCCCTGAAGCTTAATTTGCATCTTCTTCTTTTTTTTGCTCTTTGCTTCAAGCTTGCTTAGCCTCTTGCCATAGGTTGCCAACACGTCGAAGATGACCACGTTATCACCGATGTTAGCACATCGAGATGTTAGACAAGAGCGAGTTAGTGCTCTCATTGTCCTAAATACAATATGCAAGTCAATTGGACCTAGAAGCACTTCACCAAAGGATTGTCGCGGCATCCCCTCTTGATAGTCGGCTATCTATCCTATAATGTGATCACACGCTCTATCGTGTCTTGATCACCAAAAAGAAAACCCTATCGAGATACCTTTGCCTTGATCTCCCTTCCTCTCAAGCCGATCACCGAGGCTTGACGATCCATCATGTCCACCAACATCGTCCATGTTCATGATCATCATGCTCCTTGTCATCAACCTAATCCTATCTCAAGTCACACACTTAGAGCAAAGGATTAGTCCACAAGTGTGTCATCAATTTCCAAAACCAAACATGAGATTTCAAATAGCCACAAGGCCACACAGGTGAAATCTCATGTTTGGTTTTAGAAATTGATGACATACTTGTGGACTAATCCTTTGCTCTAAGTGATGACTTGAGATAGGATTAGGTGGATGACGGGAGCATGATGATCATGAACATGGACAATGCTCGTGGACTTGATGGATCGCCAAGCTTCGGTGATCGGCTTGTAAGGAACCTAGGAGATCAAGGCAAAGGTATCTTGATAGGATTTTTCCTTTCGGTGATCAAGACACGATAGAGCGTGTGATCACATTATAGGATAGATAGCCAACTATCAAGAGGGAATGCCGCGACAATCCTTTGGTGAAGTGCTTCTAGGTCCAATTGACTTGCATATTACATTTAGGACAATGAGAGCACTAACTTCGATCTTGCCTAACTTATCGACGAGCTAACATGCATGATAACGTGATCATCTTTGGACGTGTTGGCAACTCATAGCAAGAGGCGGCAAGGTTGAAGCAAAGAGCAACAAAGATGAAGATCTTGCCGCTTTTCGTGACCGGACGCCATTGGCGTTGGATCGACGCACCGGCCGTGGTTCCGGCCAAGACGCTCGCGAGAGCCCCGCAGCCGGTTTTGGCCGGACGCAGGATCGGAAGCTGGACCGGACGCTTCCGGCCGACTCGACCGAAGCGTGACCGGCCGCGCTGAGGAGCCGTTGTGTGGGGCCGTGGCTTGTCGGTTGTGACCGATTTGTGATCGACTCGCGACCGGACTGCGGGTGAGTCCTGGCCGGTGCGGCGATCCGGCCAAGGTCGTAGTGAGCCCATTTCAAAGCTCAATGACTCCATTTCGTGAGGTGGGTTATATATACTTGGATGGCCGGTTCCTAGCCCTCTCTCTTGCACATTTGAAGCTTCCAACTTGCTATTGAGCTTGTGAGACTCCTCTCCACTCATCTCTCTATCCCTAACTCGAATTCTTAGTGAGATTGAGAGTGATAGAAGTGCATTGCATCATCGGGTTGCATCTAGAGGCACTTCATCCTTGGAGAAGCCGCGAGATTCTTGTTTTCTTGGGAATTTGCCCGGTTCCCTAGCGGCTTGGAGCAAGAGGCGTGTTGAGCTCGATTGGAGCTTGTTCGAGGCACACCGGTGGACTTGTGAGGGGTTGAGCCTTACCCCGGGGGAGGTACACGAAAGGCATCACTAGTGGATTGCTCGTGGGTTTGTTGGACCCTCTCTTTTGTGATCGCTTGCTTGAGCTCCCACCGGGGATTTGGCACCGCCATTGCTTAGCAACCGCCAAGTGAGTGTGTCGCCACAACGAGGACTAGCGTGCCGGCAAGCACGTGAACCTCGGTAAAAATCATCGTGTCAATTGTGTGCTTGCTCGTTGGAGATTTCATATTGATCATGGTGATTGGCTTCCACCTCTACACTCCACCGCCGGTATATCAATCACTCTCTCTAGCATTTACATTGATATACTTGTGTAGAATTGCCTAGGTTGTTTAGTTGCTTACCTTGCTAGAATTGTGTAGCTCCTAGTTGCCGTTCTAGTTAGTATCTCTTGTCCACCTAGGAGTAAATTAGCGACATAGCCTTTGTTGTGGTTAGAGACAATAGAATTGACTTGTGGCTTTGCTTAGATAGTTTGTTGCATCGCTTATTTAGCTTCGCCACCTTATTGTCTAACTCGGTTGTTTAAGTGTTGTTGCAAGAATCTAAAACTCCTATATAGGAGCTCCCCACTATCTATGCTTAAGGAATTCTCGTGGCCTCGATTGGTCGTGGGCTAAAAACTCCTCGGGTGTGTAACTGAATTTGAAACTGAATCGTAGCTTTTCCTCGTCGCGTCGTGGGCTAGCTTTTCTCGGGACGACGGTTGGCCGCCGACCGTCCTCCTTCCCCAAATGAACCAAGGATCCCGCCGGCTTCCACCACCCTGCTTGTACCCTTCCTCTTCCTCACTACCGATCGACTATATATCCCTCTTTCGTTCGCCCATCCCGTGATGGCTCCTCGCCGCGTTGCCTCCGATTCCGCGCCCGGTGCGCCTCCGGCCGCCTCGCTGGCGGTGGATTCTCCACGATCACTGCATCGAGAGGACTTCGCCACCACATGCCGCGGGATGCCGTCGGCTCGATCTCGCGCCAAATCGCCACGAGACCCTAGCCATCCGTCCGGCCAGAGGGCGCGTTACCGGGTCGTGCGCCGATCCGCCGTCGAGTCCCGCCAATTCGCCACCATGGCCGATGAGGCGCTACGGGCATGGAAACTCGGCGACCCCGTCTCCCGCGAACAACGTGCGGGCGCGGTCAGACACTGCACGAGGTCCACCCATCTTGGGCGTGTCCGCCGCGACCGCGCGGTTTCCACCGGCACCAAGCGTCGCGGTCTCCTCCTCGCTGCGGCCATGCCGTGGTGGCCGTCGAGGTCATGCCTGTGAAGAGAGCACCGCCACGGATCCACAAGACCGCCATCCGGTCGGCGCGGCGTCATCTCGGCAGTTCCGGAAGGAGTCGGCTGCTCGGGCAAAGCGTTGACCTGCGATCCGCGTGACTCCCACGAGCGGGTCGCGAGGAAACGACGACGAGGTGTCCGGAGGAGGTAGAAGTACCGGAGGGCGCGAGAATCCACCATCGATTTCAGGAAGGTACGGGGTTGGGCATCTACAACTCAATCCACCATCGATTCTCCCGTGATTTGGTTCAGTTTCACTCACAATCTGCAATCTGTTGTTTGAGAACTAAATATTGTACACTTAGACTTCATATTATCCAACTAGAACAAATCAATTCATGCCATGTTCAATGTTTGTGACACTAAATCAAACATATTATTTGAGTTTCCTCCAGATTCGTGGAATATAAAAGATTAAGAAGGCAGCCAAATAAGACAAGAAAATGAAAGCCAAGGCCTTGTTTAGGCCTCGTTTAGATGGCAAATAATTGGAACCGGATGTCACATCGCATTAATCGTAGCACGTTTCGCTTGTTAGTGGTAAATATCATCCTACCATGGAGTAACTAGGCTCAAAAGAATCGCCTCGCAATGTACATCTAAACTGTAATTAGTTATTTTTTTATCTACATTTAATACTTCAAACCTATGTCTTTTTGGTGTATTTAATGTGATGTGATGGAGAGAAAGTGGGGAAAAGGTTAGAATTTTTTGCCAACTAAACGTGGCCTTAGATGGCAAATTTTTTAGCACCGAATGTCACATCGCATTAATCGTAGCACGTTTCGTTTGTTAGTGGTAAATATCATCCTACCATGGAGTAACTAGACTCAAAAGAATCGTCTCGCAATGTACATCTAAACTGTGTAATTAGTTATTTTTTTATCTACATTTAATACCCTAAACATATGTCTTTTGGTGTATTTAATGTGATGTGATGGAGAGAAAGTGGGGGAAAAGTTAGAAAGTTTTGCCAACTAAACGTGGCCCAAGGTTACGAGAAAGATGGGGGACATGGAAAATACCCTGTAGCCTGGTGAGTTTTTGCAGCTCTGGAAAGGGGAGTCACTGGCCTTTGATGGACCCTGTCAAAGTCATGAGGTACCGTCAAATCCTTTCAGTTTCAGAATCACATATTATGTTTACGAGTGTGGTAGTGGCTGTGTTGTAGAGTTGTATGCAAGGAGGCCACCAATAAGTGATGTCGTTTCACTAGAGTATTCAGCAGGTGTTTCACTAGAGTATTCAGCAGGTGTGGCCGCTATGTGCATCATGTACTTGCCCATCCATCAGATAATAGTTTGGTTCTATACTTTCAATTTTTTTGGTATGTGCACATGTAAAAAAGAACCAAATCATGTTGTTTCCATTTGCTTTCTGCTGAACTCAATACTAATGGCCCTTTAGGCTTCAAATGCTACATAGAGATTACTAGGGGGATTCCCGTGCGTTGCTGCAGGTATGCAAGAGAAAATACAAATAAATTTGATTAGCTATCTTATTATAGAAGTGGAATAGAGGAGTTGGATGGACATGAGATGCAACGGAAAAATAAAAGTGCAAATATACAATTAAGAAATCCCTCTACCTAATGCGTCCTTGATCGGAGTTGAGCCACTACATAAAGACAGACGATGATGATGTGCTTGGCTGATGTTTGCAGTTGTGCGCGCTGGGCGCAGATCGTGCCTCTGATTATCAACGCGCGATGCTGTTCAGCAGTTCCTTGTCGTCTTGTCGTCGACCATGTCCTTCTTGGTGAGGAAGACAACGATAGATCCTGAATACACCGACCTGAAACCAAAAGGAACAAATGCAAATAACACAACAAAATACTTACCAGATTTCTCGTGCTTTATCTCAGCCTTTGAGGCCTTCTGCTGAGATGCTTGTGTTTCCCATTTGGCGTGCGTGTCATTTCCCATGGAGAACAATCCTCAAGCTTGCCTCTATTTTTTTGGTCCATGCATTGCATCATCCAAAATTCAGTGTAGTCTTTGTTTAGCTGAGTAGAAATCCCTTTATGTATGAGAAGACAAATAAGATTATTTTAGAGGAATATGTCACAAAAAAGTGAGCAGTATAAGAAAGCATAACATGTTTGTAACCAATGGAAAAACTAATGAAGTCGAAAAGCGTACCTACTATAGTAGAGGCTTAACGCTCCTTCAATCTTGCCGTTCCTTCGACCTGCAATAGTCCATGAGGAGACCCGTTAATGTACAGGGATTCCCTCACCGCGGCATTCACTGTTTATGTTCAAGTGAATGCAAGTTGACCAACAGATTTATGTGCGAGAGCGGCAAAGACCCTATATGTCAGCCCAATTGGCTGCAACGACGAACAGATTTACATGTAGCGGAAAAGACCATCAGCCAATTATGATTCAAATGGAACTTGTACTCATCTTGCGGAAATGGATAGATCAACTAACAGTTTATCCAAAAAATATTGGAAAAATTATCTAAATATGCATTGGGTAAGGGTATACTTTGTACGTGCAAACTATTAGAGTAAAAGTAATAAGTTTTTGTGCAACAATGGACAATTGTTGATGGTTGGAAAATAGTAATCTTGTATAGGTGGTCAGCCAAAAATAACGATGGAAATATGCTGTAGCCTGCATGCCAAGCAATTAATCCCTGCGTACATATGCTAACTTGACGGTAAAAGTTAATGTGGTTAACTAACAGATTGTTGTAATGCTAAATAATAAACAGTGTGTTGTACTGATAAATATGTTGTTGAATATGGGATGGGGATTACTACTTGGTAACAAAAGTGCACTGTAGCGGTATGGGTCCTGCAGCTGACAAAATTATATATAGAAGGCAGATAACCTATGTGGCCCTTACTATGATTATTTGATAATGGTAGTACCACTTTTACCATGTGTTTATCAAAATGCAATCTTTTGAGTTGATGCTCTAAAGAACGCCATATTCATTCATCACTGTCAGGGCCATCTAAGCTCTCCATCTGGTTTTAGAAGGCAGTTAACTGCAGGTTAAGTACAAACCTGTACAATCGATACATGCAATTTGAGATGGCATCCAAAACAAAGTGGTAATATGCGTGGTATTCAATCACACAAAATTTGAGAAAGGCAAAGGGAAAATGTCGAGACTACAGGCTATGAGGAGATTAGGGAGCATGCTAGTTCAAAATAATAAACTCCAAAACAAATAGTTTATGAAATGAAATGGCCGACAGAAGAATAGTTCTGTACAGAAAATAATATTGCATTCAACTTCAAACAGTCTGGATCAACACCAAATTCCCAAATTTATAACACAGGTTACTTGTGAATTGTGACTCAGCTTACTGTGATAATTGGTTACATGGCCAAACAAAACTAATGATCTAAATACCTTTGCATAGCTTAATTACCACATAATATGCACACTACTCTTTCTGGACACTTCATAGATAAGTAGATATCTTAGAAATTTAAGCAAATGTTCATAGTAGCGGTGAGTGGCAGCGGTTTCATTAAGATCTAATTAAAGTATCTGTTATATTTTTTCGTGCATCAAACAAACAAAAGAAGAAGAAGAAAGTTTTGGAGAGCGAGAGTGCCAGTTTTGCGGTTTTGCCCAACTATATATTCAAGGGATTATCTCAATTTCTTCTTTTTTCCGAAAGAAGGATTATCTCAATTTCATCAAAAGCAAGTCATATGAGGAGATATCTGAATCTAAAACATTGTTCAACCAAAAGAACTATGATGAAGTATTGACCTTTCGAAAGAAGAAAAGTATGACCTTTCGTAAGAAGAAAAGTATTGATCAACGTTCTAGCGTAATAATTCAATCGACAAGCAAAGGAAGCTCAATTGGATCCTTATAGGCACCATTGACGCAAGCGTTGCCCATGGCTCTTCCAACTCCTCTGCCGTAAATCCTCTCAAGGTGAAATCAATCGCCGTGCCGTAGCAAAAATTGCAGAGTTAAGAATCAAGAGAAAACAAAGGGTTATAGGTAAAACCCCCATTATACAAACAAACAAACAGTAGATCAAACCTTTTACAACTTTACTCGAGGACGAACAAACCCTTCCCTCTTATTGCCGACAGTAGATCGGGCTACTCCAAAAAGCGAGTCTCTTCCTTCCAATTCCCCTCGTTGTACTTTTTATGGACAACGATAGCGAAGAAGATAAACCAAAAGAACGTACTTTGGTATGGATCGATAGGAGAGATAGAGGGATCTGGGAGGACAAGAGAGAGAGGGGATCTGGGAGAGACTGACCACACACACCTCGGCAGGTCGCAATGCTTTCCGCGGCGGGTGAAGCCCTTGGCCGTAGCGGCGAGTGGTTTTGGAGGCGTGCAGGGTGAAGAGAAAAGCCGGCCGCGGTGAGGACGATTCCGATTGGGGAGCTCAACATGGGGAAGACGGTGGGACGGGATTGGGAAAGGCGACAAAGACAAAGCACGGGTAGGGGAGGAGACGGATGCGGGCGGCGCGGGGTAGGGGAAGAGGCCGCCGCGGTCGGGATTTGGGAAGGAGAACGGCCGGCGACGGACGCGAAGAGGCCGCCGAATGAAAACACGAACGGAAATAGAAACGGAACGACGGGAAGAATAATTCAGTTACCACCGTGGGAATCAGAAGGCTGAGAACTCCAAAATAAACACCTAGTGGGAGATAGTCTTATTGGAGTTTTAGATAAGAGCAACATTTGGTTAAAACGATTAAAAAATTTTAAATTTGCCAGGTATTTGTTTCCTCTTATGTAGGTTATATGACCCTGCAGTGATGCACATGCCAACTATATTTGCATCATTTGTTTTCCCTTTCATCTGTTTTGACAAGGCTTGACAGGTATAAGTTAGCAACACCTGATGATGTATAGATAGACCTGCACAACTACCAGATATATTGAAAATGGCAGGTTGACATCAATCATTAGCCTCATCTAATGATTGACTTAATTGGCAGGTTGGTTTCATAGTCAGTGAGCCACCCAGCGTGAAGTCCACCCCATTAGCATTGAAAGCTGCTGGAGAGAAAGTTAGTTCGCTGAATGCTGATGAGGCCAAGGCAGGATACCATTATCTCTATGATGTGCCATACATATGCTTGGATCCCATCTACCACTACACATTGCTCCTACATGGCTTCGGTAAGTGCAGATAAAATACATGTTTACATATCAGGAAAATCTCAGTGTCGTCGGATGATCGATGTTAATTTGATCAACTGGCATTCGACTGTTTGGAACAAACCAATTGATTAATTGTGTTCATACAGGTTTTTCTCCAACGAGAGATTACTTTGGTGTCTAGAGTGAAGTATGGAGAGTTCTACATTGAATCGGCATGGTGTAAGGTCCTAGATGGCTAGAGGGGGGGTGAATAGCCTATAAAAATTTTCTACAAACTCACTAAATAAACCGGTTAGTATAACAAATGGCGAATAAGCGGTTTGCACTAGCTCTAGTGGTCTTGCAAGCCTTCTAGTGACAAGACTAAATATTTCTATGATCTCTAAGTCACACAAAGTCTATGTCACTACTCTATCTAGTGAGCAATCCTAGTATGGTCCTTATGCTAGCAAGAACAACTACACAAGGCAAGTGCTAGCTCTCTACTCAAAGTAAACTAGGAAGGTAAATACAAGAGTAAGAGCGATATACCAACTCGTACAGGATGTCAACCAATCACCGGGAACAAGATGAACAATCAATCACACGAAGGTGATGATCCACATGCCGAGACAATTAACAAGTCGATTTGTTCACCCGGAGTTCGCTTGTACACCGACAAGTTACTCTCCGGTTGTGCCGACCAACACAAGGATGGTGTTTGAGCTTAGGCGGTGCCCTTGCTAGCCTCAACACACCACTCAACAAGTGTGGTACCCAAGACACGAGCAATGTATTCCTTGCACTTTGTCTTCCCGACGAGGAGTGCGTAATCCTCTCACAAATCAACCGGAGGTGGCCAAGAAACAATCACCTCTTCTTACCAACAACTCCACCAATCCACCAAGCCGGCTAGGAGCGGTGTCTCCAAGAGAAACAAGAAACCAACCGGCTCACAACGATCCACAAGTGCCTCTAGATGCAAAGATCAAAGCAAAGAGCACTTGGATCACCTCAACTCACTAGAATGATGCTCACAAGTAAAGGGAGTGAGGAGGAGGAAGTTTGCTCAGCTCAAAGGGTGTTAGAATGTGTAAGAATGACCAAGAGGCCTTCCAAAGGCCGGCCAAACATATATTTATAAGCCCCCATTCGAAATAGAGCCGTTAGGTTCAAACACGCCGAAAACAAGATAAATACGGCCGGACGCGCCAGCGCGCGTGCCAACCGACACCGGGCACCGCGGCTGCTTGTCGCCGCCGACGCGCCAGCGCAGCGTCCGTATGCGTCGCGCCGCGTCCGGCGACCCCTCCGTGACATGCTCTTCGACTGCGTCGCCAATCCGGACGCTGCCAGCGAAGCGTCGGGCGCCGTGGCAATCGCACCCGCCGTAACCCTCCCGTGTGCGCCGGACGCCGGGACTCCTGAGCCAGCGTCGGGCGAGGCGCGGACGCTGCCGCATCGCGGTCGCTCCTCAATATCGCGCTGATGCGCCAGCGCCACGCCGGCCGCGGGCGCCAGCGCAGTCACTTTTGCGCCGAGGTCTCCAAACTTGCGTTTGATCGATTTTGTTCCAACTTCCGTCCACTTGTCTTATGTTACCAACACGCCGAAGAGCACCCCACCACCGTGTTAGCATTTTTGAAACATTTTACCGAGTGCGAAGTTAGCTCTCTAGGTTAGAATGCATGCAAATGAATTTTGAACCTAGAGGCACATGAGGACTGATATGTACGATAAGTTTCCCTCTTTATAGTACGGCTTATCGATCCTATAACCACCCACACCCTCTATGGTGTCTTGGGTGTGAAATCAAAAGCCCTATGGTTATACCTTTGCCTTGGGGACAATTGATCTCCGAAATTCCACCGAAGTTGCATGCTTGATCAACTTTTGGGTCACCTCGAACCCTCATCCATGATCACCACACACCAACTCTCCGCACCCACCAATCTCCAATCTAGTCAAACACTTAGCATCGAGAGATTAGTCCTTAGGTGTCACTAATTAGCCAAAACCAAATAAGAGATCTTCAATCTCCCCCTTTTTGGTAATTGGTGACAACCCGCATACAAGGTTTTATAATTAATGTTTTTGAACATATCATGGTTGTCCAAGCATTTTGCTTACAATCATAGGATTGGACAATCATCATAGTTCGGTTTTGGTAGCATAAGCTCCCCCTACATGTATGCCACGAGTTTGGAATGAAGCATTGCATACATGTATGAATATTGAAATTGAGGGTGAGCTATGTTACCAAAATGATGCTTAGGTGAAAGAAATGGACCTTTGAAGCGTGATACCAATCGGAGTTGCGCCATTTTCACCATACAAGCATCAAGGTAACTAGATTTTCATCAAAACTCAAAGTACCACATGAGATCACATTATGAGCAAGGTACTTGAATTAAGAGCGGAATTTAGAAAATCTAGCTAGCTCCTATGCATGCTAGTTATTCAACCACTTGAAAATCAACTTGTGAAAACTAGCATACACCACACAAGCATGTATATTGAATTTAAATACATGTGCAATGAGCAAGTCATATGTTAGTGCATAATTAAATGTAACAAATTGTCTATGAGCTTGCTCCCCTACTTGTGTGAACCACTTGTAAATTCACGACCATCATGAAAGATTTTCAAAAACATGTGAATTTTTTAATTTTCCAAAAACCTTTCATGCACTAATCTCTCCCCTTTGTCGACAATTTCCACAAAAGGTATGACCATGTTGTGTTATGGAAGAGAGAGTAGTGCTCAAATTTGGTCAAATTTGGATCACTTGTCAAACATATATTTCGGTTTGAACCAAAGACAAGCTTCTTCACACCTCATGACAAGGGTTATCTTGCCTATGTTGAAGCATATGTGTGAAAAGATAGTCAAATTCAACACTTGAGATTGCAAGCCCATAAACATGTCATATGTCATCACTAGATCAAACAAGCATAAAGTGTAATAGTGATGGCAACATACATTGAAATCCTTTTATTTTCCATGAATGCTTCCTAAGGCACAAGTTATATGTCTATATGGTCTAACAAGTCCTTAGTTATCATGAATGCCATGCCAACCAATGATACCTTTGCTTTGCTTGATGGAGGGGCATGTCATGATAGTGGGATGCATTCAACTCATGTTGGAGAAGTCAAGGATATTCAACTCATTTCTTAGCTTGCAAAACCTCTTCTCATCTAATGACTTTGTAAAGATATCGGCTAATTGATCTTCGATGCCAATAGGTTGGATTGCAATGTCACCCTTTTGTTGATGATCTCTTATGAAGTGATACCTTATGTCAATGTGCTTGGTTCTTGTATGTTGGACCGGGTTTTGAGTCATCTTGCAAGCATTTTCATTGTCACAATACAAAGGCACATGATGGAAATCAAATCCATAATCCTTTAATGTTGATCTCATCCATAGCAATTGTGCACAACAACTACCGCACTAATGTATTCGGCCTCGGCGGTTGAAAGTGTCACACCGGTTTGCTTCTTTGATGACCATGATACTAGAGATCTTCTAAGGAATTGACAAGTGCCACTTGTGCTTCTTCTATCAACCTTGCATCCCCATAGTCGAGTCCGAATATCCAATAAGCTCAAAGTTTGACCCCTTTGGGATACCATAGCCCAACATTTTGTGTGTGCTTCAAGTACCTTAAAATCCTTTTTGATGCAGTGAGATGACTCTCTCTAGGTGAGAATTGAAATCTTGCACACTTGCCAACGCTAAACATCACATCGGGCCTAGAAGCGGTCACATAGAGTAAGCTTCCAATCAATGACCTATAGTACCTTTGATCAACCATATTGCCACTTTCATCATTGTCCAATAATCCATTGGTACCCATTGGTGTATTGATGCCCTTTTGCATCTTGCATGCCAAACTTCTTGATCATGTCTCTAATGTATTTCTCTTGACTAATGAAGGTGCCATTCTTCATTTGCTTGATTTGAAGACCAAGGAAATATGTGAGCTCTCCAAGCATAGACATCTCAAATTCTTTTACCATCATCTTGGCAAACTCTCCACAATACTCTTGATTTATTGATCCAAAGATGATATCATCGACATATATTTGCATGACAAACAAATCCTTTCCAATCTTCTTGGTGAAGAGAGTAGTGTCAACTTTGCCCATCTTGAAGCCTTTCTTGAGTAAGAAGTCTCTCAACCTCTCATACCATGCTCTAGGTGCTTGCTTCAACCCATACAATGCTTTGTTTAACTTGTACACATGGTTGGGATGATGGTAATCTTCAAAATTGGGTGGTTGCTCAACATACACTAGATCATTGATGAATCCATTGAGAAAAGTACTCTTGACATCCATTTGATAGAGCTTGATGTTGTGTGCACATGCATAGGCTAATAGAATTCTAATTGCCTCTAATCTTGCTACCGGAGCATATGTTTCACCAAAGTCAAGACCCTCTACTTGAGTGTAACCTTGTGCAACTAGTCTTGCTTTGTTCCTCACAACAATGCCATCTTCATCTTGCTTGTTCTTAAAAACCCATTTGGTTCCAATGACATTGTAGTCCTTCGGTCTCTCTACCAATTTCCAAACCTTGTTTCTATCAAAGTTGTTGAGCTCCTCTTGCTTTGCAATGACCCATTCTTCATCCTTCAAAGCATCATCAACCTTTTCGGGCTCTTCTTGTGACACAAACGCAAAGTGTTCACAAAATGCCGCTAGCCTTCCTCTAGTTTGCACTCCACTTGCAATGTCACCAACAATTTGATCAATTGGGTGATCTCTAGCTACGCTTGAGCTTTGAAGTATTGGGACTTGATTGCTTGAGCTTGGTTGATCACTTGTTGTTGCTTGAGATGATGTACTAGCTTGTTGTTGATCTTCAACTTGAGCACCACTAGCTTGAGTAATTTGCACTTTATCTTTGTCATCATCAACTTGAGTTGGCCTTATATCACCAATGTCCATACCCCTCATGGCATTTACCAATTGAGTTCCACTAACATCATTGAGGTTCTCATCTTCATCTTGGGACCCATTGGTTTCATCAAATTCAACATCATGGACTTCTTCCAATACACCACTTGAGTTGTTCCACACTCTATATGCTTTGCTTGTGGTGGAATAACCAAGTAGAAACCCCTCATCACACCTCTTGTCAAACTTGCCAAGTCTTGCACCCTTCTTCAATATGTAGCATTTGCATCCAAACACTCTAAAGTATGCAATGGTTAGCTTTCTTCCATTCAATAGCTCATAAGGTGTCTTGTTCATCATGGGATGGCAATACAATCTATTGATATAGTGGCATGCGGTGTTGATTGCTTCGGCCCAAAATGATTGACTCACATTGTATTCACTAAGCATTGATCTTGCCATCTCAATGAGAGCCCTATTCTTCCTTTCAACTAGGCCATTTGATTGTGGTGTATACTTGGCCATAAGTTGATGCATAATCCCATAGTCATCACATAGCTCATCAACTCTTGTGTTCTTAAACTCACTACCATTGTCATTTCTCACTTTCTTCACTATGATGTCAAACTCATTGTGCACCCTCTTGAGAAATGTCTTGAACAATGAATACACATCACTCTTGTCATTGAGAAAGAACACCCAAGTGAATCTTGTATAGTCATCCACAATCACAAATCCATACTTGTTGCCACCAATGCTTGTATATGCGGTTGGGCCAAACAAGTCAATATGGATCAAGTCAAATGCCTTGCAAGTACTCATGAAGCTCTTCTTTGGATGAGTGTTGGCAACTTGCTTGCCGGCTTGACATGCACTACATAGCTTGTCCTTGTCAAAGTGAACATCCTTCAAGCCTCTTACTAGATCATGTGTCACTAACTTGTTGAGTTGCTTCATGCCAACATGACCAAGTCTTCTATGCCATAGCCAACCCATGCTAGATTGAGATATCAAGCATGTACTAATTTGAGTCTCACTAGCACCAAAATCCACAAGGTAGAGGTTGTCAAATCTTATTCCCTTGAAGATCAAGCTTAAATCTTTTGTATTCACAATCTCAACACTATCTTCACCAAATATGCACTTGTAACCAAGATCATAAATTTATGCCACCGAAAGCAAATTGTACTTCAATATGTCTACAAGTGCCACATTTGATAAGGTCAAATCATTAGTTATTGCAATCTTGCCTATGCCTTGTATCTTGTCACTTTTGCTATCACCAAATGTAATAGGCTTTCTATTCTCTTGAGTTGAATCAATGATGTTGAACTTTCTTCCATCACCGGTCATATGTTGAGTGCACTCACTATCAAGAATCCAATGGTTACCCCCAATCTTGTAATTCACCTACAAGGAAATCAATAAGATTTAGGTACCCATTTGCCTTTGGGTCCTTGGAGGTTAGTGTAGGGTCGAGATGGGGACTAGAGGGGGGGTGAATAGTCCTTACTAAAACTAATTGCGACGGCTAAACAAATATAATGCGAATTGTAACTATTCATTTAGCCAAGACTTCACCCCTCTAGCTATGACTCTAAATCACCTCATAAAAGATCCTACACAAAGCAAATGAGGTGATAAGCCTAGCTTGAGCTTCTAACCATTTCTATTGCAAGGTCACACAAACCTATGCACTAGTACTTCAAACAAGGGTGAGCTCCTACACAATTCTAATGAGCAAAAGCACAAAGCCAAACCTAAGCTCACTAGATGCACTAAGGACAAGGCGACACACGCCTAACCCAAAGGCTCAAATTACTTAGCTACACAAACTAAGCAAAGCAACTAACAAGCTACACAAGCTAGTAATTACAAGAGCTACTCCACAAGCACAAGCACAAGGCATATATGAATGCAAATACGAAGCTTGTGATTTGGAGAATGCAAACCACGTAGAAAGAGTAGACAAGTTGACAACGGTGATTTTTATCGAGGTATCGGGAAGCTTGCCAACTTCCCCTACTCCTCGTTGTGTCGACCAACACCTTGGGTGGTTCCTTTGGTGTTTTCACCTAGATGGTTCTTCGGTGTGATTCTCTGATCACTTGCCCCTCAAGGCACGCCTTGCAAGGCACCGCAAGACACCACTCTCAAGTGAGCCTCTCAAGGCACCGCAAGACACCACACGCACAAGGGAGGTACTCACCGACACGCTCTAGTAGTGTCGCTCTTCGCGATCCCCGAGGGTGAGCCCGAACCTCTCACAAATCCTCCTTCGAGCACCACACAATCTCCGTTGCGTGCTTCACGAAGTCTCTTGCCACCAAGCCGCCTAGGAGGTGGCAACCTCCAAGAGCAACAAGCACACCGGCTTGCAACACGATCACCTAGTGCCACGAATGCGATCCCTCAACGCTAATACAATACACTAGAATCACTCCTCACTTTGATTTGGATGAACACTATGAATCACAAGTGAGTGGGAGGGCTCTCAAGCACCACAACACAAGCCACCAAGGCCCAAGTGTGCTCGGACCCGAAACAAGTCGGGTTTGTGGTGTATAAATAGCCCCCAAGTCAAATAGAGCCGATGGGAGGAAAAATCCATTTCTGCGCTGGTCGACGGACGACCGACCGGACTCACCAAATGAAGTCCGGTCCAGTCCGGCCGCACCCAACAAAGATGCTTCCGGTCATATAGGACAAAGTCCTTGGCCCCACAAATCCAACGGCAACTTCGAAAGGCCCGGTCACCGGTTCCGGCCGAGCACCGAAGTATCCTCCGGTCAAGCGTCCGACGGCTGCGTCCGGCTAAAAAATCCCTAAAACATGCTCTGCGCGGGACGCACCCACCGGAGCGCCCTGGTCGCAAACCGTGCTTCCGTCATCGCGTCCCGGCCGATTTTCAGCCAAGCGTCCGGCCGCCCTTTTCCAAATAAACTCCGTTGCCTTTTGCTTCGACATGCTATCCAACAAGTATACCAACTTGAGCACGAGGAATAGCATGTTTTCACCACCAACTTGCATCCGGCGCAATAGAAAATAAGCCTCTCATTTTCTCAAAAGCGCCGAATCCCGCCGAGGATGAGCGGTTCCCAAACCCAACTCAACCCCTCGCAATCACCGCCGCCCTTGCAAATGTGCCAACACCACCAAGTGTACATCACCATGTGCATGTGTGTTAGCATTTTCACAATCATTTCAAAGGCCCTAAGTTAGCTCTTACCACGCCACTTTCGATCCTAACACATCGTAAAGTTAGATCGCTCAAGTGGCACTAGATGACCGATATGCAAACAAGTTTGCCCCTCTTGATAGTACGGCCATCTATCCTAAACCCGGTCATAAACTTCTCTAAGCTCCTCATGACCGGCGAAATGAAATGCCTATAGGTTATACCTTTGCCTTGCGCATTTCCATTCTGCTCCATCTCCAAGTGCCGATGCAACCAATGCATCAACACGATCAAGAATGATATGATCCACTTCATATCATCACATGACCTTCTTGGTCCATCGATCTTGACCTCACTTGCTCTTCACCGCTTGCGTCGGTCCGTCGAGTCTTGCCCAAGCTTCACCGCCTCGCGGTCCATCGCTTCACTGCCTCGACTTGCCCTTCACACTTACAACCGGTCCATCAAGCCAAGCCTTGTCTTGATCTTCACCACCTCGGTCACATGACTCCATGTCATGTCTCATATGCAATAAAGCTCCTTCATTGCGTCATCTCATGTGAACTAATCTCCTGTGTATTATCTCAATCACACATTATTAGTCCACCTAATGTTGTCATTCAATTACCAAAAACCACAAGGGACCTTTCAATGTCCCTCTTTTTGGTAATTGATGGCAACACTACAAAGAAATAAACAATTTTGCACAAGAAATACTTCAGTTCAAATAGCTTGTCACTTTGGTATAAATAAATAGTTGTCTATACTCGAGACACCTAAGTATTTCTACTCTCTATAATAGGCTCATCTCCCTTTCCACAAGAAATGATAACATCAAACTCTTTCTTATGATCATTGCATTCTTTCTTAATTCCTGCAGCAACGCGCGGGGAATTCCCCTAGTTTTTAATAGGCTATTCACCCCCCCTCTAGCCATTAGGACCTTTCAAGTGGTATCAAAGCCGAGGCACCGTATTTGAGTGGCTTAACAACCAACGGTGACAAAATGGCGTTGAATTTCCATGTCAACAATACCAAGAAGGCGCCACCTTTCGATGGCACCAATTTCGCCTATTGGAAGGTGAAGATGACCGCACACCTCAAGTCAATCAATAGAGAAGTGTGGGTCGTGACCGAGAAGAAGTTTGAAGTTGCAAATCAAGCGCAACCAACCGCCTTGGAAGAAAAGAAGCTATATGCCAATGATGTGGCCGTGAGTGCTTTTCATGAGGCATTCAATGATAGAGTATTTGAGCAAGTCAAGTCACTCACCATTGCTCATGAGATTTGAAAGAAGCCGGAAGAGTGCTATGAGGGCACCGGCTACGTCAAGCAAGCAAAGGCCTATATCAAGCTTGAGCAATTCAATAGCTTCAAGATGGAAGAAGATGAGAGCGTCCCGGAGATGTTCCACCGTATGCAAGTGTTGGTGAATGATCTCATTGCTCTAGGAGAAGAGATCAAGGACAAGACCTGCAACATGAAGTTCTTGAGGTGTTTGCCCGAGCGGTTTGGAATGTTCATCACCGTGCTTCTGAGGACAAACTTGAAGGACTTGACTCCAAACAAATTGCTTGATGAGGTCATGACCGATGACTCCTATAGAGATGACAAGAAGAAGCAAGAGCTCATCAACAAGGCAAACAAGAAGGTCAAGGAAGAAGAGAAGAAAGAGGACAAGAAGGGCTTGGCACTCAAGGCAAGCTCATCATCAAAGGGCAAGAAGAAGAAAGAAGAATCAAGTGATGATGAGAGTGGCACTTCTACTAGTGGAAGTGATATTGATAAACAAATGGCCCTCTTTGTGAGAAGATTGGGCAAATATGTGAAGAAGACATACATCAACAAGAAGAAGAAGAAGAAGAAGAAGAAGAAGAAGAAGAAGAAGAAGAAAAGCAATCATCAAAGAAGACCAAGGATGGCAAGAATGAGGGTTACGTGAAGTGCTTTCGTGTCATGATGATTGTCACTTGATTGCCGAATGCCCATATGAAAGTGATGATGAGAAGGGCATCAAGAAAGCTAGAAAGAAGAATGATGCCAAGAATGAGAAGGAGAAGAAGCCCAAGAAGAAGAATGAGTCACATGTAGCTACTTGGGATAGTGATGGCTCATCCTCTTCAAGTGATGAAGAAGAGGAAAGGAAGAACAAGAAGAAGAGACAAGCTCATTTGGCTATGCATGAAAAGATCTCCCTCTTTGACACTCCTTCTTCATGCTTCATGGCTAAGGCCACAAAGGTACAATCTATCACTAAAGATGATGATGATGATAGTGATAGTGATGATAAGGAGCCAACACACACTAGGGAAGAATTGAAAATCATGCTTGATGATTGCATTGACATGTACAAACAAAGTAGGAAGGAGGTCAAGGGCTTGCATAAGGAAACAAAGAGCCTTAAGCAAGAACTTGATGAGCTTCGGGCCTCTTATGAGAGTCTAAAGGTAGACCATAAGAAGCTTGAGAAATTTCATTCTAAATTAGAGAAAGCTCACTCCTCTCTACTTGAAGAGCACAAGTTGTGCTTAGTTATTGAGGATAAGGTTGATACATGCAATGCTAGCATCATGTGTGACATTCTTGTTGATGAATCAACCACCAAGTGTGAGACCTCCACTAGCTCTATCACTAGCATATCCATCTCTAGTGAAGATAATGACAACCCTATGCTTATCCATGAGAATGCTTGTTTAAAGAGAGAAGTGAAGGAGCTCAATCACACCTTGGCTAAGGCTTATGGTGGTGAGGACTGCTTGCTTATGTGCTTGGGTAGCCAAAGGGCATCCTTATACAAGGAGAGCTTAGGCTATATCCCCAAGAAAGGCAAGGCCGCCCTTGTAACTCACAAGACTCGTTTTGTGAAGAACAATGGTAGCTATTGCAAAGTTTGCAAGCAAGTTGGTCACTTGGAGCAAAAGTGCATGAATAAGAAAACTAATGTCTCTTCCATCAAGTTTGATCATTCATATATGCTTGTGAAGAAGGACAATGGTGTTCGTGCTAGGTTTATTGGTACACCATGGATTGGCTCAAAGATGAAAGCGATTTGGGTACCAAAGGCCTTGGTGACTAACCTTGAAGGACCCAAAAAGGTTTGGGTACCTAAGAAGAATTGATCTCTTTTGGTAGGTCAATTACCATGCCGGAGGAGAGCATTGGATAATGGATAGTGGATGCACTCAACACATGACCGGGGATTCTCATATGTTCAAGTCAATTAGCATCAAGGGCATTGATGAATATAAGTCAATAACATTTGGTAATGACAAGAAAGACAATGTGTTGGGTCTTGGCAAGATTGCAATTACTCAAGAGAAGAGCTTGTCAAAGGTGTTGCTAGTTAATCATCTTGATTACAATCTATTGTCGGTCTCTCAACTTTGTGATCTTGGTTACAAATGCATATTCACAAGCCAAGAAGTTGAAGTGATTAGTGGTGATGGTGTCAACATGATATTCAAGGGATTTAGATATGGTGATCTCTACCTTATTGATTTCAAGTCAAAAGAAGCCAAGTTAACAACATGTCTACTCTCAAAGGCTAGCAAAGGGTGGTTGTGGCATAAAAGGCTTGGTCATGTTGGAATGAAACAATTGAACAAGTTGATGAAGCTTGACTTGGTTAGAGGCTTGAATGATGTGAAGTTTGAGAAGGACAAACCTTGTGGAGCATGTCAAGCCGGCAAGCAACATGGCAATGCACATCCAACCAAGAGCATAATGAGTACAAGCAAGGCATTTGAGTTGCTACACATGGACTTGTTTGGGCCAACATCATACTCTAGCATTGGTGGCAACAAGTATGGTTTTGTCATAGTTGATGACTACACTAGATACACATGGGTGTTCTTTTTGCATGACAAGAATGATGTGTTTGAGCTTTTCAAGACATTTGTCAAGAGGGTTCAAAATGAGTTTGAGACATCCATCAAGAAGATTAGGAGTGATAATGGAAGTGAATTCAAGAACACAAGAATTGAAGAGTTGTGTGATGAGCTTGGAATTGGACATCAATTCTCACCAACCTACACTCCTCAATCCAATGGTGTAGTTGAGAGGAAGAATAGAACCTTGATTGAAATGGCAAGATCAATACTTAGTGAGTACAATGTTAGCCATTCCTTTTGGGCCGAAGCAATCAACACGGCTTGCTATTGTAGCAACCGACTCTATTGCCATGGTATGCTTGGGAAGACACCATATGAGTTGCTAAATGGAAGGAAGCCCAACATTGGTTACTTTAGAGTCTTTGGATGCAAATGCTACATTCTCAAGAAAGGCACAAGATTGGACAAGTTTGTGTCACGCCCCACTTTTAATGGGTCGTTAACCTCTCGTATTTGCGCCAGGATCACGCGCACAAATACGGTCATTAGTGTTAGATGATGGTATGCGATATAATAGAAATCCGAGCTTTAATAATATAGGATTAGAAAGTCTTACATTGGCGAATGTTTTATCGAGTTAGCCAACCGAAAAGCGGTGGATTAACTATGACTGTTGCCTCATACTCCACAGGCAACTTGAGCACGGATGGAAACCCTTGGCAACTACGTCTTCCTCCTAAGCAAACGTCTCGCGAACTCCTACGATCGTCAACCGTCTACCTTGACAACGATCTTACCTTCGGATATGCCGATATCTCGTAAAATAGAGGGGTGAGTACAAACGTGCTCAGCAAGTCCAAACCAGGGGTGGTTTGGTAAATTAAGGGTTTGGGCCCTAGCAGAGTCTCTAAAACTGCTCTCGCTAGTTCCCGGGGGTTATTTCATATCATCACTATCATGTCTTCACAGGTTAGTCATCATTATAGTGTAATCTAATCATAGATGTTCAGACCTAGCATTTGCCCATTCCAAGGACATGGCTATTCGAATAGATTTAAATAAACTCTCGCAGAGATTGTACATATTTCCCCACACGATGGACACAGTCTTCCCCATCCGGTTTGGTTCCGACAGGCCCAACAAGATCCGTACCCGCTTGGGTGCTACCCTAGGTATATTGGTATAATCCTCACCACGGCTTTCTCAGGGGTTGGTTCTGTTACGGAGGATACAACCCCATGCGTATTCTCTCTACCGGAGGTTGCCATCCCTGTACGTAACCCGCCCTGCGGAGCACGACCATCTATCCCTCTCAAGATGTCGTACCTATACGCAGAGGAAACCCACTACGGAGGCCGCCATCCCTGTACGTAACGAACGGTGTTACGGAGGATGCGTCCCCCTCGCTCGTAGTCACCAACTCTCTATATAATTTTCGTGCACATCATGGCCAATCACATATTCTCAACCTTACGTGGAAGACACCTAGCAACCACGCCAACCGGACCCGCGGGCCGTCCTTCCCGTGTCGACTCTCGATAGACCGTTTGCCTACACCGCCACCTTGGCTCGAAATTATACCTCAACCCAACGGGTGTGAATCCAAACGCCCCTATACGACGCGTGGGTCGTGCGTAATATCTCACTAGGTAGAAGGTCTATGAACCAGTCCTTAGGGAGGCGAGTATCTCTCCGCAGGAATTCCACACAGCGATTCCCATAATAATCCATCTCATTATGGATTATTATCACCCACCTCTTTTGTTGGTTAGGGTTCATTAGGCGATCTCATGTTACTCTTAATTATTAACGTATAAGCGTAGATAACGTGGATGAGTACGTCATCCGGCTTAGCTCCATAGCTACGTTATCGCTCATACCACTTTATACTAGTCGGGTTATCACAGGTGAGCATCATGTCTATTATCGTATGCTTGCCACATCTCACCAAACATCTAGGCATCAAGCCCTTCAATAATATCGAGCATTCAAATCCTCAAATACTATCGGCACACAGCCATCATCATCTCAAACATCATCGCATACGATAATAGCCATGACCTCAAGATCTTATTATCATCATTATATCATATCTTAATTAAGGTTATAATTAGGGGTAAGGACTTGCCGGATGTTCTTACAGATCGGATCAAGTCGAACGTCTCTAGCGTACTCGGGAGAAACCTCTAATCCAATCGTCGAAACTACCTCGCGTCGGGCGACAAAACCTAGCTTGAACTATGGCACACAAAACAAGCATAGAACATTATGGTGGTAATAGGTTAGTTGTATAGATCTAGATTTTAGATAAATTATGGAAGTCGTTTTACTCAAATCGGAGTTAATTTGCATGAGGTATGAATTATACAATATTAATCCCTAATTAATTCATTAGGGTAATATTATATAATAATTTTATCATGTAATAATATTGGAACTGATTACATGATAAAATTCTATAATTCAATTGATGAATTTACAATTTTTCTCGGGAATTTTTCGACACGGAACTGTTATTTATAATACCACGGTAATACGAAATCCGGGGGTACATAGTATTTTCTTAAGTGCACCCATTGCTGCCCCAGAACTATGCCGCATCGGCCGACCGGGTGGGTCCACCGATGCCACGTGGCTCCTACGTGGCCGTGGGTCCGTCTGCGTGGCACCGTGACAGATACCGGGTTACGGTGCGCCACATGGCGGCCTCCCACCGGCTCGTCCATGACGCCGTGACTACGGGGAACGGAGCCACTCGTGGCGGAGGGTTCCCCTCCCGTCGGTCTGCGATGGTCGCGGCGGCGCCTCACCGGCGTTGGTCGGAGGCGGCCCGGCTCCGCCCCCATAGCTCGCCCGCGGAAGGCTCTCTGGCTTCCCATCGCCTCCCCATCCTCGGTGGCGCCCCGTGGTGGAGGCGAGGGTCGGCCGCGCGACTGCGGCGGCTCGGTCGCCATCCGGCCGGCGGTGGCACTGAGTCGACTTTGTACAAAGACCGGGGCTAGAAGGAAAGAGCGAGAATCGAAAGAGTAGGAGATAGGGAACCCAAATGACTTACTAATTTGACCCGACGATGACTGATTTGAAGACGGCGACCGGACCTAGCGGCGCGGCGGTGGAGCTCCGGTGGGGGAAAACTCCGGCGGGCCGGCGTGGGAGAGGAGAGGAGGGAGGGAGCGCGAGCACCGCGTGTTCCGTTGGTGGCGAAGCTCGTCGCTGCTGGGTCTGGTCGATCGGGAGCCGGAGGGCCTATTTATAGGCTCGCCACGCCGGGTGTCGCGGCGAGATCTTTTCTTCTCGCCGTGATCTTTTTCCGACCACGGTCCCCAGCGGCGTAGACCTCCAGCTGGAGTTCGGTGTGTCGCGTCCCGCGTTGTCATGTTGGTCGGTTCGGTGCGCCCGTTACGTCATCTCGTGGTCGTCGGCGTGGAAGCGGTAAAGTCGGCCGGGTCTCGGTTGCCCCGGCGGTAGGCGTGTTCGCGAGTCGGCGGTGCGGTGTGAAGGTTGAGCCGGTGCCCCGTGCGCGTGGACACCGGAAGGGGCGCGTCGCCCGTTAGTTGCCGTGTTCATTGTCGCGCATCGCCCTCGTCCTTATCCCGGCTCGGCCAGCGCGCCGGCATTCATGGCTAGCACCGCGTAGGGGTCGTCGCCGGGCGTTGTGCGTTAGGATGATGAGGTGGCAAGCTGGCCTTGGCGTCGGCGTGACGGCTCGGGGTAGCGGTCGGCTAGGGCCATTTACACCGTCGCCTTGCGCAACGCAATGGCTGGTGCGGTGGAAGACAACGCGGCCGGCGGCGGCGTTTTCTGGCGAGGTCCGCGATGGCATCAGTCGCGTGAACGGGGCTTTCGTTCCGCGCAGTTCCCACACGGAGTGATGCAACGTCTCGGCCGGGAGGTCGGCTCCTCCATTGGCGTTAGTCCCGCGCGTCGGTAGCGTGGGGTCGCGGTGTCGCGTCGTGCCGTATCGCGGCGCGGATGGAGGAAGGGGGTGGAGGCGACGAATGGGGCCCGTCGGTCGGTGAGCCGAGAGGGAAGGAGAGTTGGGCTCGGCTTCCGTCTTGGGCTCACCATATTGGGCCGCCCACTCGGTTGGGAGGGAAAAGAAGGAGGAGGGGTAGGTCACCGGGGCTGGGCGGAAAAGGAGAAAAGAAGGGAGGAATGAGCCCACGGCTCATCTTCATTTTCCATTTCTTTTTCCTATTTCTTCCTCATTTCTATTTCCCATCCTTTCTTTATTCCCATGTATACTCTATGTATTTATCTTCCATTGTATTTATGCAAGTAAATATATATATATATTATTAGGGCCCTTTAGTGAGCACTAACAAATATATACTCTTGTTTGGAAGGAATACATATTAGTGTATATGCCCTTATATTTCCCCTATTTTTCCTAGGGTCTACACTTTGTCAAGAGCATATATATATATATTCCAGGAATTTATTTAGAGGTGTTTGGAATATATATCTCCCCACTCATATAGTCTAGGGTTTGCGGATCTATTCCCGTGAGAATATGTAATTCATGCTCATGCATAAAATATACTTCCATAATTAAAGTCTAGATCAAGTACACGTACCTTGGCCACCATAAGCTCATCAAGCAAACAACAAGGGAGTCTAATTTCTACATGGTGGGTTTTGAATGCGGGGTTTTTGCAAACAAGGGTTTGGTTTGGCGGAAAGTAGATCAAGTTTTAGTTTATTTCAAAAAGTTCAAATTTTTAGTGAATTTTAAAATGACGCAAAAAAACATGGGTGTTACAAATCTACCCCACTTAGATGAATCTCATCCCCGAGATTCCAGGTAAACTATAGAGAGAAACCTAACATGGTCTCAAGAGAAAGATTAAAGAGGGTAGGGAATGACTTGTCGCCTTACGGTATGTCCTCGCGAGAGAGTCCTCGGATTTTGCCACTTTACCAACTTGTTGAGCAAGGGGGTATACCCTATGCCCTCTTGTTGGATGATAATTCCACCTTTATTTAGTTAAGAAAATACCACCACGCTAGGATTCACATCCTAGTGTTTACGACATATTCTTTATCGATGTTGGTCGCTTAGTTTCATTTCTTCATACTCCTTTTCTCTACCCCACTTAGAGAATTTAACCTCCATATTTTTCTGTTGTGGCATTCTGATGATGTCTTTAGACTCATAGCCCCGTCTTGATGTTTCAAAATGGCGCCCATAATATCAATGATATTTCTTCTCTTTTTCTCTATTTTTTTCTTCTTCTTTTCTTTTATCTCTCTTTTTTTTTTTTCCTTTATCATTATCATCATTTTTTTGAATAAAACAAACGGCACCAACAATATTCATAAAAATTTATTCCATGCCCGAGGCTCTCAACTTTTTGTCGGGGCCTCTCATAGGGTAAGGGGCGCATTACCAGGACATACAAAACAAGCGATGCCGCTAGCATGGAACCTAGAATGAAAAACATGGTGAAAACGACCTCTTCTTCATCCATACACATCTTGAGGGCTTCGGCTCACTTTGTGTACTCCTTCTTCTTGCTATCTTCTCCGGATCTTCTACGGACGGTGTTCCTCGGGTCTTACCTTGATTCCTTGAATCCGACTTGTGTGTGGGGTGGGGGTTAGCGTTTGAGCGTGGAGTGTCCGGTGTCGATGGAGAAGCTTGAACGGCCTTTTATAGGCAGCCATTAGCGGCTCGGGGGGCGGGTGCGTGGGCTGAGTCGCGTGCCATTACCGGCGAGCATCACAAAGCCGCAGTGGTGTCGTGGGGCAAAGAACAAAGGCGGCTCGGGTGGTGGTCGTGGTGACGGTGTCCTCGTGCGGCGTGGGCAAGGACGGCGTGCTCGACGGCGGCGGTCGTGCCGAGGAGGTGCGGTGTGAGGAGGACGGCGCCCTGCTGGGGACAGACGGCGTGGACGCCGAGAGGACAGCAGCGGTGGGGGGAGGATGCGAGAAAGAGAGAGAAAGAAAAAAGAATGGTGTGGGCGAGAGAGAGAGAGAGAGAGAGAGAGAGAGAGAGAGAGAGAGACGGAATGGGAAGGGGAGGTAGCGAATCGCGGCGGCGTGTCTACGTGGCTATAGGCACGTTGTCGCGTAGCACTTTGTCGGGGGTGCGAAACGTGCACTAGACGCATGTCGGTGGGGTCGAGTGGGGTCATCATATATTTTTTTTTGTACCCCAATTATTGGTGGTCATCGCCCGTTCTCGACGTGTTTTGAAAAGGAATGGGAAGGAGAGGTAAGGATCCAAATTAACGGTGGGTTAGAAAGAAAGGTTAGGGGTTTGAGATAACAATCTATAGGGGTAGTTCAAGTAACTAACCGCTCAAACAAAAATTACAATAAACTTACCTGTTTGTGAAACGCGTATGAAAATAGGAGTCACGTGAGCTTAGTTTTAATGGAACTTGTTGTGATACTCGTGACTTAGGGAAATTTTCAATACGTTCACTGATCCTATCAGACTTTCCTCTTTGTTAGATACTATGAATAGTAAAACTAGAGGATTTCCTTTAGGATAGAAAGATCGAATATTATTTTTTTAACAATCAAGCGCGTCAATATTTTACACCAAGGAACAGTTTCACCGATGATATGAGGTCACATCACCCATAAAACTACCTTGACGATTATTGCGCGACTTCAAGCATACTACAGGCGTAGAAGCAAGGGTAACTATTGCTACTAACAACAACTAAAGGCTACTACTACTACTAAAACGATTTGCAACAAGCATGCTATCGTGGCTACTAGCTTAACTTAGATGGTGTTACTTAAACTTGTCTAACACTTGACGGTGCCTCTTGGGTTTGCTTCAGGAATTTCTCGTGCACATAGGTTGGGCATATGGGGATCACTTAAGCTTGCCAGGTCTTCAATAGTACTTCCTTCTCTTCTTCCGTTTCTTCAAACGCTCCGGGGCTTCTTGCAACTTCTGGCGAAAGTGGCTTCTTTCTCCTGTTGTTGTGCTTCAAGCAAGGTCGTCTTCTCTGCTAGCTCCATCTTCGGGGCTTCCATTTGTACAGCTCCTTCTTGTAGGTCTTCGCTCAGCCTTCTTGTTCTTCTCTACTTCCTTCTTCCACTATATCTTGCTGATCTTCAACTCCAACTCCTGGTGGTCGTAGAGGGCTTGAAAGGCATCCAGATATTTTGCCGTAGAGACAAGGGTGTAATCTGGAGTCTGGGGTGTTGCCCGTTTCATTTCCTTGACCTTCTTGAACCATATAGTAGAAGTCTGATCCTTCACTGGTAGTACTTGGCATGGGTGTCGTTGAGTTGGTCTTCATATTCCTTGCAATAGGTCTTGAGAGCTTCCAATGCAATCTTCTGGCAAGTGTCCCATATGTCGGTCCCACGTTCACAGAACCTTCGATACCCTTCTTGGAGGGGAATGTGCAACTGCATCACACATTTGAATGCTCCATCCTCAAAGTACTCCTGATAGTAGTACTGAGGTTCCTGTGTAAACCCGAGGTATGTGAGAACTTCCCAGAGAAGTCGTGGGAATTCCCCAATGGTCAATCCGTCAGTGTGTGACCATCCATCCATCTGTTGCATATAGACATGTGTATGTCAGTGACATGTGAGCAACAAAAGGATAATCGAATGGTACAACAAGTCTAAAGTAAATATCCATAAGTAAAGCTAAATGAGGCAATTGCCATTTCAGATTTCCATCCTATGGTCAAGCTCGGCTCTGATACCACTCTGTCATGCCCCACTTTTAATGGGTCGTTAACCTCTCGTATTTGCGCCAGGATCACGCACAAATACGGTCATTAGTGTTAGATGATGGTATGCAGATATAATAGAAATCCGAGCTTTAATAATATAGGATTAGAAAGTCTTACGAAGGCGAATGTTTTATCGAGTTAGCCAACCGAAAGCGGTGGATTAACTATGACCAAGGCCTCATACTCCACGAGGCAACTTGAGCACGGATGGAAACCCTTGGCAACTACGTCTTCCTCCTAAGCAAACGTCTCGCGAACTCCTACGATCGTCAACTGTCTACCTTGACAACGATCTTACCTTCGGATATGCCGATATCTGTAAAAACAGAGGGGTGAGTACAAACGTACTCAGCAAGTCCAAACCAGGGGTGGTTTGGTAAATTAAGGGTTTGGGCCCTAGCAGAGTCTCTAAAACTGCTCTCGCTAGTTCCCGGGGGTTATTTCATATCATCACTGTCATGTCTTCACAGGTTAGTCATCATTATAGTGTAATCTAATCATAGATGTTTAGACCTAGCATTTGCCCCATTCCAAGGACGTGGCTATTCGAATAGATTTAAATAAACTCTGCAGAGATTGTACAAATTTCCCCACACGATGGACACAGTCTTCCCCATCCGGTTTGGTTCCGACAGGCCCAACAAGATCCGTACCCGCTTGGGTGCTACCCTAGGTATATTGGTATAATCCTCACCACGGCTTTCTCAGGGGTTGGTTCTGTTACGGAGGATACAACCCTGTACGTATTCTCTACGGAGGTTGCCATCCCTGTATGTAACCTGCCCTGCGGAGCACGACCATCTATCCCTCTCAAGATGTCGTACCTATACGCGAAGGAAACCCACTACGGAGGCCGCCATCCCTGTACGTAACGAACGGTGTTACGGAGGATGCGTCCATGTTCGTAGTCACCAACTCTCTATATAATTTTCGTGCACATCATGGCCAATCACATATTCTCAACCTTACGTGGAAGACACCTAGCAACCACGCCAACCAGACCACGGGCCGTCCTTCCCGTGTCGACTCCTGATAGATAGTTTGCCTACACCGCCACCTTGGCTCGAAATTATACCTCAACCCAACGGGGTGTGAATCCGGCAAATCCCATACCGACGCGTGTGGTCATGCGTAATGTCTCACTAGGTAGAAGGTCTATGAACCGGTCCTTAGGGAGGCGAGTATCTCTCCGCCGGAATTCCACACACCGATTCCCGTAATAATCCATCTCACTATGGATTATTATCACCCACCTTTTGTTGGTTAGGGTTCATTAGGCGATCTCATGTTACTCTTAATTATTAACGATAAGCGTAGATAACGTGGATGAGTGCGTCATCCGGCTTAGCTCCATAGCTACGTTATCGCTCATACCACTTTATACTAGTCGGGGTTATCACAGGTGAGCATCATGTCTATTATCGTATGCTTGCCACATCTCACCAAACATCTAGGCATCAAGCCCTTCAATAATATCGAGCATTCAGCTCCTCAAATACTATCGGCACACAACCATCATCATCTCAAACATCATCGCATACGATAATAGCCCATCCTTTCTTTATTCCCATGTATACTCTATGTATTTATCTTCCATTGTATTTATGCAAGTAAATATATATATTATTAGGGCCCTTTAGTGAGCACTAACAAATATATACTCTTGTTTGGAAGGAATACATATTAGTGTATATGCCCTTATATTTCCCCTATTTTTCCTAGGGTCTACACTTTGTCAAGAGCATATATATATATATATATTCCAGGAATTTATTTAGAGGTGTTTGGAATATATATCTCCCCACTCATATAGTCTAGGGTTTGGGATCTATTCCCGTGAGAATATGTAATTCATGCTCATGCATAAAATATACTTCCATAATTAAAGTCTAGATCAAGTACACGTACCTTGGCCACCATAAGCTCATCAAGCAAACAACAAGGGAGTTTAATTTCTACATGGTGGGTTTTGAATGCGTGGTTTTCGCAAAACAAGTGTTTGGTTTGGCGGAAAGTAGATCAAGTTTTAGTTTATTTTGAAAAGTTCAAATTTTTAGTGAATTTTAAAATGACGCAAAAAAACACGGGTGTTACTGATTTGACAAGAAATGTGATGAAGGATTTCTAGTTGGATATTCAACCACAAGCAAAGCATATAGAGTATGGAACTTGGGTAGTGGTAAACTTGAAGAAGTTCATGATGTGAAATTTGATGAAACCCAAGGATCTCAAAGTGAAGTTGAATATCATGATGATGTGAGTGGTTCCAACTTAGAGAATGCAATGAGGAACATGGATGTTGGTGACATTCGCCAAGGCAAGTTAATGATGATGATGACATTACATGCTCCTCTGTCTCCCTCCGTTGGCCGCTGTTGATTGCCACCCGCCGCCCATTGCTGCCACCGACCCCCCTCTCTCCCCCCTATCTCCATCTCTCTACCTGAAATCCCTCCCTTTCTAATTGTCGGCAATGGCCCCTCCTTTTTTTATTAGGGTTAGCAATGTGATAGTAACAAATTATAGTTAATTAGTGTGGTTAGTAGTTAGTTCTTATAGTTAGTTATTTAGTTAGGTTAGGAAAGTTAATTTGGATAGGTAGTTAGGACAGTGACTTAGTTAGTTATGGTATATAGTTGTTAGTTATTATTCTTAGTTAGTTAGTTGTCTAGGTTTCGATAGCTACTATGGTAGTTAGAGCATCTCAATAGTGTTGCAAATGAGTTTGGTATTTGCATTTTTTGCCAAAAAGCTGAAAAACGATGCTCCAACAGTTTTGCAAATCGGTTTGGCATTTTAGTGAGTTTGGCAAATATTCCCCCTCCTTTGGCATTTTTGCCAAAGGATAGCACCTTTGGCATTCGCGGTCGCCGCTCCGGCAGTTTCCCTCCCGCTGTTGGTACCTCGAATTCAGAAATGATGATTGTTCCTGCTTCTGCTGATGCATCGATCTTTTTAATCAGAAAAGTGATTGCCAGCCAAAGGACGACGACGCACGAAACATGCACCAGCGCAGGCGGTAGGTCAGCCGGTGCCTTGACCGGTGGCGTGGCAGTGCCAAGGGCCAGGAGCTTGGTTTGGCGTCCTAGGTTGCTCGGAACCTGTGAGACGCCGATGCGAGAGGACCTCGCTACTATGAGGTGAAGTATAGGTGGGCTTCCAACTCCTTGAGAAAGTATCTCCGATGAAGAATGATATTGTAGAAGCGTAATGTCAGAGCAAATGAGAGATTGATGGAGTCCCGTGGAAGGCGGCTAAGCTTTACATAGCCAAAGATGTTGTCGGCGACCAAAAAGGACCTGTACCAAATGAAACAAACACGCTGCAGTATCGCACTGTCCACATAGCCTCGCTGCAGGCCTTCCAGAGCCCAACTTGATTGTGGTTGAAAAGGTCATGAGCCCCAGCATAAGTGTACATGTAGAAGCAACAAAGGAAGAGATGCCAGGATGCCGGGATTCTGGATGGAAATCCAGCAGTCCAGATTGCGCAGAAGGCTCGTACACAGGGGCGACGAGGACGACATCTCCATCGTGTTTGTGCACAACATGTCGATGTCGTCAATGTTGTTGAAGCTATCGCCGTCCATGCCGCCCAGACGACCTGAGCGCAATGAAGGAGGAAGCCCAGGATAGTAGGGCTTTATTGGAATAGTCACCACGTCATTTTGGAGGTGACCCTCGCTAGTCACCATGACTGCGAGGAGCCCGCCCGCCTCCAGAACGCCGACAATGAGGAGAAAGGTCCTCAAAACACCCATGGCAGGGCTTATTTCACTAGGGAATATTACAAGGAGGAGAAGAGGGGAAAGGGAGAGGAGGAAGGGGGGAACCGGCCCTCCTACCCTGTCGCCGATGAGGTCGACGGAGAGAAGGCAGGGTGCCGGCGGCGGGACAGGTGATAAGGGGTCAGAGAAGGGGAAACGACATACGCTCGATACTACTGAGAGCAACTTTCGAAGTGGGGATCGGTACCACTAGCTTTGGTTCCGGAGGATGGCGGCGGCTCCGCCACAGTAGCTTCACTTATGCTTTGAAGTCTTCGCCTTGGTACAACTGCTCGTATGATTAGATCGGTGCATTCCATTCAACAGTCAAAGCCCAAGGGTGTTAGGTGGCTGCATCTGACCCTATCATACTCTTATATATTATTAGAAAGAAAAATAAAAGACCTCGATCATATCCGGTCTAGGTCAACCTACCTCTCAAGTGATTAAGATGCGATGGAATATAAAACTCATCGATCTGTATATATGACACATATGCAGTGCTATTTGTGGTACAATCAACAAATGTATGTGTAGGTAATTAAGGTGGTGTGCATATGCATTCAGTGATCGCTACCATTTGCGAAGTAAGTAGCTCTGCAAAATCCAAATAAATTGGAGCCCGCCACGCGTTGGTGATGGCCACAGTAGTGGCGTTGCGACGGGCGACGACATGGCTTCTTGTTCCTGTCGCGGCAGCGATCCTGCTGTCCAACTATGTGAATGTGAGCACGACGAGGCAGCTGCCGCCCGTGGTGGTGGTGCCCGGGTACGCCACCAACGAGCTCGACGCGCGCCTCACGGAGCTGTACCGTCCGTCGTCGTCACCGCGCTGCCACACGGGGAAACAAGGCTGGTTCCGCCTCTACCTCAACTACACGGCGCTCCATGACGCCGCCGGCGTGCGTGCCGCCCGAGCAGATGACCGCGGTGTACGACGCCGCCGTCCGGCGCGACCTACGCGGCGCCCGGGCGTGGAGACCCGCGTGCCTTTCTTCGGATCCACCCGGGGCTTCCGTTACGGACCCGAACCGGCGGAACTTCTCGTACATGGACAAGTTCGTCTCACGGCTGGAGCGGCTCGGCTACGCGGGCGGCGAGCGCTGTTCGGCGCCCTCACGACTTCGATGCGCCGTCGCGGGCCGGCCACCCGTCGTCGGGCGACGCCTTCTTCGGCCGCCTCAAGAGGCTGGTGGAAGGGCGAGCGGATCAACGGCGGCGGCGGTGACCATCGTGGCGCACGGCTACGGCGACACGCCGGCGCATCGCTTCTGGCGGCGGCGGCGTTGCCGTGGCGCGGCGCTTCGTCCGGCGGTTCGTGCCCGTGGCAGCGCCGTGGGGGAAGCGTCGTCTGGCCATCTTGGCCTTCGTCGCCGGCAACAATCTTGGCCTGCCGTTCGTCGACCGGTGGCGCTCGAGGGCGAGTGCGGGCTGCGCGCGCAGCCTCGGCCGCTGCCCAACGCCAACGCCTTTGGAGCCGAGCAGCCACCGGTGACCACACGGGCGCGGAAGTACACGGGTCCCACGACGTCGCGGACTTCCTCGATGACATCGGGATGGGGCGTGGCCATAGGGCCGTACCGGTCCAGCGTCTTTGCCGCTGTTCGGGAGCTTCCATCTCCGCGAGGTGCCCGTGGCTGCGTCGTCGGGGTTGGGGTGGACACGCCGAGATGCCGGCCTACCCGGGGGCGACTTCGACGTGGCGCCCGAGGATGGTCATGGGAGAGGCGACGGGCTGGTCAACTGGCGAGCCTCCTCGCCGTCGACCGGTGGAGGCGCCACGCAGCTTACTTTAGGATGCTCAAGGTGCGCAACGCGTCACACACGGGCCTCTTCCGTCTGTTTGGTTGGAGTCATGGGTTGGACCTAGCTAGGTTGGACCCGTTTTTGCATGTTTGGATTGGGGTTGAGGGAGGGTTGGGTTGGCTCACGGAGAATATACCCTGAAGATTCGGTCGACTCCAACCCCAAAAATTCGGCGGACGGAGCCGCTCCCTCCGGGTCGAGCGCATGCACGCGGTTCCCTTCACCTTCTCGTTGTTTCACATTCACCCGACCCTGCCTTATCCTTTCCTCCCGACTCTCTCTCCCTTCGGTCCAGGGAAAAAATCTCGACACCGCCGCCGCCGGACCTCCCCCCGCCCGGGAGATCCGCCGCCGCCCGGACCGCCTCCAGCGCGTCGAGGACCTCGCGGCGAGGCCCACGCGCCGCCCTCGCGGCAGCAAGATCGGCGCGCGCCCGCGCCTGGGACTTGCGCCGCCGCGCCGTCGTCCCACATCCCGGGGCCGCCGGCCGCCGGCGGCCGCCGCAAGGGCAGCGCGCCCGGCCGTGTGCGCCTCCCTCCGGCCGTCCTTCCCCACCGCTTCTTTGCTCCGGCCAGATCGGGTCGACTCCCTCCCAGGTACTCCCTACGAAAGCTGCCGCTGCTCCTAACAATCAAGGTAAAAATCACCCCCATCCTTCAGGTGTGTTAATGGCGCATCGATGCTTATAGATTGATGCTTGATTCTAAGATTGTTGTGTTAGTACATGGAAACCCTAACTAGTAATTTTGCCAAGTCATTAATAGTGACATGCCTGCTGTATGTAGATGGATAAGAGACTCAAAGCATTTGTTTGTGCTGCTGCTGCACATTGGTTGTTGTGTGCCATGGCAATTGTTGCAAGGTCTAGAAAAAGAAAACGAGTTGCAAGAAGGGAAGGGATTACTTATGCACCAATATGTGAAAGGGATAGGAAGAGAATTGAATACCTAGATGACAAAATGCGGAGGAATGACACAACTTGTGTAGACGTCTTGAGAATGAACAAAGCACGTTTCTTTAGGTTTTGTAAGTCGTTTAGAGATAATGCTTTACTTGAAGATACCATTCATATATCTGTTGAGGAGCAAGTGGCAATGTTTCTACATACTGTGGGACACAATGTTAGGAATAGAGTAATTGCAACCAATTTCGATAGATCCTGAGAAACGGTCAGTCGTTATTTCAACAAAGTTCTTCATGCTATTGGTGAGCTACGAGAGGAATATATTAGGCCCCCTTCATTGGACACTCCAGCTAAGATAGAAGGAGACACAAGGTGGTATCCATACTTTAAGGTGTGAAACTAGCCTTATGCCATATTCTTAATATTTTGACAAACCCATAATTGGCCTAATCTTGACTTCTTTGAACATCACGTAGGATTGTATAGGAGCACTTGATGGTACACATGTCCGAGCCACTGCTCCAAAGGAAATGCAGCATGCCTTTCGTGGTAGATACAAGCATTGTACTCAAAATGTACTAGCGGTACCGTAGATTTTCAACAAAAGTTCACCTATGTCTTGGCCGGGATGGGAGGGACAGCACATGATGCACTTGTTTTGCGTGATGCTTTAGCACGTGAGAATGGCCTTCGTGTGCCACAAGATAATAGATTAATCTTGCCCAAAAATTTGTTCAGCAAAATTAATGGACCATTGAGATCTAACTTAACTATAAATCATATGTTAGGTAAATATTATCTAGTTGATGGTGGATATGGAGCCAAACCAGGATTTTTGCCTCCTATTCGGGGTGTACGCTACCACTTGAATGAATGGGGAATAATCCGGTGCAAAATGAGAAGGAATTGTTCAACCATAGACACAAAGTGCATTGAGAATAATAGTAGAGCAAGCATTTGGAGCACTAAAAAGAAGATTCAAAGTTCTAGATGATGCCTCTCCTTTTTTTTCCTTATGAAACTCAAGTAGATGTTGTTGTTGCTTGTTGCATCATACATAATTGGGTGATTGAAGATGGTAGTGATGAATTCAATATACCAAGTGACAATGATGAGAACACCCAAGACACCACATGGGCTGGGACAGCAAGTGAGAGTGCCATTATGGTAGCTTTTAGGCAAGGCTTGGTGACCAAATGTGGGCTGATCGCCAAAGCCATGAAAACTAGTATTGGACAATGTAATTTGTGTTGTATTTTATATTCCAAAGGACCATTGCTACTAGTTGTATTTGTTGATCATTGTTATGTGTAAGAATAATTGTAGTGGCTGAAATTGTATTCGAGGACATATTTGTTGAGATATTTGATTGCTACTTTGCTGAAATTATTATTTCATGGCATTATGCCTTGATGAAATTATTTCTAGTTATATTATGCTTTGCTGAAATTTTGTAGGTAAATGGAACATGCTACTTGGACTTCAAATTGGTCAACCTTCATGCTCGAATACCTTGCAAATCTAGTGGTCAATGGCACCAAGACTTCATCTACCCACAAGATGGTACACTACAATGCGTGTGCAAAGGCTCTCCAAGAGAAATTTGGCATTGTGCTTGCAGTGGTGACCAGGTCAAGAATCACCTTAAGACATGGCAAAAGAAGTTTCGTAAAATATGTGACCTTCGTGGTTTTGAGTGCTCGCTGGTTGGGATGAAGAAACCTACACTATAACTCTTGATGATGAGCACTACAACAATCATATTAAGGTATTGGCACTGTCCTCATTTACTTGCTCACATAATTTCTTGCTGAAATTATTGTTTTATGGCATTATTGTGCCTTGCTGAAATTATTGTGCCTTGCTGAAATTGTAGGTTCACAAGACCGATGCTGAATATTTGAACAAGCCTATTGAGCACTTTTATGAGATGTACACAATATGGGGAAGTACCATGGCTACAGGCTTGTTTGCAAAGGACTCTAGTGCACCTCTAGGGACAATGGAGGAGGAAAGTACAGAGGATGTGGAGAGTGTTGTTCGCGGGATGGCGAGTGATGGGGTGCAACTCAAGACAACAATGTGGCAACTTCATCTGCTAGAAATACCACCAAGCCTAATCGGACCAACAAGGGCAAGAAGAGGGCTAGGACTGATCAAGATCCATTAGTTGCTGCAATTAAATGGGGAAGTGTGAAGTTAGCGAAGGCAATAGAGAAAGTGGGGAAACATGACAATGATGTGCCGGCTGATTTGTATGATAACTTGATGGCTATGAAGGGTAGTTTCAATGAGACTCACTTATCCTTCTGCCACTCTTACTTGGTTGCAAATCCTCACATAGCTAGATCTTTCAACTCCTTGTCTTTTGAGCATAAGCTCAATTGGGTTGCAAAGCACATTGTCGACAACTACCAAGGGCAACAGTAAGGGTAAGTTGTAGTCATGGGATGGTTCTTTTGTAAGTACCACATGGGATGGTTCTTTTGTAAGTACCACATGGGATGGTTCTTTTGATTTGTGGTCTATGTAAGCTTGTATAGTGCTATGTGGAGGCCTTGAACATGATATACATTGTAAAAGGCTTGAACTTGATGCATTGTGCAAGCATAAGACATGCTACTATATGTAATGTGCCTATGGATATGGCCAAGACTTCTATTTCTAATGTGGCCAAGACTTTTATGTGATCTGTTATTTCAATATCAAGTTGATGACCATATCAGGTTACGTAATATGTGGCTGTTTTTAATTTGTTGATGAAATTACCATGTGGTTGTTATATGTGATTTTTTGCATATATGTGGCTGTTATTTTTTTGTATGTGCTCAAATCCATGGTACAAGCATATGACCTATTGCTATTGCTGAAGTTATTTGCTATTTATTGAGGGGTAACCTCACCTATCCAAAGTGTAAAGGTGACCATATCAGGTTTTGTTCCAATCCATCCATCCAAACAAGTGAAGGGTTGGAGCCAACCCGTTCATATTCCTCCAACCAAACAAGAAAATGGGATGAACCCCACCCACCAACCAAACAAGGTGCGAGGGTTGGAGTCGTCCCTGAAAAGTGGGTTGGAGCCAACCCAACCCAGGCAACCCCGAACCAAACAGACGGTTCGTGGATGATGCTGCTCTCGACGTTATCATCAGAGCTATCCTGCAACCCAATTAACAATTCACTCAGGAATGTGTGCCAAGACTGTTCTCGAACTTAACCGAAAATCTAATCCCACACTATAACTAGTTTAAAAATAAAGTTGACAAAACAAAATTTCATATTATTCTAAGAGATGTGTCATACATCGTGTAAACACAACGTGTCAGTGGGACAAAAATTCTCTTTGTGCACCCCTCTTTTCTCAGTGTTATATGCCCGCCCGCGCCCACCCACGGGTCACAGGAGTGCCCGTGGTGGTGCGCCTCCGGCTCATCCCGTAGTTTTGGGGCAGTTTTGCGCCATGTGCGAGCTCTCACAAGGGCATGGGCACACATCTCTTCTCGCCCACTAGACGCGCTGGTGGAATTGCATCTCTGCTCAGCTGGTGTGACGGTTTGGAAACAAATCAGCGTTCCTTGTGGACACGCCGTTGATCACTAACACGTGTCTCGCCCGCCCTGAGGTCCAACCGCGCGTGTGAGAGAGATGCTCGGCTCCTGACTTGCGCCATTCCCTTTCCGCGGTCGAGAAAGCTTAACTCGTGGTCGATCCGACCGTGCGCAAGTGTCTTCTTTCTTTTTTCCTCTTTTTTGCATGTACGCAGGTGTCTTCTTTCTTTTTTTTTTTCTTTTTGCATGTACTGATGTAATGCGCTATGTAGGCGAAAAAATTAAAATAATTTTTTAAATGTCTTATGTACCGTTGCTTTTATATTCTTACTATCCCTAAGCATTAGACAAATGTATAAATTATGTTTTGTTTGATTTTATTACTTGGATCAGGAGCTAAAGCATACCAAGTTTAGTCCCGGTCCTTTCTAGCCTAATTTTGGAGATGCATGATGCGAGAAATTTATCTGGTAAAACAAACGGGATAAATCCGGTTCCGTCCGCATTCGTTTTTACGGGATATATAAGCGGAAATGGAACCGAAAACGGGACCGAAACGGTATAGCGATATTCAGCGCTATCCCGTTTTCTACCGGGATTTTCCCGTTTCTGTCCCGTTTTTCCTTTGTTCTCCGGGATAAGACTGTGCTAGCGGGCTGCTTAGTGCTCACTCAATCCACGGCTCCTCGCTCCCGAGGCCCAATTTGGTCCAACAGTTTACAGTCCTCTGCGCCGCGCTAAAAACCGAAAACGGGTTCGTTTCGGTCCGTTGTCATCCGTAGTCCCCGCTAGAGCTTGTTGATTCTTTTCACGGGCCGCTTCTTTGTTTTCGTTTTCTCTTGACCCAAACTGACCAGGTGGTGAGTTCAAAAAAAAAAAAAAAAAAAAAAAACTGACCAGGTGGTGGCTGGGCCGCGCGCCTCACTCACAGTGCATCACATTTGCACGTAACTAACGGATTTTGCTCAAACAAAAAAAAAAAAAAACGTAACTAACGGATGGGCTGCCGTCATTTATTCTCCAGTTCACACAATCACACATAACTTTGTTTTGTCTTTCTCTATTTTTTTCATTTCTTTATTTTTTTCCTCTGTCTTTATTCAATAAAAAAATATTCTACCTTTACAAGATAAATGTCCATTAATAAAATTTTGTCTAAATATAGACACGTAGAATCTTGTTTTGAAAGATTTATTTTAACAAACTCAATGGTGAAACTGAAATTTAATTTGAATGTTTGGTTTAGCAATTATAACCCTTCTTTTGCAAAATGATAACATGAGGAATCCCATGCGATCTTTGTGCAGTGTGTGTCATGATAGGTCAAGCTGAAGCTGTATAACCGTGGTGGGCAAGGCCAAGACAGTTTTTTTTTTTTTTGAGGCAATCAACAGGGGGGTGTTTGAGGGACCCCACCCCGATTAGTTTTTCCATTGATTCCGGCAAGCGGTGATGGACGGTGTCGAGGCAACGAAATGTTGAGTACAAGGCCTGTGGCCTAAACAAAAAGAAATACAGAGGAGGAGCGTACTAACAACAACAACAGCCCCAACAACACACACTCTAGGATAAGTGTCGACACAAGGTGAAAAGACGCCAACCGGACGTCGATTTGCGCCCCGCCGAAAGCAAAGATACTCGCCATTCACCATAGCCTTTGTGCCTCCACCACTGCGTCGTCGCTACGCCGCTCATTTGCCGCCCTCCTCTTGAGGACCAACAGGTGGAATGGGGACTAAGAGTGGCGGCGAACATGCAAGCTTGAGATCAACGGATACGGCGACCTCCTTTTGAGGTGATGGTGACATCCTCCATTTTATCCGGGCCCACGCATCACCACCATCCAACGCCGCCCACGGGGAGGAATCCTTGGGGGAATGGCGGCGGCGAAGTGGAAACTCCACCCAGACATTTGATCTTTTGGCAACATCAAGGAGAGCGCCCGACGGAGCGCGACGCCGGAGAAGGACACTCGTCATAGCGTCGGGGGCGCCCGGCGCCCGGGGCCAAACTCACCCAACAGGGGGCAAAGAACAACACGGGGAGGGCAAACAAAGAGTAACACATAACCATAGCGAGCTGGAACCTACTCTCCACAATGGCGCCCTCAAGAGGGTTGAGGCATCATCGACGCCGCCGCCACCGGCTCCGAGAGGCCGGTGAGCTAGGTTTTCACCGGGGAGAGGGACGGGATAACAATCACGATTGGGGAACCTATATCATCGACACCTCCGGGGGGAGAACGGCGCTCAGCGTCATTGTCGATCATGCGACGAGTCGTGCATGGCTTTACCTAGGCTGCCCCAATCTTATGGAGTGTATCCCGTCGTATCGGGAACCAGCACACAAATCAAACCTTTGCCGGCGACCGTAGCCGCCAAAGCAGCGCCCATGATGCGGAGCAGCGGCCAAACCGCGGTTTGCACCTGAGACTCCGGTCGTCGTCACGGGCCGCGGGGCACCACGCGTCAGTTGCCGCGGCGTGATTGCGAGGAGGAGAGCGGCGTGTCGGCGTCGCAGCCCCGGGGAGCCGCGTATGGCGGCGTCGGTCTTGGCCCGCTGACCCGCTCGCCCATGGACGGGCCGAGGCGGCCGCCGGCCTGATCCTGGCCTCCCCTACCGCCCAACCACCGGCCAGCAAGGCCGGCCGCACAGCGCCGGCCGGGCGCGAGGCCGACGGATCCGGGCCAGGCCCCGCGACTCGGCGTGGGGGCTGCTCAGCGAGACACGCTGGCCCGTCTTTGCCCGCTGGCCCGGGCGCCTGCCGAAAGGTCCCGGCGTGGACGATGACGCCAGCCGGCCCGGAGCGCCAGATCCCCGCGGGGTTGCCGGATCCGGACCCGGGCGTGGATCCGAGTCCCCTTGGCCCTCGACCCGCGGCCGGCCGCCCATCGTCGCGGACTTGAATCTCGCCATGGGGAGAGAAAGAGATGGGGAAAGGAGGGGAGGGGGCTGGCCAAGGGGGAGCCTTTGTGGGGGCGCCGCGGGTGGCCGCCGCCACCGCCGGAGGGGCGGCGGTGGCCAGGAGGAGGAGGGGCGGGGGGTGGTTCGGGGTGCGGAGTCGCCGGGTCGCCTGCACGGAGAGCCGACGCCCGTTTCGGTGCTTCAGTGCGAAAAAAAAATCAGGCCAAGACAGTTGAAGCTAGTGTGTTTGGTTCATTTCTATGGTGGGCGTTTTATCTGGGGCTCGTCAAGAAAGAGCGAGTGGGATGGGCGTTTGATCTGGGCCTGGTTCTAACTATACGGCTGGCTAGAGTAAGCCAGGCTCCAGACCCCACAAGCAACCAAATACTCCCTCCGTCCCCAATCGAGTTTGTCACCCCAGTATTCCGTGTCATCTTTTTTCGATGCTTCGTCAAATTTTTGCACAAATATAATTTATTTTGTTACGGTTTATTTTATTAATAAAGATACTTGAATATTGATTATTTTATTTTATGATTTATATAAATATTTTGAATAAGACGGATGGTCAAATATGAAGTTCAAAAGTCAAAAACGACAAACTTCATGGGACCGGAGGGAGTAGGCAACAATCGGCTTCACAGAGCCTAGCTAGGAGTTAGTCCAACCAAGCACACCCCGAGTCTCTCCATGCACTGTCGTGGTGAGCTTGGTCGACGCCTGACTAAGCACCACCCTGATCGGTGCATATGAGGCCTTGAGTGCACAATGATTGTGGTGTACTTGCCGAGGAAATCAAGCGAAATGGGCCAGCCAAGTTTCATCTCGAGTTAAAAGAAGTAGCAAGGCATGAAAGAAAAAAAGGGAGAAAAAGAAGAAAGAAAAATTGACTGCTAGAATTTTGAGAGCAATAACATTGATTTTAGCCCTAGATAGGTTTTGATTATTTATAAATTTTAGAAACCTATTCTCAAACTCTATTTTAAACATTTTAGTTTGAAATAATCATGAATTCTTTATACTTGATCTTAAAAACAAATAGGATTTTTCTCTTCAAGCTTTTAAAAGAAATTTTTGAAAACCTCTTTGTAAACTCTATTTAAGAAACATTTAAACTACATTTTTAGAATTCATAGAAATATGTTTTTTGAATCACTTTGATAATTAAATCCCTTGTCATCCTTGCTCAATATTTATTTAAACATATTTTCTAGGACATTTGAAACTTAGAGTTGAACTAATTTGTAAAACTTATTTTTTTTTTTTTTTTGAAACAAGCTTATGAAACTTTATTTTTTGAAAATAGGGCCAAACCTATTCTAATTAATACTTTAAGTGTACTTTTTGTAAATAAATTGTGCAGTCAACATAAATACAACAACCCTATAAAATTAACTAGAAAAGTTCTATAAAGACATGTTCATTTAACTAAATTGGCAATAAACTAACTAAAACTTCAAAAATTTACAAAAATAATTAAAATAATTTATTTTATTTTATGTTATCTATGTATATCCAAAAGTTAAAATTTGTCCATTACTTGACAGAGGATGGACAATTCCCAAAACTGATTCAACGTGGTTGGTGCTTGCTTACCTTTCAACAAGATAAATCTACAATACTTTTAGCCAAGCTTAAAAGCCTAAGAAGCATTTTTTTGGGCCTAGCAGAGATAACTCTGCAATTTGAAAACTACAATGTCCAATGTTGATTAGGTGCTCCATTTTATGTTTTTGAGGATTTCATTGCAGCAATCTTGTTTGGTAAAAATTTCAAGGGTCTACTAGAAAGATATCATTTCTTTGTTTAAGCAATGGACAATCTACTAGAAAAATAAATAACTATGAAGTTGGTAAAATTTGGGGATATAAGCACCAAGATATTCCATGCTACTGATACTGTTAGGTGTATAGAAGGAATTATATAATCACTACCTTGAATAATATGACAGTGGACAGTTACATTTCGAAGATACTAGTAAAACATCTCTTCTCTGATTGACCTACAAGGGCAGAAGTCGGATGAAAGATTTTCAAGGCAGTCATTTCAATCTTTGGAGGGTTGCTTCAAAATGTCTCGAGCTTGAGTTGGTTGGAAGAGCCTTTTTCTAAAGAAGAAATACATAAGGTCAATATGTCATACAACAATCTCCTTTCGATGAAGCACCTAGTAGCTCTGATGGATTCAAATCTTTTTGTTAGAAAATGTTGGTATATCATTTGCTCCTGATTTCCACGAACTGCGCGAGATTTTCCAATAGAGTGGGTGGGGGTTGGGGGGTGTGTGGAGGCGGATTTCATGTACAACATTACTCCAGGGCCAAATAAGGATGGCCATACTAAGGTTTGTGATCTTTTACCAATTTCCGTGCTCAATGCATCAATGGTTATATCACCAAAGTCTTGGTTGGGCGATTGTAGAAAGTGATTGTGGGCCTTATTCACAATAGTCAATATGGTCTTCTTAAATCTAGAATAATCTATAATTGTTTGGCTTGATCTCTGAGTACAATATACACCGCTTATATCAGCTGAAAAGGAAGCTTATTGTTTTGAAGCTTGAATTTGAGAATCATTTCGATAAGGTGGAGGTTGAAACTATGGTACAAATAATTAAACATAAATATTTTGGAAACACCTATTTCAAATGGATGTTTCAAAACTTTAACTTTAGCAATTTTATTTGGTGTCTGTTTGCTAGAGCTCCGCCACTACACAAACTGAATCTGGCTCCAAGATTCACCTGTATCCACCGTGGATCCGAGGTTCGGTACAGCTTCACCTTTCTCTTTGTCTCACTTCCACATGGGCTCCATGTGTCAGCTCTTCATCCTTTCTTTTCTCCTCTTCCTTCCGACGCTTCTTCCTCTATGAACACACAAACACGGTGTGCTCGTGGGTCTGGCAAAGCTCACGCCTACTGCAAGTCCCAGCAGGTGCGACCACGACTAATGCGCCACTGGCAGTCATGGCCCCAGAGAAGATGGATCAGACGCCCGCGTCTTCCGTTGATAATCCATGGATCAATCTAACTGTTTTGAATGTTTGCTTGAATTGGCCTCTAATTAAGTAAAAATGGTAACTAAAGGCCATTAACGTTTGAGCCACCGTCACTGCTAGAAACTCACTTTCTTCTACGTGTGCAAAAAATACACGTACAAATTTGAATACAATCAGAAAAAAATATTTTTCACACAAACCATTTTTCGTGGGTTCATCCACGCACAGAAGAATTCGCTTTCACCCAGATTAAAAATCTATTTTCTGTGCGTTAATCCTCACAAAAAATGCCATTAACGTTTGAGCCATCATATGGTCAGTCTAAAAACTTTCTCGGTGCGCTTGACAAATATCCCCTGCTTTTAAATAGCGGGCTAAAGAATGAGCCTCTGATGACATTTCTTAACACAATCACAAAAGGATGGATCTAAGACCCAACCCTAGGATGGCGCCAGAAATGTATAAGGGGATCTATCTAATAAGTTAGCTTGGATATGGAGTTAATCTCACATTCCAATAAAAAGTCGAGAGCGGAGAGTTAATAAAGTTAGACGGTGTTAGTTATGGTGTATGACTCGCAACATTATCGATGGTGGAGTTAATCTCACCATGATAGGCACAAAAGTTGTACCACACATTCTAGCATTGCCTACTTAAACTAGTCTGTCACCCTAGCTCACAACGCTAAAAGAAATACGTGAACGGATATTCTTAATATGACACTTGAAACTCTTGCAATGATAATATAATTCGTATCCGAAAAGGGCACGTATAGAATAACCCATTGTAGCACTTCACCGAGAGTCTATCCGTATCGTATTTATATATTACCACAAGGAAGGTAGGTTATGGGTAGATTGATTGAGGTCACATGCAAGTGGTAAAGTAGAATAACCATATGTAATCTAACCACTCGAACAGGGGTAAGTCATATAAAAGGTAATAAAGATAAATGATAAGTGCCAAGTCAAAGATCATCGTATGCCACTAGAATCATCATAGAAGGGCAAATAGATGATATAGGTAGCATAGACAGAATATTCCTATGTTACTCCTACTTATATGTCAATGCATACTAAGATTAGTGCAATACACCTAGCAATCATGGCAGGAAAGCAATATATCTACACATGGTGAATATTACTAAGGAAGATTAGGAACAAAACCAACCTACCATAGTAACAAAGTTCAACTAGCCCTACATTCGGGGTGGACTCCAAAAGGACTCAATGGGAGTATCACATCCACGATCTACCACACGCCCCGGAATATAGGGTGATGTCGCGAGCAAACGTTGTATAAATACCACGTTTACACATTGTTGACCACTCACCCAAGATATCATTAAGTGAGCGCTATACGACTCCATGCTTGAATATAAAGACAATCTAGCTATACTAAGCATATAATCATAATAGACATTGAAACATATAACTAAGAATATAGTCATTAAATAGAACAAAGTCATGGCAATTGTATTCTAACAAATACTTACAAATGAGATACAAGAGAGAAGCCACGTGAAGCTTCTCTCCCCGCTACTTCTTGACTATCCGGAATCCAAGACAATACTTGACTTCTTCTAGAGACTTGCCTAGATAGCTAATGCTCTAATATGGTGGAACTAGGGCTTGGGATCTTGACTTGATGACTTGGAGTTGGAATGAATTAGAATGAATTAGGGTTTCACCCGTGGGTCGGGGTCTTGTTATATAGCCCTTGGCGATGCACGATAGCCCTTGGATCAAACCGACCTTGGGCAACGGTGTAGATCTCTTCTTAATGGCGGTTGTGAACCGACCTACGGCGGGAAAGTGCGACGGGGGCCCCACGGCCGCGGCCGCCGCCGGCTCTGCCGGGTGGGCCCCATCTTCCTTCCGGTGCTCTCTGGTCTCTTCGGAATGTTCTAGTGTAGGTTCCACGTTGGGTTTTAGATCACGGATACGTCTTTATGTCGTAGGGCTTGCAAACTCTTGGGCATTTTCTTTAATCCCCTAAAAATATATAAATCACCAAAACTAGTGGAATTATGTTAGTCAAGCCCCTATACTATGTTAATATTCATTTTAAGCCCTTATTTTCGTTTTAAAAACCTCTATATTTTATGCTATAAGGTATACCAACAAGCTCCCCAAAAGCTTACCTCTTGCTAGTCCCTAGCAAGACTATGTTGTTAGATCGAGTTGTTGCAACGTTTCACACCTCAAAAGTACACATGCTTTCAAACAAAATTTTTATCTCCTGGATAAGAATAAACTATTTCAACCTTCAACTTACCCATATTACCTTTAATCATGGAGCTTGTAGCTTTTTCTTGTGATCTTGAGCAAATGAAAGATAGAACAATCAAGTCAAGCACTAAGTCTTAAACTCTTTGTTCAACCATCATTCCGGAGTTTTTGTTAATTTTTGAAATAAAACTCAAAGTCCCTTCAAAGATGACCCTTTCAAGTCTCTCATATATGGTACTGGTGGATCCTCACTAAGGCAATAAGGTTGTTTTGCCTTTCTCTTGTAATATGTAGTATTTTTGGACCAAGGCAGTAGGACACTATGCCTTCTTCTCTCTCACCCTATATCTAAAGCTTATATATGGAGTTCATAGGTGGGAGAAAACTAAATCTACTTACTAAGCATATATTGTGAGTTCAAGCAATGGATCCAAGGTTACAAGTCACACTGATGCATGTGCATGATAGAATGGAATGAATATGATGGTAGGTGTGAAATGATGAGAAAAAAAGTCTAATTCTTTTCTAGCTCTTTGAAAAGTCATCTCTCTTTTAAAACTTGAAACACTTGAGAGAACCCGGGTTGTATTTCTTTATTTTTCTTTTTATGGAGAGGCGGGCATCTAAGTACCCATTGTTTTCATATCGGACACTTGTTCATTTTTTTTAACTCTCCTCTATTCTTTCTTTCTTTCTTTTTTTTTTTCTTTCTTTGGGAGGTAGGCTCTGCTTTCCCAGTAGGACACTTGTCCATTTTTCATCTCCCCTTTCTCTCTTCTTTTTTTTTTACTAATACAACCCAAGTCTCTTTTTTGCAATAAACTTTTGAGAGATAAACAAGAGTAATGGAGCTTATAGGATTGTTGGATGAATGGATGGAATATTTTTGGTTGCTCTTCTCAGGGATAGGAGTGGAACATAATTGGCGGTATATAGTGGATGTGTATGGTGGATGCGTACTTCCGGGATAGAAGCAACATGTATATGAGTGGAGTCTAGTGGAATGGAATACAGATGTGGTGGATAGATGGAGTGTACATCAGCATGACAAGTTTCTAAGGGTCGACAAAGATTGACCAAACTCAATGCAAAGCAAGCAGCCTATATATATATCAAAAAGGTTTTCCTAATCTATGGAGCATGTATATATGGCTGTGGTAGGAGTTTCAACACTCTGTCATACAGGAACTTATCATGTGTATTTGTATAATTTTTAAAAGATAAATCTCCAGAAATCTAGTGTCACTAGGAGTAAGAGAACTAGCAGCTCAAAACTTTCATATATCATATCCGTCAATTACCTAGACTCTAGAGCAAGCATTTGCAATCCACAGATTTCGGGTTCGAGTAAATCTCAAGTCAAAAGCAGCTTTTACATTTAAGCTTCGAGAGAAATTAAGCTTGAAAGCTAGGTACTAAAAGGTATTACGACGGAGCAACTATTCATCATCTCCTTTAATTTTAAGTCCTTTTTATTTGAGCAAAAGCATAAAAGGTGTACACTCTCTCTTGATCATTTTATTTATACTATAATAAAGACTCTTTAAGATTATATAGACTCACTCTAAGCAACTTAAGCAAACTAAGCAAACCAAATATCTAGCTAATAATAGTAGTAGTAGTAGTAGAGATACTTATCGGGATAACTGGGGGTGCTCTCCCCAAGCTAGATTGAAATGTCGGGTTGATGATATGGAAGTTGAGGTAGATGGTGACAGTGGTGTCGGCTCATCATGTCTCTCTTCCTTCAAATCCTGCTAAACTCAAATAGACAACAAAGCTAGTGGAACTTGATTAGGCGTTAGAGTTTAGCCACGTTACTTTGTCACACAGGACACACTTAGCAAAGATCAAATATATTTTTGGATTTTCTTATTTTGTATGCAAAAGAAGATAAAGAACTTATGAATGCATCTTTATTTTATATTTATGCCACCACAAAAAATATCTCTCGAGGGTATTAAACCTCGGATTTACTCACATGGGGCTTTAGGTTTTAGACATGGTAAAACATTAAGCATTTTTATTGTCTTTTTCAAATGCAATTGGGAAAAGGGAAATATGCTATGCAATTAATGAAAGTAAATATGCAATGCTAGGAATTAAATATGGATAACTTACCGAAGTTACCTTTTCGGCGAGGGTTCGGTGAATTAAAGTCCTCCGAACAAAACTTCTTATCTTACTCACTTCTCAAGTGCATTATCGATCTTGGCGGTTGCGTCTCTTGAGATAGTGATTTCAGAGGATGGCATCACCCTTCTTCTTTGTTGGTTCCATGGTTTGAAGTGAAGCTTTGATAGTGGAAGCGGGTAACATCTTGTTTAGTGTGCATACTTTGTGGGTTCGGGACACATACTTATAGATTGGGGAGTGACGACTTCTCCACATTTTGCTCGAAGTGTGTCCTCGTTTTGCACGCACAAGGTAGAGATCAAAGTGCATGGGCCCCTGTTGGTGGGAAAATACCAACGTAACCATAACTTTATTCATTATTCTCTAACCTTAGGCGCATTAAACAAGATAGAGTTAATGTTTATTATTATTATTATTTCTCTTCATTTATGACAAGGGTGATAAGATCAGGAAATTGGGCATCAGTGGTTTAATGATTATGATTATCCTCCAAAACAGGATGCGCAACGTTTTGACTTATACGGTTGGGGACTATGAGATCAGGAGAGTGGTGTCCAGGAACAAAGAACTAAACATGTGGAGTTAAACAGGATGTATAAGGGTAGGTTATAACTCCAACATGTTTGATTCTTTATTTATGAACATGCCAAAATTAGGGAAAAGCTTAGTTAATGATAACTTACCTCAAGATGTTACCTTTTATTGGAATGTGACGGTATCAGAACACCTTGAAGCTTTTGTTACTTGGCCTCTTGTGTATCTTGTTCCTAACTTATCTCCTTTTTATTGCATCATCCTTTCTTTCTTGTCCTTTAAATTGCGATCGGACCTTTTTGCTCCTCTTATGGTTTCATTCCTCGCAGTATTAGTTGACCACACATACCCGGGCAGGAGTATACAAGTAATAACAAGGATAGTGTTGTCACAGGGCTAAAGGTCACTTTCTATGTTATCGAAAAAAAGTTTTGGCTGAAGATTTTAGCATAGATCATTTATCTCATGTTTAAGTATTCACTTTGCTTGTCTAAAGGAATGATTTTATTCAACCTTAAGTTTAATTTTCATGCAACAAAATCATTCAAACTTGTGGAAAAGAGTAATAGTGAATGGAGAGGTTTCAAACCAGCGTGTGGAGTGACGAGGGTATGTGAAGAGGAAGAGTACGATGGATCATCTTGTAGATGAATTGGCCTTCCTCCCCAAGCTTGCTCCTTGCATGCTGACCGTTCTTCTTTTGGCTATTCATAATTAGTGTAACTATTAAAGTACAAGCGCACCTTTCTCCATAGGAAACCGGAAGTGGATCTCTCTCAATTGGATGTAGATGATGGCGCACGTGGTGTTGAGGAATGGTTTCCCTAGCACTAGTGGTGGATCCTTTTCTTCCCCATGTCCGTGACTCGGAAGTCGGTAATGACATAGTGCTCACTGGTTTGTACAGGTGCGTCTCTAGCAATTCCTTCTGGAAATCGGCATGATTTGTCCGCCATTTGCAGCTGCACATATGTTGGGTACAAAGGCATCTTACCAAATAATAATTCATATATTACCTTTGCCATTGGGTTGATGCCGATCCCATGTCAATAAGTGTTGTTGAAGGTCAACCGGTGGATGGAACATGCTATGGTCGGGACGCCTGGATCTTCTTTGTAGGCTGAGCCTTTTTGTTCTTATTCTTGTTCCTCTTTTTTGTTGATTGTTTTGATCATAGGTTCCGGTGTCAACTCATAGAGGTATGGTGTTCGTGGGTGAGCGGGAGATGTAAGTGTCTTGTCCTTGAAGTTGAATCTCTCCTTTCTCCCCTTGATGGTGAAGAAGATTTTTTTTGAACTGAAGGTGTAGATGATAGCTTTGGCCGTGCTCAAGAACGGTCGGCCTAATATGATTGGTGCCCTTTCATCTCTTCATTGTTCCAATAATCGTAAAGTCTGCTAGCACGTATGAGTGTCCAACCCATATAATCATATCTTCAAGTATTCCTTTGGGGTAGCTGGTTGACTAGTCTGCAAGCTTTAGGCATATTGCTTATGCTTGAGCCATAGTCACATAGCGTGGCCTCAATTGTGTGGGTCCACTTAAAGCGACGAGGATGACGGTCCCCAAGATCTTCTTTATCGTGGTGGTAGGGAGTCATCTTTTCATCCTTTCTTTCAAACTCTTTGAAGTAGAAACCTTGGTAGCCGGGCCTCCGTTGGTTCCAACCTTGATTCTCGAGGGATGATAGTTGTTGTTATTGTTGTAGCCCACATCCTCTTCAATCTTCTGGCGCTTGTTGATCACTGTGTGCCCTCTTTAAGCCGGGTGCATTCCTCTTGATCTCTTGTAGGGTTGACATTCTTCATTCCATCTCTGGTTGGAAGGTATCTTCTCCACAAGTTCACTAGATTTAATGATAGGAAAGCACCTCAAAGAACAACATCCATGGTCTCAATGACCCAGTACTTAGTTGAACTCGTAGTAGAAGGTCCCGCATGAGTAGCCAATTCTCCATCCCGTGATGTGGTTATTTCAGAAATATAATCTTGGAAGTGCTCCCTCACTTCCGGGACAGATTCATCATGTTGTTACCGGAAATTGATAACTTTTCCGTAAGGCACTTGTATTGCCTATTGGAAAGAACTTGACTAGGAAGGCAAAGAGAGCAGAGTGACCATGTAGTATTTTTCTTTTATCAAGATAGAACCACTACTTTGCCTTTCCCAAGAGTGATAACGAGAAGAGGCAAAAGTAGGATGGCATCTATTGGTACTCTTCTTAATGGTGTAAGTACTGTAGACCTCCACGAAAATCTTGGAGATGAGCACTCACATTTTCATGTGCCTTTCCACAAAATTGGCTAGCTTGTAACATGTTGATGAGCCCAGCTTGAGTTGAAAATCATTGTCCCCAATCTCAACCGCCACCCTATTGACCGTAGTTGAAGTAGAGAACTCTCATAGTATCTTGTAGCCTAGCCTCAAAAACTGGTGTTAAGCCGCCTTGATTAATGATCGTCCTGACGTAAGGTGTTGGAGTTTTTTCCTTGGATTTTGCCCTTCTGATACTTCTGGATCTTCAATATAATTATCCTGGACGGTCATACTAATTCATTCATTACCCTGCATAAGATAAACACAAGTAGACAAAACAAGGGTAATCATGTTCGAGTAGTGACTAATGGTGTCCTCAATACCTTACGTGATGCAAGTGATATCAATCTATCCAAATATGTATGTTCGCTTTGGCTAGCACCCTTCCACGGCAACGGCGCCAGAAATGCTTGTTGACATTTCTTAACACAATCACAAAAGGATGGATCTAAGACCCAACCCTAGGATGGCACCAGAAATGTATAAGGGGATCTATCTAATAAGTTAGCTTGGATGTGGAGTTAATCTCACATTCCAATAAAAAGTCGAGAAGCGGAGAGTTAATAAAGTTAGACGGTGTTAGTTATGGTGTATGACTCAAGCAACATTATCGATGGTGGAGTTAATCTCACCATGATAGGCACAAAAGTTGTACCACACATTCTAGCATTGCCTACGAAAACTAGTCTGTCACCCTAGCTCACAACGCTAAAGAAATGCGTGAATGTATATTCTTAATATGACACTTGAAACTCTTGCAATGATAATATAATTACGTATCCGCAGTTTATAGATAGAATAACCCATTGTAGCACTTCACCAGAGTGTATCGTATTTATATATTACCACAAGGAAGGGGTAGGTTATGGGTAGATTGATTGACGCCACATGCAAAGTGGGTAAAGTAGAATAACCATATGTAATCTAACTACTCAACAGGGTAAGTCATATAAAAGATAATAAAGATAAATGATAAGTGCCAAGTCAAAGATCATCGTATGCCACTAGAATCTGTCATAGAAGGGCAAATAGATGGTATAGGTAGCATAGATAAAATATTCCTATGTTACTCCTACTTATATGTCAATACATACTAAGATTAGTGCAATACACCTAGCAATCATGGCGGAAAGCAATATATCTACACATGGTGAATATTACTAAGGAAGATTAGGAACAAAACCAACCTACATAGTAACAAAGTTCAACTAGCCCTACATTCGGGTGGACTCCAAAGGACTCAATGGGAGTATCACATCCACGATCTACCACACGTCCCGAATATAGGGTGATGTCGCAGTAAACGTTGTATAAACACCACGTTTACACATTGTTGACCACTCACCCAAGATATCATTAAGTGAGCGCTATACGACTCCATGCTTGAATATAAAAACATTCTAGCTATACTAAGCATATAATCATAATAGACATTGAAACATATAACTAAGAATATAGTCATTAAATAGAATAAAGTCATGGCAATTGTATTCTAACAAATACTTAGAAATGAGATACAAGAGAGAAGCCACATGAAGCTTCGCTCCTCGCTACTTCTTGACTATTCGAATCCAAGACAATACTTGACTTCTTCTAGAGACTTGCCTAGATAGCTAATGCTCTAATATGGTGGAACTAGGGCTTGGGATCTTGACTTGATGACTTGGAGTTGGAATGAATTAGAATGAATTAGGGTTTCACCCATGGGTCAGGGGGTCTTGTTATATAGCACTAGGCGATGCACGATAGCCCTTGGATCAAACCGACCTTGGGCAACGGTGTAGATCTCTTCTTAATGGCGGTTGTGAACCGACCTACGGCGTAGGTCGACAGGGGGGCCCCACGGCCGCTGCCGCCGCCTGCTCGCCAGTGGGCCCCATCTTCCTTCCTTGCTCTGCTCTCGGTCTCTTCTCGAATGTTCTAGTGTAGGTTCCACTTTGGGTTTTACCACGGATACGCCTTTATGTCGTAGGGCTTGCAAACTCTTGGGCATTTTCTTCGTTTAATCCCCGAAAAATATATAAATCACCAAAACTAGTGGAATTATGTTAGTCAAGCCCCTATACTATGTTAATATTCATTTTAAGCCCTTATTTTCGTTTTAAAAACCTTTATATTTTATGCTATAAGGTATACCGACACCTCCCTAAAAGGCTATTTAGCGCTATAGCGAAGTTATGATATCGGGCTAAGCCATTTAGCGGTTGAGCAAAAAATATGCCAAATATTATATAATTTTACACATAATAAAGATAAAAACATAGATAGTTCAAAGTCTTACTAACACATTATATTAAAGTAGTTTGTAGTTTATACATGATACATCAACAACATCAAACATATCACATCACATAGGGAAATACATGAGTTCTAATTTCACAGTTCACAGACAGCTAGACAAACAAACAAAAGACTTGGAGCAATAGGCAATAGTCTCCCACATACTCAATACAGTACAACACACATGCATTTCAGCATCCAAATAGTTAGGTGTACTAACCTAATCATCATCAGTATTGATTTTCATCTGATTCAGAAGCTGAGGATGCAGACTGAGGCGTCATAAGAGATGACAGGGTCCTGAACTTCTTCCTTGTGAGCGTCCTTTTGGCTTTTGCTCGAGATGTAGATGCACCTTGTGCTTTTGCAGATGGTTCTGTACAGCCGTCATCTTCTGGACTTGCATTTGGTTCTACTCAGTAATGAACTCATTGTTGTCATCCTCTAGCACATCATTAATTTCCTTCTCTAAAGGATCTCTACTCTTGTTCTCTTTCTTTTGCCTTAGTATGGAGTTAAATTTGACAAATACAAGGTCTCTCATCCTTTCATGAAGTAATCTGTTGCGCCTTTTTGTGTGTACCTAAATTTTTTAAGGTGAAAAAATTCAAGGAATGACCAGCAATGCAAAATAAATTTATGTAGGTGAGTTGTGGAAGTAGAATTATTTTTAATACCTGTTCAAATGCTGACCAATTCCTCTCACAGGCAGAGGAGCTACATGTCAAACTAAGAATCTTGATTGCCAACCGCCTCAAATTAGGTGTACCTGTGCCATGATTCAGCCACCATGTCGCTGCATTAATAAGCAAAGAGTTAAACTATTGTGTTAGCAAAACCAATTTTATTGAATAATTTCTTCATGGGAAAGAGATCTAAAACTCTACTTTCTTCATGGGAAAGAGATCCTCAAACTACTGCATCAACCTAGAAGAACAGATCTAAAACTCTACTTTCTTCATGGAAAGAGATCATCAAACACTACTAACTAAATCACTACTCAATCACTACGTAACGAAAACAAAATGAGAAGAGAAGATTTGAAAAATCTTACCTTCTGGCTGGTCCATGGCTGTTGAAGCAAGTAGCAGGTAGTCAATCACCGCCGCTTGCCGGACGGCGATTTAGGGAGCCCAGCGCCCCTTGGTCGCCGATGCTCCTCCCCCACGCCGGCTCGAAGGATCGAGGACGAGATGCCGGCTCCCCGCCAGAGCCCTCGCAGCGGTGATGCGCATCGACCCGTTGTCGACGGAGGGTGGCCCGATCTTCACGGGCAGTAGGTCATGAACACGAAGAACAAGACGAGGTAGCGGAGGTAGTAGGATAACTTGCTGAAAACAGCGGGTAACTAGCTTTATACCTGGCCAAGGTTGATGCGACCAAGCGACGGGGAGAGAAGACCAAACCGCTGAAGACTTCGACTCGATCTCCAAACGATCGCAGAACCACAACCGAGCCAATCCACACAAGACGGGGCAGCCGTCATCGAACCCGTAGAGCATGAATTAGTGGATCTCGTGAGAGATCTCTTCACAAGTCCAAGAGGAACGAGGAAGAACAAGGGTTGAGTAAACGCAACTCAGCTGCCTTCAGCCGCAATATCACCGGGATAATCTCAATTAATCAAAAGTTGTTCATAGCTTACACATAGGGGTATTTATACTAGGATCAACCCTCCTAGGTGGGTGGAAACACGAAAAGAAACTCGACTCGCCGACCATGTGAAAGGGAAACCTCGGAATGGACTCCGTGAGCTAATTCCGTGGGCTGTTTGACTTCGCGCCCGCCTTTAGTGTTTTGATCATAACTCCTAGGAATCTTCAAATGCTGTGCGACTAGATGCGCTTTGAAAGCTAACTTGATAAGCTTTCACACCATGTACCCTTTGCTTCACGAAGTGTTGTAGATTGGTACAGTTTTGCACGAACATTTGACTTGATGCAAACCGTTGGCCTTCCTCGACCGACACTAAAACCGGGTCGGACGCCACGATGAAGTATCCACACCGGTCGGGCTTGCACCTAAACATACACCGACTTAGGTAGCATAAAATTCTCATTAGTATTTAATTGAAATTCACAAAGTAGCGCGTGCACCTCTTGTTGTATCTTTTAGCTCGGCTACGAAGTGATTGGTCCGTATGAACTTTGGTTGGTGTAGATGTCGCCGAGTGGTCGTTTGCCGAGGATGTTGACGGGTCGACGCCGGCATGGGCATATCAAGCGGCGCACCTCCCCCACGCCGCGTGCGGGCTCGAGCTACTCGCCACGAGGAAATGGCGAGGACGGCCGGGCCGGGCGGTGGCCGGTAGCGAAAGCACGGGGAGGGCACCGCCGCTGGGCCCCGCCGCCGCCGCTAGACGCACGAGATGCACGTGTGTGTGTGTGTGTGTGTGTGTTGTTGGGGGGGGGACGTGAATAGCTAGGGTTAGGTTGGGTTGGCTCAGCTGGCTGGTTGCTTGTGTGTCCATCAGTTTGGGCCGCCTGCTAGTAATTTGGGCGCCCGACGGAAATGAGCCCCACGAACGCTTTAGCGACGCTAAATGAGCTAGAATTTAACGTGTTTAGCGCCGCTATTAGCAACTAGTAGCGGCAAATAGCTTAATAGCGCTAAAAATGCAATAGCTTAGCTTTGACCCTGTCCAAACGCTTATTTAGCGATATAGCGCCCGCTATAGCCGCTATTTGAAATAGGGATCAGGACAAGCATGCATGGTCGTCGGCGGCGTAGAGCGAGGGGACACAAGTGAAGTCGTTCCCTCCTGGGACTAGCTGGCGGGTCTAATAAGACGCCTTCCCTTCTTCATCGCGCAATTAATAATTAATTAAGCAGAGAAATTATGCAGCTGTCCTGGACACTATAATCACCGTGGCAGGTAGGGTATGTCTCACCAAGTCTACCATGAAAATGCTGGACGAGTAGATGGTAAAAGAAGTAGCAGGATATATAGTAGGCGGGCCAAGACCTACTTCGGGTCTTACCCTGGGAAGGGCGTATATATCGTTTACCACAGAAAAATACTGTCACCTGCGACTGTCACTTCCTGTTACTATACAACCGGGGGTAATAGTTATTATTGTTTGGTCTGTGGTTTGAACTGTTAGTGATAAAGCGTACTACTAGACATCGTACTATTATTGAAGCTATGAACTGACAGTCATGGTTTGCCTGCTCGTTCACAGGTTGTTTTTATAAAAAGTTCATAGTATTTTCATACGAGCGGACCTAAATAAACTTTATATCAGAATTGTATAGTTTAAAGAGATCCAAAAAGATTTAGTTGAAAACATTTTGATTTGGGATGTAGGTCTTCGCACCGACACACCGGAGGGCCTTGGACGCCCACGAAGGTTGTGACCATCCTTGAAACAGCGTGGACAACAGCGTGGCCATCCAAACCGATCTAGGGTTTGGTAAGGGCAACGAGAGCTCGTGACGGCTGAAAAGACCTCCAAACAAACCTCCGGAAGACCCGTCGGGGAGGATGCACGCCAGGTTGCCCTAGGACCAGCAAGGCCGCCTAGGGCCGCCGACGAATTTCGCTGGAGAAACACCGCCCGAACAGCAGGATAGAGAGGTTGACCTACAAGGAAGACGGTAGTGGATTTGTTTTTGTCGATTGAATGTAGATGGGATCAAATCGCCATGAACCTTTTATTATATAGAGGAGGGTGGTCTTATCCTTTTAGGAAACCGTCCTTGACGCTTCAATCACCGTAAACCGACCTAAACACGATTAGGAAACAATCAGTTCGGATCTCGTACGGACTCAGCACGCGTCGGGCTGACCGACGCTGAATCGGGCCGACCGACGCGACCGTCGCAGCGGCCCCGGGTCGATTTCCGATAATCGAAAAACGCACCGAGAACGCCCCGATTGATCGACTCTTCGGCGGACTCACGACCGACGCATGAGTCCGACCGACGCACCCGTTGCTAGCGTCCGTCGACTCCAGCAGAAGCCCTGAAATCGAGTCCTTCGCGCCCGCCCGGGACGCCGGACGGATGCTCGACCGACGCTGCTGAAGAATGACCCGGACGGTCCGGTCGCCACGTCCGTCGCCTTCGAGAAGTCTGTCCTGCTCTTCCTCGAAAATTTGGCTAAGTTTGGAATTTTACAGCGCCTTGGACCTCCAAAATTTTTGGGTGTCAATAGGTGGTTTACATATCCAGATATTTTTACAATAATTTTGGGATCAGATTTGAGATGGTCAACGTCAAAGTTGCAGTACTCGATCAGATCACGGTTAATAATTTTTTCATTAATATCGTTTAGAGTATAAATATGCAACATAATATTTAAGTTGTTTGCTTGAGGAAATGTGAACGTAGATGTCTTGATTCAAATCGTAGAAACTCATTTTTTGGTTTCTATCGCTTATGATCGGTACGTGTTGTGGGTCTAGTGGTAATGATGGGCTTGTCTCATCACGGCTTGATCCGAGTCCAGCAGTGATACGATGATGTCGGCATGGAACCCTGCTAAAGAGGTGAAGTTCCGATCCATTGAGAAGAATTTGTTTGTCATACAGGCTCACTGCCTGGGTGATTGGAAGAGGGTTATGGAGGAAGGACCCTGGTTGTTTCGGGGTTATGCATTGATGATAGAAGAATTTGATGGTGCGACCACAGTGCCGAGGGTGATTCCCAATAGGGTGATTGCATGGATTCAGATTCACAAATTACCTCACCTCTACCGAACTGAGGCGATTCTTACCCAACTTGCGGCAAAGGTAGGTGAGGTGAAGGAAGTGGAGATATGGGCCGTCAACACGAGGAGCGGTGACTTCCACTGAGCTAGGGTTTTCTTGCCTGCTGAGAGACCTTTGGTTCGTGTGGTTTCTTTGGCCCCAGAAGGGAAGGAGAGGGTCATTCTTCAAGTCAAGTACGAGAAGCTCCCTCGCTTCTGTGGTTACTGTGGTCTCATGGGCCACAATGCATTGGAGTGTGGCACTGGTGAGCATGCAGCTGATGAAATACGCTTTGGGGACTGGATGGTTGCGAGAGTGGAGATACCGGAGGCCGGGCACCCCAAGGTTCCGTGGCTTATTCTGATGGGGGTCGAGGAGAACAAAGCTACTAATTCTGCTAGATCGAGCCGGGGTGGTAGGACAGCAGCTCGTGGAATGGGGAGAACCCCTTTCTGGAGGGAGAAGGAGAAGCCGGCGAGTAGCAACTCGGGCTCGAGAAAGCGTACGTCGTCGGGAGCTAATGCTGGTAGTAAAGAGACTGAGGATACTGCGTCAAGCCCAGCCAAGCCGGCGCCGGTGCAGTCAGGTGATGGTGCATTGGCGGTGCAAGAAGCGGGAATCCCTCCCCTACCACTACCGTACCGGTCACCTAGGGAGAGGAAGAAGGCAAAGCGTGGGCAACTGGTCCAAGATGATATGCAGGACCAACAGGCGGGCTCTCTCAAGGAGTCCCGCCAGAACAATGAGTTGCATGGCGTGGAACTGCCGCGGCATTGGCAACGCGGCGACAAATCAAGGAGCTTCACACTGCGGAAGAAAGCCACCCTACAATATTGTGTGTCCTGGAAACTCAAGTGCATAAGACGCGTGTAGAGGGTTTAAAAAAGACGCTAGGCTATGACAATGCTTTTGCTGTAAGTAGTGTCGGCCGTAGCGGTGGTTTAGGATTTTTGGAACAATAATATCAGTGTGTCCTTATTACCGTATTCACGCAAGATCATATTGATGCAATCATCACAGAGGAGGGCGCTGACCCTTGAGAATTACTTGTGTCTACGGGGAAGCTCAAAGGGAGAACGACATAAAACTTGGGATCTGTTGAAATTCATTAAGTCAGCCTCTCACCGCCTTGCCTATGCATAGGAGACTTTAATGAAGTCCTACATAGAGAGGGAGCATGTGGGGGGTACAAGAGAGAAGTGCAAAGACGATGGCAGCCTTCCTGAGATGACCCGATGTATGCGGATTGGTTGATCTCGGCTACACAGGAAGATCTTGGACTTTTGAAAAAAAGGTTAGTGGTGGCTCTTATTGTCGGGTGAGACTGGACCGTGCTCTGGCAACGTGTGATTGGTATTCTCGTTTTCCGTCGGCGGGAGTCCAAAATATGGCAGCTGCGGCATCGGATCATGGTCCTATTCTGTTAACATGGCAGGTGGCGGCAAGATGTGAGAAGACGCCGCTCGCTTTTAGATATGAAGTGATGTGGGAAGATCATGAAAGTTTCTCATCCTCTCTATCCGAAGCGTGGGCCCAAAGGAACGACAAGCTCGATGCATGAGCCAAAACACAAGCCGGCCGGGTGTCAAATCACCTAGGAGGATGGGAGCGGCAAAGCTTTGGCAATGTTCGAAGGGAGCCGAGGAAACTTAAGGAAGAATTGATAGAATGCAATTGGCTCCTGACCGAAGTCCGCCTGGTCGCATGCAGAACTGAAGCTTATCGAGAGGATCAATGAACTCCATCATAGGGAGGAAATTATGTGGAGGCAAAGGGCTAGGATCCAAAGGCTTGCTGCTGGTGACAAAACACTAAGTTCTTCCATCTTCGGGCTAGTCAAAGGAGGAGAAAAAATATGATAAAAAATATGAAAAAACCGAATGGAAGCATGACTTCTGATATGAATGAGGTGGGTGAAATGACGACGTCTTTTTACAAGAACCTCTACACATCAGAAGGAACAAGAGGTATGGAAGCGGTGCTCGATCATCGTCCCAATGAAAGTAATCGCCGAGATGAATGAAGCACCGGGTGGCACCGATTTCGAGAAGGAGGTAAAATTGGCGCTGCTTCGCATGGCCCCAACAAAAGCTCCCGGGCCGATGGTTTCCCTCGCTCATTTTTTCCGCAGGCACCGGTCTTTATGTGGCAAGGAGATTACATCGGCCGTCTTGGGAATTTTAAGTGGGAAAGACGAACCGACTACCATCAAGGACACTTTACATTGTACTCATACCAAAGGTGGCCAACCGAAGATTTAAGTCGTTTCAGACCGATCGGCTTATGCAATGTCATCTACAAGATTGTGTCTAAGGTGGTTGCAAATAGGCTGAAGATTATTCTACCTGAAATTATTTCAGAGGAGCAGTCTGGTCTTTATGTGGCAAGGAGATTACATCGGCTGTCTTGGGAATTTTAAGTGGGAAAGACGAACCGACTACCATCAATGACACTTACATTGTACTCATACCAAAGGTGGCCGATCCGAAGATTTAAGTCGGGCTCAGACCGATCGGTTTATGCAATGTCATCTACAAGATTGTGTCTAAGGTGGTTGCAAATAGGTCAAGATTATTCTACCCGAAATTATTTCAGAGGAGCAACCGCTTTTGTTCGGGTAGGCCGATAATCGACAATATTATAACGGCTTATGAATGTTTGCATTTCATGAAGCAAGTTAAACCAAAGGATCTCGAGATGTTGTGCCTTGAAACCGGATATGAAGAAAGCCTATGATAGAGTTGAATGGTGCTATCCGAGAGCAATAATGACAAAGTTGGGTTTTCATCAGCTTTGGGTGAATTTGGTGATGAGGTTAGTCTCAAATAGTCTCCTTCTCGGTATTATTAAATGGCAATGTGTTGGAGAACTTTAGACCGACCGGAGGGATCCGTCGTATGATCCAATCTCTCCATATTTGTTCTTATTAGCAGCAGAGGGCCTTTCGTGCCTTTTAAAAAATCGTGTTCGATCATCGGAGCTCAAGGGTATCAAGGTTGCGCCATCAGCACCTATGGTGAGCCACCTTCTCTTTGCGGATGACAGCTGCTGTTTTTGGAGCAAGTAGTGAGAGTGCGGTGACGATGAAGGAAACTCTCAAGTTATATTGTGATGCTTCGGCAACAGATAAATGAACAAAAATCCTCAATTTATTTTGCCAAGAAATGTCATCAAGGAGTCGAGATGAAATAAAATCAATCCTCAATGTTCACAATGAAGGTGTCAATGAGAAATATTTGGGGATGCCGCCGATGTGGGTTCATCGTCAAATGGCGCTTTCAAATACTTAAAAGATAGGGTGTGGACGAGGATTCAAGGATGGATGGAACAGTGCACCCGTCACCGGGGCAAGGAGGTACTGATTAAATCTGTATGGTGCAAGCAATTCCTACCTATTCTATGTCATGCTTCAAGCTACCCAGGGGCCTATGTAAGCACCTGACAAGCTTAGTAAGGAGTTTTTGGTGGGGAAGCAAAGAAGGCAAAAGGAAGACATGTTGGGTTGCATGGGATGATATAGTTATGCCAAAGTTTCTCGGGGGTTTAGGCTTCAGAGATTTTGAGCTCTTCAATGTAGCGTTACTTGCAAAACAAGCATGGAGGGTGTTGAGCGAACCGAGCTCGTTGAGCGCTAGGGTGCTCAAAGCAAAGATACTTCCCAGATAGTGATTTTCTAAACGCCAAACTTGGGGCATTCACCGTCCAAGATTTGGCGTTCCATCTTGGAAGGAAGAGAGACTCTCAAGTATGGGGCTTGTCGAAGAATCGGAGACGGAGAAACAACGCGTGTTTGGTCCGATGACCGGCTTCCCATCGATAGTTTGTGTCGACCCATTCCGGGTATGTCTCCTAACCCGCCCGAGCTATGGTGAGTGAACTAATTGATCATACCACGCGATGGCGTGGGATCGACGTAAAAGTTCAGCAATTCTTCACGCAACCGGATCGCGGAGATCATTCTTAATATTCCGTTGAGCCATAGAGTTCAAGCTGATTTTTGGGCATGGCATTATGAGAAGAATGGGGTATTCACAGTGAGATCAGCATATCGTATGCTGAGTTACCAAAGATCTTTGGCTAATAACGCTTCAAGATCGATAGAAAGAAAGAAGAATCGGAGTGGAAATCATTATGGCAAGTCAAGGTGCCTTCAAAAAATCGATCTTTCTTTGGCGGCTTGCCAAAAGCTCTATACCATCGGCCGCATTCTTCACCACAAAAACATGGCAGCCAAATGCTAAATGCTCTATCCGTGGGGATGACGACTCATGGAAGCACTTTCGCGATTGAGTGTTATATGGCTAAGTGTGTGTGGGCACTAGAAAAGGATGAGATACTAGAGCACTTATGCAAAGACACAGAAACCGATGCGAGGGGTGGATAACGAATGCTGCTTTGAAACCTTGCCGCATGAAGATGCAAATCGAGTTGCGGTGACACTGGCAATTTGGTATGCGAGGCTTAAAAGCGATCCATGAGAGTATGTATGAAAGCCCGCCAACTCATATCTTCGTCAACAAGTATTGCGAAGAGTTACAAGAGCTCAAATGCACGGGCGAGGCCGAAGGCCGGGCAAATGAGCGTTGCAAGAAATCGGGTTCCACCCCAAAACGGGGGGTGTGAAGGTTAATACCGACGCAGCTCTCTCCAAGAACACTAGAAGATCGGGCCTTGGCGGCAAGTGGCAAGAGACCGAACGGCAAATTTTTGGGTGCCTCGGTCTTGGTGATGGAGGGGATAACAGACCTCAAAACGGGCCAAGCTCTTGCTTGCGGAAGGATTAGATCTCGCGGCGGATATCAATTCAAATACCATCACGGTTGCTTCCGATTGCGAGAACATGATAAGAAATTTGAAAGGTCCGTATGGGACTCTATGGGCAGATTGTCAACGAAATAAGAGAGAGAGCAAAAGAATTTCTAGTGGCAAATTTTGTACACGAGAATAGGAGATCGAATGTGGATGCACATTGTGTAGCTAGAAGTTCTTTGCTTTTAGAGACAAAAGGTGCATGTCTGGTTTTTGGCGCCACCTTTTGGTGTTTGTAATCAAGTAATCTTCCATGAATAAATAAAGTGGAAGTCCCCTCAAAAAAAAAAAAGATGCGATGGACAAATTAGGTGATTTATAAATTATAGTTAACCTTTATTTTTTATACTAAGTCAAACTATCACAAGATGAATTTGGCCCGCCCGGAGGGACTGGGCGTGCATAAGGAGGAGAGGGGACCGTGCGCCGTCATCGTGCTCAAATCGTAAAATGTGGAAATAAAGTAAGAGTTTGTGATAGGATTAGATCGATCTTTGCTTGTAAAAGGGATATTCCACTCTATAAGAAAATCTTCTATTAGGAAATAAATAAGGGCTTGCATGTAAAAAGGTATTCCAATCTATAAGAAAACATTTAGAGGTTGCTTGCATTACAAGTCCCATAGGAGGGCTATATAATTAAAGAAGATGTAATCTCATTATTCAAGCAATAAAGAAATATTTTCCCCGCCCTTGCTCCTCCTTATTTGCCGCCGCCATCACCTGCGCCACCACCGCCCCCCCCAACCCTAAGCCGCCGGGCGCTCCCTCGCCGTTGTGGACCGCAAACACGGCCGGACACGTGGTACTCAAAGATCGACGATCACCCACTACCGATGGCTTCCGAGATGTATGATTTCTTCATGGCCCCCAGCCGCCTCCTCGAGGACAACTTCGGTAGAAGATCGACCGCCACTTCGACGAGATCGAGGCCCGCCTTCGCCGCATGGAGAATGTCCATGTCAACACTGTCCACCTACCTCGACTACGCCGCACGACGACGAGGCGACAATGGTGCGGCTGATGCCACGGCGCCCCACCCATGGCGCCACCTCGAGCGCCTACATCAACACCGGGCGACAACCCCAATGACTCTTCCCCCAGGCTATGGATGAGATCAATCTGCACTTCCTACGTGGAGATCCTCAACCATCCGTAGAGGACGACACCTACACAGCGCCGACGACACCAGCCCGGCGCCCAACCCCGAAGTTCACGCGACGCCCGGCAACTTTGACATACAACGGCAATCAAGACCCTACACCTTAGATCAACAAGATGGAGTCACCGCTCGCGACTACAACAGAGCTCGACGCCGAAGTTCCATGTCGTTCACCGCTTGCTATCTTATAGGTGCAACACAACTCGGTTCATCCAGATGACCGGGAAGACGCCATTGGAGGTATGGGACATCTTCACGCCGCTTACCTTAGGCGCGACCGGTGCACCCACAAAACTAGCTGTGGCCATGGACACCATCGACATCATGGTGGCCTATAACCTCCTCACCAAGCTTCGCCTTGCAAGACGTAACCTCGTGCTCCGGTCTTCAAGGCTCTCTCTCTCTCTCTCTCTCTCTCACAGAACCGACAACCCCATCGGTTTGATCTCCGCACTACTACTTAAATCATTTTAGGTGGCGTTTTTTTTTTCATTTTTGGTGGCGGTTATTGAAACCGCCACCGAAGCTAGGGTTACCGAAAAATCGAGATTTTCCCGGATGGCCGCGGGTGGTTTCCAATAACCGCCACCGTTAATAAAAAATAAATAAATAAAAAATAAAAAAGAACCCTAACCCTAATGGGCCGGATCCGCCGCCGCCGGATCCGCCCCGGGTCGTTGACGCCGATCCACCGGGCCGCCGAGGGAGGGACGCCAGCCGGGCCGCCGCGCCCGGGCCGGACGCCCCAGCGCCGCCGCTCACCGTGGAGAGCCGACCGGGAGTTGTCGCCGCCGCCGGATCCGCCAAGGCGGGGAGGCCAACCTCGCCGGATCCGCCGTCCGGGAGGCCAGCCCTCGCCGGATCCGCTGGGGGGAGGCCGCCCGCCGATCCGCCACCGGGAGGCCGCCGCTGGATCCGCCGGGGAGGCCGCCCTTCGCCGGATCCGCCAAGATAGAGCGCGACGCCGTTCGGGAGAGGAAGGGAGAGGGCCGCTCGGGTCGGGATAGGGAAGGGAGAGAGAGATCGAGCTGCCGGCTGGGAGAGGAAACGGAAAAGAGAGAGAGAGAGAGTTGGTGAAGTGAAACCCTAGGACCTCGTATATATATTTGTGGCCACCGAAATGGGCTTCTGAGCTGATGGGTTGGGTCTGATTTTTCATGGCGGGCTAAATATAAAACCGCCACGTTAATGGAAAAAAACCACCATGGTTAATTGAGGCATTAATCGTGATGATTTTTTAAATAACCGCCACCAAAAATCATTTGGATGTGCTGTGCAAAATCAATTGTGTAGTAGCGCCGGCGGTTCAAAAAACTTGGGTAAAAACCTGGCTTCACCTGCTCTCGCTAAGAGAGGAGAGAGAAAGTAAAGGTCCTGTAAACAGTGCATAAACACTGAATACATCAGAGAAACTAGGCGGCGGTGTCATCTGCTCTACCAAAACTGGCCAAACACACAACTGTGGTGCAGAGTACCCTTCATCGTCCCAAACGTAGTACGCAAGTTCCTTATGCTGCTTGTCTTTCATCTGGAAACACCGGTCCCGTCTCCATCTCCCAAACATGCTGCAGCCTGCAGGCGCAGCTGGTGGTGGTTACAAACGTAGCTACCAGGTAGCTTCCTGCTTTGGTCGAGATGCAAGCAATTCAGCAACCAAGTCATAAGCTCATGGAGACCCAGCCGCCTACTGACATCATCTCGTACGTGTACACTTGAGTGAGTCGCCGTCCCACCCCGATTTTCCTTTCCAGATAAATATAAAAAAGCCCCAACTCTGACACGTGGATACAACATATGCATGCCAGTATATATACAGACACATATAGTAGTTAGCAGATGACACTACATGTGCTTACACTTAACTTCTCCTGCCCAGCTACTAGCTGAGATCTTGCATTGGTACGGTGCGTCCAGCGTCCTCCGAGCTAGCTAGCTTGCTAGCCATGGCAAACCCTAGCAATGATAAAGGGCCGGGCTCGCCGGCGCCGCCGAGGAGGAGCAGGACGAAGCGTGACCCTAGCGGGGACAAGGTCTACAGAGTGCCGCCGCAGGACTTCGCGGACACCGTGCAGAGGCTCACGGGCGCAGCAGTTGCCGCCGGCCAGACCCAACAGGCTCCGGCACCAGTAGTTGCCGGCGCCGCTGATGGAGCTCCGTTTCGGCAGCGCTCATCGTCGTCGTCTGTCTCGCCACCGCCGGCTCCGGCACTACTGTCCGTGTCGACGTCGAGAACAAGATCCATGCAGGAAGCCTACCTGGCGTGGTGCGCCTCCAATAACGTCGTCCTCAGCCCCGGGACAATGGCAGAGATGGACCGCGGCGGCGGCGCTCAAAGCTAGCTAGTCGCCTCGCTCTGGACTGCGCTTCGAATCTGCCGGGTAACGCCACTGATGATGATGTCTCATTTTGGATTGTACTTAGTCATCAAGCTAAGATCGAGCCACATACAGCAGATAGATACTGCAACTTGTAACTGTGTCCACCATGTTCACTCCTACGTGATTCGTGAATATATAGAAGTAGTGCAAGCGGCTTATTACATATCTCGCATTCTCGCTGTTAATTTCTTGCTGATTGCTTCAATTTTTGCAAGCTGTTTACTGTCATGTGCATATAACGGATTTCAGTTCAGTTCAGTTTATATGCGGAACAGCTTTTTTGTTAGATAAATTCAGAACTTGAGCAAAACTGCAGCACACATGATTCCGTTAGCGTCTTCTTCTTCATTGAAATGCCGTGGAGCCTTGCACACCATTTAGCTAGGATATATGTCGACCCATCTGATCCTCTCAGAGTTTTTGAGATTTGGGCTGTAAACTGGTGTTTTCTTTCTGGTTTCGGCTAGGTAGCTGCAAGCTCGGACCAATTAATTGACACTGTCTCCTCTCAAAAATAGATAAAATATTAACACTGCCAAATATATTGTACATGGTCCGAGCTCTCGCCCTGCAGGGTACACTCACGACCGCACGCCTTCCCTATAGGGTGTACGTGCTCCCCCCATGGTCCCATGGCATGAGGTAGCCAGCGATTACGTCATGTAAGAAAAACTGAACAAGAAGCCAAATAATGGACATGAAGCGGAAAGGGGACGGCAATATGCCAAGGCCAATGCTAAAATGAGAGGTACATACTGAAATTTCATTTGTTGCGTCAGACGTCAGTTCATTGGTGTTTTAAATTGCCAATTTCATGGAGTTAATAGCTTTGCGTCTTCACCGTACCATGATTTTATTACTCGCCCTATTTGCAGTTCTTGTGCTTCTTGCTCCTCCTGCTTCTATGGCTGCTTCATTAGCAGCCAAAGCCTCTTTTGCATATCAAGGTTCTATCATTTACAAGCAACTTTGTAAAAATGGCTAGGTCGGTAGCCATGGAGCTGAACCTCACTGGCTTGGAGCATGACGCACTTTAGCTGTGGAGTCCAGGCCTGCTATGGTTGTCCTATGCTTTGATCCACTTTCACAGTTGCCAAATAGTTTCTTTTGTAATCACTACTATATGAGCTTTGTTTTAGATCAAGATTCTATTGGCAAAATGACCAACATAAGAGAAAACATAGACTAGCCAAGTGAGAAGTATTGTGCCAACCAAAATACCATGGAGGGCTAGGAATACAAAACCTGGATGGTTTGTAGCAGGAAATTCTGAGAAATAAATATATTAAAGAAAAGACACTGGGAAGTTGTGTTAAAAAACAAATTGATTCTCATTTTTAGGAAAGCTTGATGAATGTGAAAGACAAGTTTATGGGGTTCGGTTCCTTCAAAGTGAATGAAGGGTCACAAACCATATTCTGGCATGACACTTGGTTGGGAAATAAATCCCTAAAGGAAAAATTCCCATCGTTATTCGATATTGTTAGAAGAAAACAAGATTTTGTGGCCCAAGTCCTTGGCTCAGCCCCGCTGAATATTTCATTCCACTGGAATTTAACAGGCTCAAACCTAAGGAACTGACACAAAATAGTTGCTTCCTTGCAACATATTAATTTACATGATGACATGGATGTTTTTGTATGGACATTACATTCACCAGGATTTTTTTGTCGAACCATGTATGCTGCATTAATTAACAATGGGGTGAGGGTGTCACAGGATATTTGGAAGATTAAGGTCCTTTAAAAATAAAAAGATTTTTGTGGTACTTCAAGAAGGGAGTAACCCTAACTAAGGATAACTTAGTTTAGCGTAATTGGCACGAAGACAGAATTGCTGTTTCTGTCACCGCCAAGAGACTATACAAACACCTATTCCTAGAGTGTATTTATGCCAAGTTCTTGTGGCGATCCGTGCATTTAGTGTTCAACTTAACACCCCAACAGAGTATTGATGATTTTCTAACATTTGGTCAAAGAGGAACAACAAAAAAGTAAACTCAATGTTATTGACCGCAACATCAGCACTTTGCTGGGCAATTTGGATAACAAGAAGCGAGGTTGTTTTTGACAAATGTAGACTAAATCTTTTATGCAAGTACTCTTCAGGGGGAACTCACTAGCTCCAACAATGGGCAATGTTACAACAACGTGACGAGCTATGAGAGATGTGTTAGTCATAGTGGGACAACATCTTGAGACGGCAGCGTTGCAGTTTTTTGGTTCCAATGGATGGCTTTCAACAAGATTCATCGTTCTACCTTAATTCAAAAATTCTCCTTGTTTATTGTTTTCTAAGAATTTTTTTGTAAGGTTTATGATTTACAATCGATGTCCTAGCCTATGGGCTAGGTTTGTAATAATTGGTCAGATTCTATCGAAAGATAAATGGTGCTGAATATTTTTATCCTTTATCTAAAAAGTGAGCTTTGTCGGTGTCTAGGTCGGTAATCGCCATTACCATCCCGTCCTTAATTTGTAAAACTCTTCTTCTGCTTAATGAATGTCGCGCATTGGCATGTTCAAGATAAAAACAAGCAACTTAATTTGTAACGACTTCGAGCCCTGAGGCCATGGGTAAGATTATATCCTTCTTACATTAAAAAATTGTATCCTTCTTGTTAATTGAAACTGGTCAAGTGTTGTTATATATCATACCTCTAATTGTTATTGAATTTTGAATGCTTTGATTATAATGATGCTCTATTTTGTCTTTAGTCCCATGAGAGATATGTTTGCACACCTTGGTGGTATTGGTAATTTTGGAATCTTTAGGTCTTCATAATAATATACAAGAGTTTGTATCTCTGTACAGATCTCTAGGCTATCCAACTATTAATTAGGTGTAGCTTTGCCTTCAGCGTAGTTCTGTTCTGTTACTTTGGTTCTTGCAGAGAAATGGCTGAGAATTTTTTTTTTCTTCATGATGATTTGATCATGAAGTACTTATCATAGGGGCGTTCAATTAATTACTTAGTCATAATATGTCTTCTGTTGATGTGGTGTGATTTGCTTCATCAAGCGGTGCTTCACTCTCGGTAGTTTGAGGTTTCATAGTTGTCAACATTTAGCTTGATTTGAGCTTGCTTTCCTTGCACTTCATATGTCCTTTTGGCTTTCATTCTGGTTAGAACACACATTCACTGATTCTTTGAAGTTGTTCAGCATCACCTGGAATGGTTGTTCGTCTTCTTGTGTTAGTTTTCTTTTTCTTTTAGATAATGGAAACACGTTTTGGTGTTAATTTCTGTCACATGCCAGAAACAAGCGTCTATAACAGGAAACCCGTTATAGACACTTGTAGTCACATGGGTCTGTAATTTATCCAACAATTATGGCTTCATCATTCCTCAGACCATTTATTACAAACTCACAACAAAAAATAAAAACATGGGAAACAATCCTAATGTCCAAGATGATAAAAAAACTCCACTCATGAGAAGCATACAAAAATATAGCACTACAAGACTCTAGAAACCTACATGCCTCCACAATGAAAGTCTTGTGCTCATCCAATGATGTAAATGAGTCCTAGAATCCAGTCGAAGATAGACAAAAGTGCCTAAATTTTGGTGGTGGTGACGAGGCGTAGAACCTGTGAAAAAAGGAGGTGAAGGATATGGACTATAAGAATCTATTACTTCAATGTTTCTTTTTTCTGTGCTCAGCAACCATGCCGCTGGTTGCAATGCAAGAAGGAGCCCCGCTAGTGGAATGAGGGGCAAAGTACGGAGTTGAGAAGGAAGAAGCATGAGCTTGAAGATGACTGATGGATATGCAAAATATTAGGAAACTATTGTGGAGTGCTTTTTTGGCACTGTATTTTGCCGTGTGTTTTTTTTGGCACTGCATTTTGCCATGTGTTTTTTGGCACTCGACAGATATGAATTTTGCTGAGAGACAGAAAAAAGGCACATGGCAAATGCATATTAGCTGAGAGCCAGACATAAGCACATGGCAAAGTACATCTTTGTCGAGTGCTAGACATATTGCACACGACAAAGAGGCATTTTACCGTGTGCCTTATTTACGGAACTCGGCAAATATGATTTTGAATGCACTTTTGATGTAGTAAATTAATTAAAATGCTTTTTTAGCTATAAAGTTTCATAACTTTTCAAGATTTACAAATTTTATTTTGGCCATTTCTTTATTTGACAAAGTGATAGTAGGGTTGTTCACAAAATACATCTCTCTTATATAGTTTGAGGAAACTAGAAGAGAGATACATAAGATTTGTGAACAATGTTACTATGACTTTTTGGGATGAACAAATGACCAAAAATAATGAGAAATTACAAAACTTTGTGGTTGGCAATGTTTTGATTTGAAATAATCTTGTTACTATGTTTGAATTTCAAAAATTAAAAAATTCAAAATTTTCAACGACCTTAGATGCGAAAAAACCAAAATAAAATTTATAGATCTCAAAACATTATGAAACTTTATAGTCGACAACTTTTTCATTTGAAATCATCTTATCATGCAAAACTATGTTTCAATTTTAAAATTTGAAATTGTTCAAATTGTCTAAAGGACATCGGATGGAGAAACTCTCTAAATGAAAATTGTAGATCTTGAGAAGTTATGAAACTTTGTAGTTGATAACTTTTTAATTTGAATCCGTTTAGCACTTCAAACAAGCATCGCTTTAGTATGATATGTGGGGAACTGAAACGAATCTAGACACGTACTCATAGTGTGGTACAAAGTGGTAGAGGGGATGTGTGAGGTGGGGGTGGGGGGTTCACGAGGTTAGATTCCTCGCTTGCCGCTGTAGTCTGCGAGAAATGCCACGAAAAGGAAGGTTATTCTTTATCGAAGTGTTTTTTTTTATATACACTTGAAATTTTTGTGTGCTACTTTTTGTGTTTTTATTTACATTTTGCCAAGTGTTTTACTTTAGTGACTATAAAGGTCTCTTTGTCAAGTGTTTTCTTTTTGCCAAATGTTTTTCGGCACTCGGCAAAGACTTTATCGAGTGCTCGATAAAGGACACTTAGCAAAGAGACCTTTATAGTCACTAGTTTGTCGAAAGATCTTTGTCATGGGAGGCACTTAGTAATGCCATTGTTGTGACAATCGCCGTTGACGCCACGAACGTCACATTTTTACCATCAACATTCTACCAAAAAAGGGGTTGAACTATGCATTATTACACACATATACATTCACTATTGATGTGACTCCACTTGTATTAGAGAAGTAAGTGTTTTTGCATATTTTATACACAAACAAGTGGAAAATGCCAAAAAGCGCCATTTGGGAAAGCGCATTTCGACACATCCTTCATCCCAATGGAAACAAGCCCACCACGATGCAACCGACCAAGCAACCAACATGCAAAAACTTTTTTTCGACCTAGCAAAGATACACCGCCAAAGCCTAGGCCCAGCCAAGCCGGGCTTGGCGAAGGCCAAGACCAATGGTGGCACCGGCCCGGTCCGATTTCCTCGATGCGGTTCATTTAATGCCCAGGAGGGCGGTGACGGGCGGTCTCCGTCGCCGGTTTAGTGCACCGGATGCCTGTAGGGAGGTTGTAAGGACCTTGATGTCGAGAAGATGGCCTAGAGGGGGGGTGAATAGGCCTACAAAAATTTCAGCCCAATATAAAACTAGTTGAGAGCAGCCCTGCCTCCCGATGACCGTGAGTTCACCACAGCTCAAACTTGGTGAAGGTGATGTTGAGATACTCAGTAATAGGCCTGCAAAATTTTAGCTCAAACGGAAGTTAAAACCCGTGAGCGGCACCGCCACTTCGGGCCAAGCGGCACCGCCACTCCTCGGCAGAAAAGGTTAGCCCACGTTCAAAATCTACCCAATGAAATTTAGATCGGTTAAATTCTTTAGCTTCCCGGAAGGGTAGAGATTGCGGTCGAGTGCTAGAACAAGTAGATCGTGAGCCACAAAGTAGATCGACCTCGGACCCTAGAATCACCACAAATACAAATTTGAAATGCAAGAATGTAAATGAAGCACAAGAGACACAAACGATTTTTCCCGTGGTTCGGCCGCCGCCACCAAGGCTCGGCCTAAGTCCACGTTGTTGAGGTATCCACACAAGGATTGGCTTGCCACAAAGGCTTGCCTTGCCCTCGTTCTCAAGTCAAGAGAGTTAACTCTTGAGATGAGGGGTGTTTCCAATAGAAGTAGAGGGTGATAACAACCGTCCCGGAGTAGCCACAACAAGTTGGAAGCTTCCGGGCGATGCCTAGCCGGCTTGGAGCAAAGCTCCAAGAGTAACAAACACAATCCACCAGCTTGAACGTGAACCAAGTGCTCTAGGAGATGAAGAACAGGTTGGAGAGCTCTCTATTGCAGTTTGGAGTCTCAATCTCTCAAAGGATTGGAGAGGAATCGATGGGAGAAGCTTGAGGGGCTCCAATGGTGAGTGAGGGAGAGAGAGAGAGCAGCTCTGGTGGCATCTGGGAAGGGAATGGTCGAGATAACCGTTGGAGGGGATGAGGGAGGTGTTAAATACCCCCTCAGGTCCCAACAAAGATTCGATTGCGGCACGCCTTTGCCGCATAGCGGCACTGCCTCTCATGAAGTGCGGCACTGCCGCTGAGCGGCACTGCTGCTCGGGCCAAAACAACAAGAATGGAAAAGTGTTGAGCTAGCTGTCTTGGTTGAGGTATGAGGATGTATTGGTCAAAGATTGAGCACTTGGTTGCACATAAAAGCTTGTGCACTGTATCCCCCCTTTATAGTACGGCTTTTCCTAAACTCAATTTCAAAACATAAAGGAATGTAAACCTTCTTTGAGTGTAGAGCCATCATCACTTGCAATTGGGGGCTGCTGCATATATATAACATCTTCAATCATCTTTGTCTCTTCTCTTTGAGCGAATATGTCTTGAGCATGTGACTTGAACCACTTCCATGCATACGAGTTCATTTTCTTGGCTTCAAGTCACTTCCACTAATGATTTGATTCTCAACACAATATGACTCCTCATAGCTTGATTAGTTCCTCAACTAAATGCAAGTACCCTCTTCTTCACCTTAGCCATGGTACCTCGGTCCCAAGCCGTCGCTTGCCCTTCACCTTCGCTTAGTACCTCGAAGCCCTTTCCTTGCTATCTTCACCTTATCAAGACATACTTAAGTCACATCACATTAAGCATCCATTGAATAACTATTTCTTCAATATTGTGATCCTTGCTTGCATATCTTCTAGATATGAATGTTGAAATCAATCAAGCTCTGGTTTGACTCACATAGAGACATATATGGATCAACATCAATATTGCCAAGCCAATTCACGATTCCTTATATCCTCTTTATTTTGGCTTGACATTCCTAACACTCACTTCAATCTCTGTCTTCATACTTCTAGCTTGATCATATCAATGCAAAGTGATGTTCCAAATCTTTATCTATACAATCAACTAATATAGAGAACATCTTATATCCGTTAAGCATTGTCTCCTTTGTCATTTCACCTTTACTTGATATATCTTCACTTATGCACTCTTGATTCAGTCTTTAATCCTTGATCAACACTAGTTCATTGTCCAACTCTTCTTGTTCATGCAAAGCAAGCCATCATAGAGACCAATCCACAACCATCAAGTTATGTCTCATTTGCCATTTGTCAAGTATGCTTGCTTGCACATGATACTATGATATCCCACAACTTAGAAGCTATTTCATTGATTCCATTTGCATTGTTGTCTTTTGCTTGAACTAGACTGTTTCCATAATCCTCCAACACAACAATATATAATTTGGCCTTTGCTTCAACACTATGTGGAATACCATCAAGTTTGCTTACTTGTTGAACCTTGGATATAATCGCTAATACACAATCCACAAGTATATGCAATAGACTCAATTTCTTGTTCAACACTTGGTAAACTTATTAGACCTTTAATTATGTTGTCATTCAATTCACCAAAACCCACTAAAGGGCTAGATGCACTTTTAGAGGTTGGATTGGTGCACATTTGCACTTTGTCCCCCCTCTGTCCCTTGTATAAATAGGGCTCCCCTCTCCCCCTCATTCCACACACCAATTGATATACAACACAAGGAAGGGCACAATGTAGATGATAGGAAGAAGCTTCCACTCCTATCTTATTCTTCTTATTCTCCTGCTTCTTCTTCTAATGCGGAGTGAGAGAGGGAAGGCTAGAAGGGGGCTTGGCCTCTTCTCCTTGGAGCCCCGGTGTATCCCAGTGCATTGCCGTTCTCGGGTAACTAGAGTACCGGACTTGTTGGTACTCGCTATGCTTGTACCTCTACAACCGGCTTAACATTTGTGGGTAAGAAGGTTGTGGCCTTCTTTCGGCTTATTGTTGTTAAGTATATTACCTTTGCTATTATAAACTTATGGGATCGATAGTTTGTCCTTCGGGACAGAACTCTAGTAGGAACCTCTGGAAGGAGGGTCCTGATCGACATCAGAGTCATAGCTTCTAGTGTAGACGTGGTGTCTTGGCTAGTTGTTACCTATTGTTTGAATCCGCACTCTCCAGTTGTGGGGTAGGTGGTTGGGTACTAACAGCCCAGTCCGTCCCTAAAGATCTCTAGTTTGGTTTTGGCTAATTGATGATACCCTAGGTCTAATGTCTCTATTCTATAGTGTTTGTATAGATTTGAGATTGGTCTAACTAAGTGTGAAGCATGGTGGTCATGGTGGATAGATTGAGGTGATCCAAAAGATGATCAAGTGCTTGCTTTGCGTGGATTTGAGAGGATCAAAATGGACTCAAGGATAAGGTATATTGTTAGGGGCATTTTGATTTCACACTCAAAACACCATAGAGGGTTTGAGTGGTTTAGGATCGATAGCCGGACTACCAAGAAGGGGAAATGTCGAGAACATCAATCCTCATGTGCCTTTAGGTTCAACAGTCATGTGCATGCATTATTAACCTAGAGAGCTAACCAAACCTTTAAAATTGATTGTGAAAATGTTAACACACAAGCACAAGGTTATTGTTGACGGTAGTTATTGACCACTTTTATATATATGGAATGCTATCAATCATGGGATGAATGCTACTAAAGTATTATTATTTCTAATGATTTCCACGAGTTTTGGTGTACACTCAGTTTTGTAGGAGAACTCCAGAATATTCCAGAATACTGTAGAAAAGTGGAGAAATAGAGAAATAGAAGAAAAGGACCAAACCATGGCGATTGGTATAAATTCCGGGGGGCAAAAGACAAAAGAGGGACGTCACGCAAAGGTCGGGGCCCACCGTCACCGTGGGGGGGCGGCGGCACCCTCCGTAAGGTTCTCGGGCCTAGCTTCCGAAGCTTCCCACCACCGACCTTGAGATCCAATCTAAGCCGTCCAATCAAGTCGGTTTGATCCAAGGGCTGAGATTCATCCCACCGGCCTATATAAGCAAGGGCAGGGGTACCCCCCTGAAACACTAATTCATTATCTCTCAGATGTAGAGGTGTCCCAATGTAAGGATATCTCTCTCTCAGGGATTAGAGAATTAGATTAGAAGTAAATTAGACATGAAGATTAGAAGTAGATTAGATCTAGATTAGATCTAGTCAAGAGTAAGGGAGAGAGTGGAGCTGCGCTCGATTCTGGATAGTCTTCAGAGTTTTGGTATGTCTTTATATCTTTACTTTACAAGACTTATGCTTTAATATTTATTTATCTTCTCTATTTACTTTTATGCTTTCCATATATATGTTTAGTATAGTATTTATATCATTGCATGGGATCTTTGCTCGTATTGAGTGCTCTAGTTATTCCGGGTAGCTAGAGTAGTAATCCATAGTTTAGACATGGTGTTTAGACTATAGGTTACCTAAGGTTGCGCTCAATCCTCCTGTTAGTTGTGGTAGCCCTGGGGGTGACTGACTCACATTAGGCCTTTGCAATCCACCATGTTAGGGTTGATGTTAGTAGAGCTTTTGGTAGCCTTCCCCAACTACTTCTTCCCAGTCTTTCTCGGGAGTTGGAAAGGTACTATTGCTCCAAAGTGCCTGTGTATGATTGCTATGTCTATCCATATTTAGTTATCTTAGAACCAAAGTAATAGAGAAGTAATTAGGAACCTTGATCTCTCTCGTTAACCTCTTGATTAGCTTAGTTACCCTTTTATAATATTATTCTTTTTTTAGGCATGTTATCATTTTATACTTTGTTCTTTATTTATCATTTACGCACCCTTCTTTAGTCTAGTTGGTTTACTAAGATAGCGGATACATGATTATGAGTTATTAAAATTCTTTTACCATTAGCTTCCCTATGGATACGATACCTTAGAATACTACCCTAGGGAAAAGTTACATTGATGTTACGTGCGCTTTTGCGTAATCTTCTTATTCTTATAGCACTTAACAAACGTCAACGATTATGTAAACTTGGTGGTGTTGGCACATTTGCAAAGGTCGTGGTGTTTGCGGGGGTTGAGATGGGTTAGGCGCTTTTGGGAAAATGAAACACTTATTTTCTATTGCATCGAATGCAATTTGTTGGTGAAAACATGCTATCTCTCGGAGCACAAGTTGGTTTAATTTTTGGATAGCATGTATGTGCAAAGGTGGAGAAGTTTGCATCGACGATGGGGGCTGTAAAACAAGGTTTTACATGCGCCGGATGCCGAGGTCATGGGCGCTCGGACGCCGGTGGTGCGTCACTAAAGCGGGTTGGTTGTGCCACGTTAGAGCGTCCGATGGTTTTGGCTCAAACACAAGTTGGCATAGGGCCGGCGTCTAACACCGCTGGAGGTGTTGGACTGCCGAGGGAGTGCTTGAATCGCCGGACATCGAGGTGGCACATCCGACGGTATGGCTCTAGCGCGACCGACGGTGACGTTGTTTGACAGCGTCTCTAGATTGCGTCTGACCCAGAGGAGCTGCGTCCGACGCATGGTCATGTCCGACGCGTGGTTGCGGCGTTGAGGAGCGTTGGACTTTACTATGCAGTGTCCGACGGTGGTTCTACTGACGCATTGAATAGTCACGTTTTTAGGAGGTAATGGCTAGTTGTTGGGCCCTCCTCTACAAATAGAAGGGTGGCCGGTTTGGGCTCTCCCTCTTGCACATTTGAATCATTTTCATCCCCTAGAGCTGAGCCAACTCCTCCCCTCTCTCCCCCACTTTCTTGAGAGCACAACTTTGAGAGAGTTGCATTTAGAGGCATTTGAGGGTCGTCGTTCTTTGGTGATTTCTTATTGCTCTTGGAAAGCACCACTCCTAGACCGGCTCAATGATTGTTGGAGGTGTTGGGAAGAGAAGGTGATTGTTCTTGCCCACCTCCCGATGATTTGTGAGGGGTTTGTGTTCTTCCCCGGTAGAGTGCTAAATTGATACTCTAGTGGATTGCGCGCGACGTGTCGTTGAGTTACCCCTCAATTGCAATTTATCAAGAGGGCCTAGTGAGGCAAGATGTGTGCGCCACCTTGATCCACCATTGAGATGGTTGGCACAACTAGAGACTAGCTTGAGGGTGCTCAAGTGAACTCTGAGTGAACAAATCATTTGTCATCCTCTTATGATTGATTGTCTCTAGGTGATTGAATTCATATTGTGATATCATCTTCCGATGATTGGTTGACTTGCCCCTACATGTTGGTATAACACTTTTACTCTCTACCTTGCAATTATATTCAGATATATATATTGTTCTTGTGTTGCTAGCTTGAGTAGCTTGATATATCTTGTGTAGTGTAATTGAGCTTGCTCATCTAGTTGGTAAAAGTAGTGACATAGCAAATGTGTTAATTAGAGATTGTAAATCCTAGAGTTGCTATTAGGTGGCTTGCCAAGAAGTAGAGCTAGAGCAACTGCATTTACATTTTGTTATTGTCTAACAAATTGCTCTAGTTATTTTGTAGATTTTTTATTAGGCTATTCACCCCCCCTCTAGCCGTTTAGGACCTTACAGTCCCTTGTATTCCCCCATGTTCGGATGTGGTGTAGAGTTAATTGCCAGAAGCTACCTAGTTTTGTGTGTTGGCTGGTGCCCGAAGTAAGGATATAATAGCCGAGTGATCCTTGTCTAAGAACATCTACCCATAAAGACACCTCACTACCCATAGTTATCCTTGGAACATTATGTTCAGAGAGTAGTTACACAACCGTTCCTCGTGGAAATATGATACCCCGAATACTTCTAGGTGAAATGCTACAACAACATTTCCATGCGCTTGTGGACTTGTTCTATAAATGTTACAGAATACCACACGACGGTCTGTGGCAATGTTGCTAGAATGTAACAATTCTGGTGATGTCGTTGTGGAACATCAACAAGCATTTACATTTATGATTGCCTAACCGGTGGTTGCACTTAGAAAATGCAACATCCGCAAAGAGCCACGATCTATTAGTGATAATAACCAGGCAAACATGCATATTAGGGGCATCCATGTCAGCGCAGCCCAGTGGTCGAGGATAGAGAACCGATGGAGTATATATGGTTTGTAGAGCAATAATAAACCTCTCCTATACACAAAGAAGATAGACTCACTGCTATGGATTTGCACATTACTATCGCCGGCGTCACTGCTGAAATCCAGTCCACCTACAGTGATGACCAATTTAGGCGCGGGAAAATCAGAAAATCCATGGACTCACCAAAACTAGCGGTGAAGATTTACATGGCTACCGGTTCTTATTTACACCCGATAGTGATTTGATGGACACATATCACAATCGAGTGTTAATAAGAACCGACAACGATCTCTCTGCATTCACTGCCGATATTTGTCACAGAAAACTAGAATATGATAGCTCCGGTAGTGATGTGCCGGTTCACTCTCAGTTTACAAAACTGCCAGCGGTGATAAACCGACAGCTCCCCATCATTGTAGTGACCATTCTAATCCGTGAAGCAATCACTTGTAATTGAAGAATGGCTTGATGTTTTTGTTTTAAGATTAGTAACAAGAATCTACTCCTTTCATTTGTTCCCTAATTACTTTTGTTTTGATGTGGCTACATTGCTTGATTCTTGTTCTTGTTCTTTCTACATTCTAGAGTCTGTGAGCTCTAATTGAACTTAATTTGTGCAAGTCTTCCAAGCAATTTGTGGAGGATCCATCATCTAAAAGGTTGATTTTGCCTAATTACGCCCTTGTTCATGTGATGCTATAATTTGTTCTTGTTAGGATGAGAGTCAAGATTTTACAATTTTGACGATCAAAATATTCCATGTGTCACCTACCAACCACATTGCTTCAATTTCTCTTTGTGTAGAGATGGATCAAGAGTGGATATTTTTGTCCCAAACCGACCCACGGTTTATGAATCGAAATCGGCAAGTTTAAATCAAGGCAAAAGCTAATCTTTGGGGTTGGGAACCTGGTTGCGAAGACTGCAGGAATCAACGGAAATGGGCTCAACCTCGAGTCTATCCGGAACCACTTCATTACCCTCGGGTTCATGCCAAACTATAAGATATGGAGTGCACATGGTGAGGTTGGTGTGAACATTCTGCAAAAACAACAATCATTATCAAGCCATTCCTTCCATGCATGAGGTTGATGCTCACGACGTAGCCATGCACGAAATTCATGACTTGCTTAGGAATACTTTTTTATGATGACAATGAGGAAGGCGATGACCTTTCTATGCTTCTACGTAATGTAGAGAGCATATTTCTTAGTGTCAAACAGGTGAAAAAAAACTAGAGAAAATGAGACAAGATGGAAAAAACGCCATTGTTCAAGAATTGCCCCGTGAGCAAACCGGAGGCCAACATCTTGCTATTAGAGCTTAAATCCACAAATGGGGTGAGCGATAAAGGCTTCGATCAGTTGTTAGGTATAATAAGGAAATTTCTCCTAGTAGACAATGAGTTGCTAGAGAAGACATACCTGGCAAAGCAAATGATCTGCCCCATCGGCCTCGAGGTTGAAAAAATCCACGCATGTCCAATGATTGCATATTGTACAGTGGAGACAAATACAAAAACTTGGATGCATGGCCCCAAGAGTAAAGCACCACACTACAAGGAAGGGCCATCAAATGAGGGTACCAAGAGCGAGGAGGTCCCGCTAAGGTCGGTTGGTATTTACCTATAGCTCCCCTGGTGCATAGGCTATTTGCATGTGCAAAGTCAGCCAAGCTATTGCGCTGGCATGGAGAAGAGCGTAAGAATGAGACAAAGATGATGCATCCTGCCAATGAGCATGACTGGAGGAGTATCAATACTATGTTCTATAAGGAGATCGGCAGAGAGGTAAGAAACCTTTGGTTTGTTTTGAACACAAATGAGATGAATCTTTTCAACCAGGTTAGGAGCAATCATAGCACATGGCCAGTGACACTTTGTATATACAACCTTCCACCTTACCTCTGTATGATGCATCCGTACATCCAAACGCCACTACAGATCCAAGGGCCAAGACAACCTGAGAATGACATAGATACGAGGGCCAAGACAACCTGAGAATGACATAGATACGTTTCTAGAACTAGTGTTTGATGAATTTGTAGAGATGTTCAATATGGGTGTGAAGGATGTTTGAGACAAGTACAAAAAGGAACATGTCACGGTCAAGGCGCAATACTTATCGCTACAATCACCGACTTGCCGGGCGAGGTTGCTTGTCTAGAGAAAAGACAAAAGGCTATACTAGATGTGTTGAGTGCTTGGATGACACAGATGCGGTACATCTACCGTCAAACTCTAAAATGGTTTATATAGGACACCTTAGGTTCCTACCTATGGATCACCCTTACTTACGTAAGTACAAAAAAATATTTCAGTCCTTTAAAAAAAGGATGCCTCCAAATTATCAATCTAGGAATGCGATACTTCGAGAAGTAAACAAACTGAATTTTGTCCTTGGGAAGGGAGGAGGGGAAGTAGTAGTACCTGAAGGGAGTATCTGGAAGAAAAATTGGTTTTCGAAACTACCTTACTTGGGTAGTGTTGAGTATATGCCACTATCTTGATCCCATGCACATTGCTAAAAATGTGTGTGGTAACATCTTGAACACCTTGATGGACACCGGGAGGACATTGAAGGATTTAGTGGCCACATGCCAAGACATATACACTTGGGAATCGGGAAGGATGCGCATCTAGTGCAACTAGAGAATGGAGAGCTTCAACTTCCAGTTGCGCCATGGACCTTTAAGGGGGCAAAAAAGCATATGTTTATCTCCTTCAATGAACTCAAAGTCTCGATAGGCTATTGTGCTAACCCAAACAGGCTAGTGAATATGAGAGAACTAAAGTTCAACTGTGGCTGCATGAAGGCCCATGATTGTCATGTTATTATGACTCAACTGCTTCCTGTTGCCCTACGTGGTCTCCTCCCCACAAAGGTCAATGCCCTAATTGTAAAGTTGTTCTCATTCTTCAATGTGATCTCAAAACTGATACATCCACATTGGACCAGCTATAGCGGGACATAACTAAAACACTAAGCATGCTTGAGATGCATTTCTTGCTTTCTTTCTTTGATCTATCGGTGCATCTACTGCTTCATCTTGTAGTTGACTGTGGATAGCGTCAACTTTTTACCATAAATAAATAGAACATATAAAAAGAAGAACACTAGAAGATAGCGTTTATACTAATAATTTCCACAAGTTTTGTTGCATACTCGGTTTTTTGCAGAATATTCCAAAAAATAGGAGAAAAGAGAAGAAATAGAGAAATGGAAGAAAAGGACCGAAACATGATGATTAGTATAAATTTTAGGGACCTAAATGACAAAAGAAGATAGCTCACACAAGCCGGGGGACCACATGCCGACATGTGGGGCCGGGCAGCCTACCAGTGGGGCTAAGTGGGGGGGCTCTCCGTGGAGCCACATGTCCGGCTTCCAAAAGCTTCTCACAACAGACCTAAGAAGTAAATCTAAGCCGTCCAATCAAGTCGGTTTGATCCAAGGGATGAGATTTATCCTATGGGGCTATATAAGCAAGGGCGAGACCTCACCTCTGAAACCCTAATTCATTCATTATTCGTTTAGATTAAGAGAAGGGTTCCTTGAATGGATCTCTCTCTTAGATTTAGCTATTCGAGAAAAGATTAGTTCTCATTAGATCTAATCTAGTTATTAGAAAATAAGGAGAGAGGAGGGTGAGAGATCCGATGAGAAGCTAGGATTGTCGACTTCTCCTCAACTTTGGACCTCTCATGGATCTAATTCATCATCGAGTTATATCCGGGGTTCTTCATTTACTATTTTTATGTTTTGTTTTTAATTAAGTTCAGTTCTTATTATATTTTGCTTGCTTGATCTTTGCTCGTATTGAGTGCTCTAGTCTAGGAACAAGATTAGAGTAGTAAATGTTAGTGTAGACGTGGTGTCTTGGCTAAAGTTTACTAGAGTTTGCGCCCAATCTTTCTAATAGTTGTGGTAGCCCTAGAGATGACAACTCTGTCGGGGCATTTATAATCCACCATGTTAAGGTTGGTGTTTCGTTGAGCTTTTTGGCAGCCTTCCCCCGATCACTTCTTCCCAGTCTTTATCGAGAATCGGAAAGGTACTGTTGCTCTATATTAAGTGAAGTATAGTATCATTTCCTTTGGTAGATAGAACAACTTAGAATACTTTAGATATTTCCTCTCTACTACCAAAAATAATTATCATTAGTTATCCTTTAGCGATCTTGTTTCTTTCTAGTCCACTTCATGTTCTCCGTGGAAATTGATACCTTAGAATACTCTTAGGTGAAAGCTACATCATATCTGTGCTCTTGTGGATTTTTCTATGTGCGTTAATTTATACCAACAAGCTTTCTCGCGCCGTTTCTTTGGGAATGGTAGTCGTGCTAGTTAAGAACCAAGTTCGTTAGTTTATCTTTTATCTTTTTGACCTTTTAATTTATCACTACCTTTACGACATAGATTCCACTCCTATTTATAAACTTTCCGCTCCAAAGGGTGAATTGCTAGTGCCATCACAATCATCACATCCTATTCTTACGGATGGCTATGAGCTTTGTCCTGGTTTAATAGCAATGGTTTGGGAGCAACCTCTCTCTGGAGAAAAAGGCGAAGATCTATATCTCCACGTTCGAAATTTGTGCAATTGTGTTCATGCTTGAATATTTACGGCATGACACAGAGAACTTAAAAAAGAAATTATTTCCATTCTCCCTTTTGGAGAGGGCAAAACAATAGTATGCTCATGATGTTAGAAGTGTAAACGAAAATTGGGATGAACTTCGAGACAAATTTTGTCTTGCATTCTTCCCTATTTCTAAGATTATCACTCTTCGTCTTGAAATTCTTACGTTTAAGCAAAAAAGAAAAGGAAACCATAGGAGCAACTTGGGCAAGATTTTCAAGTTTATTTACGTCTGGACCAGATTTGTCTATGCCTAACCATGTCTTTTTACAACACTTCTATTATGGCCTTAGCAAAGAAGCTGCCCTTGTCCTCGATACATCTTCCGGAGGATTGTTCTTACATAAAAATGTTAGCTAGGGAAAATCCATTCTTACAAAAATCCTTGAAAATACCTCATACACCGGCATCTATGATGAATTCCACTGAAGAAGTCGAACCATGCCCCGAACAACAACAACAACATGAGGAGGAGGATCACGCAACCAAATATGAAATTTCTTTAAATTCTTACGAAAAATTTGGTTGCCATAGAATCCCCATTGTAGAAACACAACACATTTTGGAGGATGATGAATCCCATATCTCCATATTTCCTTTTAAAATCAAGGATGACCTCTTTGAAGACTTTGGAAACGCTTCAAATTTCCCACTTCAAGTAAAGCCTATAGTGCATTTTACACCAATTAAGGAGGACGAGGATCCGTCAATGTTTCTTTCCTTAAGGAACACATCTAAGGACTTTCAGCCATTATGAGCCATGAGTGGTTGGCAGAAACAAAGTTATCCATTGAGGTAGCCTACATCATAGCCCCCTCAGAAGTTCTAACTTTTATTCTAAAGAATACAACCATAGAGGCTCACTACGGTCATACTATTGGGGTGAATATAATTTGGAAGTCTTTAGCTGAAGAGCTTTGTTCACATGGAAAGACTGAAGCAAAGGAACAACTGAGGCTAAATCTGTTATAGTAAAAACCATGTTTCATTCGCATGGACATAGTTCGTTGTTCTATAGCAAGCTAAGGATGTGATGCCATACATTGTGGAGCACAGGAAAATACTACAAGAACATTATTTGTGCATGTCATAGACTTGGCTAAATAAAAACATAAGAAGGAATTTGTCGATTGGGTGTGATGCATCTTGCTTGGGATAGTTGGGTAATCAACTGGCCCGGCTAAGGGACCTTCGAGTACATTTGTTAAGTACCAAGGGTGTGAGATCAATGGATTCACATTTTACACAAAAAGCATTATGAAAAGAGCACATACCAAAATAGGGGTGTTCGCTTTGATGCTCGTGATGAAGACGACAACATTGAAGAGACATACTTTGGTTACATAGAGGATATATGAGAACTAGACGATGGTCGGGTGAAGGCAGCTCTATTTCACTTTGCCTATGGGTTTGGATCAAAGACATCACCACAAACGCAAAGATAGTTCACTACCATTGATCTCACCAAGACCTCATTGTTGGTGTTTCTTAGCGTAAGCGAGAATAGTCCGTAAGCGCACGGAAATACCGTTGTAGCACTTCACCCGAAGTGTTCGGGGTATCAATTTCCACGAGGAACGGGTGTTAAGTCGCTCGACTATCTACCGGGATGAAGATGGAAAGGGTGAACTGGGTAGTGAGTTTCTACTACGGATTATCCTAAAGCCAAATTACTTCTTTTCTTATATCGTTCACGTAGCCACCGGCTCTCCCCCCGGTCCGCGGAAGGGGTCCGGCCTCCGACTACCGCACAACCGGGGCGTGGAGGAATACTAAGGTCAAACAGGGGCTGTCACCACCGCCGCCTACCTCACTACCGTGGACTGATTGGCAAACGAGGGTGACTTGTAGTTTAGACACCACGTCTACACTACTTATCACGTACTCTAGCGTTGGCCGGAGCATCCGTCTTCATCAGAGTCCTCTACTAGAGCATCTACCGATATGGTAAACAACAAACCGGTGAACGTATAATTAAAGTAATAATTTAAACTCAAGATAATTATCAGAAATAGAACACGGATCTCTTACTCAAACCAGTAGGATAATCCGTAGAGGTACAAATGCGGAGACGGGAGCCGACGGGTTCGAACTCCGTCCGCCCGAGCGAGGGGGTCGCTTCTCCTCTTCTCCACACTTCCTCCTCTCTCACTCCTTCGATTCTAACTTGGCTCCTTTCCTCTACTCCAATGTGTACCGAGTGTGTGAGTGATGGAGTGGAGTGTGTGAGTGAAACAATGAGTGAGTGAATGGTTGTGTGTGTGGATGATGCCCTTTTAGAGGGGGGTGTGCCCCTATTTATACATGAAGTGAGGCAAAATGTAGGCATTTTGGCGGGGAGAAAACCGGCGCCAAACAACTTTGCACCATCTTTTCCCGCCTCAACATTTCGGCATGTGAAAGTCGGGCCGGCCGGGCGGGATCGGGATCGGGCCGTGCGCTGCGCGCCGGCCGCCACAGGGGGCCGGCGGGCCCGTGTTTGGCCCGCTTCGAGCCAAAGCTTTTCGCGTCGCCTCTCGTGCCCACTTTGGTTCATTGTCCCATAGGTGCATCGGCCCGTTTTTGCTCGATTCCGGATTCCGGCCGGCCCTCTCCTTGACAAGGCGCAATCTCGGTTTTGTGCTTTCATTGTTGATTGGGTGTATTCGTACTTGTTTCCACTTTTATACCTGCAAAACATGTTTTCTACCAATACAAGTGGAACTAGGTTAGAAAGGAATGCATATGCACCATGAGATTGTTTATTTCCCTTGGAATGAACCTGAGTTGGTGGTATTAAATGCTTGATAATGACCGCCAACAACTCCCCACACTTGGTTTTACTCGTCCTCGAGTAAAGTCGAACTTTTAGGTTTTTGTGAGGTTGTTTCCTTTGTCATAATTCAAAGTGTTCTACCACATTATCTTGAATGATCGTATGCGATGGAGATAAGCGGGGAGTTCTTTCTTTCTACTTACACTTTGCACAAATAGACTTGGTTGTTTTTTTCAAGTTTTTGAAAAAGAATTTGTGCTATATTCCCCGGGTTTAATCAAACTTGAGAGTACCAACAAAATTGCTTACTTCCTTGTATAAAATGTCAAGTCAAATTCTAGATTAATGGAGGGAAGTGTCATATTCCTAGATCAAAGATGTGCATATGATAAATGTTCTTTTTAGTTATGATGCCTCTTTGCTTTTAAAGAGTCATGGGCTTGCTCGCTCTCTCTTTTTTTTGGAGAAGTGGGCTCTACTTGCCCTCGGACACTTGTCCATTATTTCTTCTCTTGGAGAAGTGGGCTCTACTAAGCCCTCGGACACTTGTCCATTATTTCTTCTCTCTCTTTTTTTTTTTTTTTTTTAAGATATAGGCGGGCATCGACGTACCCATTGTTTTTTTTTTTATATACGGGCACGTGCCCATTTTTAGGATAGCCCATGTCTTTGAAGCATAAAGGTTTCATCATATTTAGAACACCAATTTATTTGTTCACATGTGTTTTGATCTTGGGACCATGAAACTCTCTCAAACATTAATCTTTGAATTTGACGAGATGCAATAAATAAGGAAGTAGATATTTTGTTTGAATACTAATTCAGGTTTTGATTATCCCAGAACATGATTTTTTTTTTAAATAGGAAAAACCAAGTCTTATTTGTACAGGAAGAAGAAATTCAAGTAATCATGCTATCTCTCAAAGCACAAAAGTTCAGATAATGTGTGGTTTTTTTTTAATAGATTGATAGAAAGGGTAAAGTTCGTCTATGTTTTTAAGTTGGTCATTATGGCATATGAATTTTATCTCCCCACACTTGTTTCTTTTATAGAAGTTAACAAAAAATAAATAGAGAAACAAGTGCACAATGAAATATTCAAAGACAAACTTTATTGATCTTCGAGACAATTACAATGTAAAATAAATGAAAATAGATGCGAGGAATTTAAAAAGCCCAAGCAATCAAGTAATTTCAAACCCTCTTTATTGTTTTACGCTAGACGGTCTAATTTCTCATTAAACCCGCGACGCATAGTCAAAAGGGAATCTTCTAGATCTTTCACTTCTAATTTTGCTAGAGCTACTTAGTTATGAATTCTCTCTATTCTTGTTTGTAGGTCGTTGATCCTTGTGTTGACCACACGCAAGTGTAATTTTCTTCTTAGGTTTTTCTTCCTCACTATCACTTTGAAAAAAACCGGGGGTTGTCCTCTAATAGGAGGGCTCCCTAGTGGTGGTCTAATTCTTTTGACTACGTGTCTTTGCTTCTTGAGGGCAGCTTTTTCTATCGACGGCTTTATTTGTGCGGGAGTCGTGGTTGATTTGGATGGCAGTTTCCTGGAGATGAGTTTTGTGTTGGGTTTGCCGTTTTACGAGGTTTATGAGGCCGGTTCGGTGTTAGGTGAACCCTTGTTTTACGACTAGGGAGGATGGCCTGAGTTTTGATAGGTGGTAAGATTGCCAGTGGTTGAGCTGACACGAACATGGCTTCATCTATTTCTTCTGGGTTTTCTTGGAATGGTTCAATGTCTAATCCTAAGGAGAGGTATAAGGCTTTGTTGTTTCCCATGGATAGGTTGAGCAAATAAAAATGAGGGAGAAGAGAGATGGCTTGGTGTGATTTTCCATGGGGAATTGGAGCTCAATTTATAGTGTTTGGCGATGAACCGTGACCGTACACCACGGGCATTTGGATTGGCTCGGTGGGATCAAGCCGTGCGAAAGAATGGAGGCAAGGGGTCGCAAAATGGGGCCGGCCGCCCGGTCCTCCGCGCCGCCCCCAAGGCGGCGTGTCTCGTGGCGTGACTTTTTCCCTTCATCTTTATCTTATCCGAGTTCTCGCCCCACAGCGTGCATCGTGAAAAGCCCAGTTTTTAGGTGATGTTTTCTTATTTTAGGAGAAAAAGATAAAATAGAAAAGAAAAAGAAAGGAAATGGTTATGTGTTTTTGTATTTAATATTATTTTTATAGTGTTTTCTTTCCAATATGTTGGTAGCAATTGCTTTGAGTTATTTTTATATTGTTCAAAATCTACCAACATTATTTTCTCTATATATTTATTTGGAGAAGGCTCAAGGAAAATTTTTAAACGTTGGCCATTTACCTTTGATAAATTACCTGAGTCGTCGGTGATGGTGATTGCGCCATGGGGTGCGACGTCGACGACGGTGTATGGCCCTTTCCATTTGCTCATGAGCTTCCCTCCACCGAAAAGCTTCACACGAGAGTTAAAGAGTAGTACCTTGTCTCCTTCGTGGGAACGTTTTTACCGCTGGATTCGTGGTCGTGCCATCTTTTTTTCTTTCTTTGTATAGCTTGGCACTTTGTGATACGCCTTCTCCCTCCATTCCTCTAGCTCGGTTAATTGTTTTTGTCTATTTTTCCCGGCTAGCTTAAGGTCCATGTTCCATGTCTTGATTGCCCAAGAGGCTCGATGTTCGAGTTCTACCGGCAAGTGGCAACTTTTTCCGTAGACCGGTTGGAATGGTGTCATGTCGATGGGGTTTTATAAGCTGTCCCCAGTATGCCCGAGTGCATCGGGTAGCTTGTCTTTCCAACCTTCCCATTGCATTGACAGTTTTTTACTTGAAATGTTTTTGATTTGTTTGTTTGACGTTTCGCTTGGCCGCTTGTCCGAGGATGGTACGGTGTGGCTATATTGTGCTTAGATCCCAGCTCTCGCAAGAAAGCTCGAAAGGATCTGTCTATGAAATGTGATCCTCCATCACTTATGACCATCCTTGGTGTTCCAAACCTTGGAAAAATGATCTCATGGAACATTTTTTCGGCATGTTTGGCATCGTGGCGGGGCATGCGAGCTTCGACCCACTTGGACACATAGTCGATCGCGATGAGGATGTATTCACTATCATGGGACTTTGGAAAAGGTCCCATGAAGTCAATACCCCAAACATCGAAGACTTCCACTTGGAGATTGTAGTTGAGGGGCATTGCATTTCTTGACATAATTCCTCCTTGCAAATGACACTTTTGGCATCTTCTCGATGAATTCTTTTGTGTCTTGGTACATCGTTGGCGAGAAGAATCCGCATTGCCAAATTTTGGCTTGAGTGCGATGTACTCCATAATGGCCTCCGTACGGGGCTGCATGGCATTTTTCGATGATTTGCTGTCGCTCTCTGGTGGGTACACATCTCCTTAGCATGCCGTCGGCACATAGTCGGGTATAGGTAACGGATCATCCCACAGTGGCGGCGACTCTCAACTTGTAACTTGTGCCTTGATTCGGTCGGGTGGTACGTAACTGAAAACCATGTAATTCACAATATCTCGCATACCATGGGGTTACGTCCTCCACCTTGAGGAGCATGTCATCGCGTAGGAAATCATTGATAGGTAACTCCCGCGCATGTTAGTGAATTGCAAACGCGACAAATGATCCGCAAATGCTGTTCTCTACTCCTTTCTTGTCCTTAATTTCTAAATCAAATTCTTGGAGTAAGAGAATCCATCTTATTAGTCCGGGTTTAGCGTCTTTCTTAGTGAGCAAGTATTTCAATGCCGCATGATCGGTGTAGACAATCACTTTGGATCCCACTAAGTAAGACCTAAACTTATCAATAGCAAACACGGCGGCTAGGAGCTCTTTTTTTGATTTGTGGCGTAATTTAATTGCGCCCATTTAGCGTTTTTGCTAGCATAGGCGTCGCGTGATGCTTTTTATTTTTGGTTTGGCCAAGGACCGCACCAACGGCGTAATCACTATCATCACACATGATTTCAAAAGGCAAATACCAATCCGTGGTTGAATGATTGGTCTTTGAGATGAGTGCTTTCTTAATGGTGAGAAAAGCTTTCATGCATTCATCGATGAACTTAAAAGGTACATCCTTAGCTAGCGTGGCTTGTTAACGGTCTAGAAGTTTGTGAAAATCTTTTATGAACTGTCTATAAAAATCTGCGTGGCCTAGAAAGCTACGGATTCCTTTCACGCTCACGGGGGGAGGTAGTTTTTTTCAATTACTTCAATTTTGCTTTATCTACCTCAATCCCTCTCTCGGACACTAGGTGTCCAAGGGCGATGCCCTCTCGGACCATGAAATGGCACTTTTCCCAATTTAGTACCGTGTCCTTCTCTCGGCATCGTTGCAAGATCGGTCTAAATTCTCAAGACGGTTGTCAAAGGTTTTTCCATAGACGGAGAAATCGTCCATGAATACCTCCATGATTTCTTCAATCATGTCTAAGAATATCGACATCATGCATCGTTGGAAAGATGCGGGTGCATTACACAACCCGAACGACATTCTCCTATATGCGTACGTTCCATATGGGCATGTGAAAGTTGTCTTGCTTTGATCATCGTGGTGGATGGGAATTTGGTGATAACCTGAATACCCATCGAGGAAACAAGAAAGAAAGAATGTTTAAGCTAACCGCCTCCAACATTTCATCAATGAAGGGGAGCGAAAAAGTGATCTTTCTTTGTTGCCGCATTGAGTTTTCGGTAGTCAATACACATTCTCCACCCTGTGACGGCACGCTGTGGAATTAGTTCATTTTTAGCGTTTTCAATTACCGTCATGCCTCCTTTCTTTGGTACCACCTGGACAGGGCTAACCCAGTCGCTGTGGTGGTAATGGGGATAGATATCCCGGCGTGAAGAAGTTTGAGGACTTCCTTCTTCACGACTTCTCTCATCTCATTATTGAGCCGGCATTGTGGTTCGCGTGAGGGTGATTTTTCCCGGTCAACAGGGGATGCGATGAGAGCAAATTAGAGGGCTAATCCCTTTTAAATCATGCAATGAATACCCAAAGACTGTCCTATGTTTTTCTAGTATTTTGATCAATTTGGATGACTCCTCGTCGGTTAATTTATCACCGATAATTACGGGAGCATTTTTGTCATTGTTTAGGAAAACATAGCGTAATCCTTCAGGGAAGGGCTTTTAGCTCAATGGGAGGTGGTGTCATTTCTTCTTCTTTAGGGAGATCGATAAATTCATCTATCTCACTAATTTCTTCAATGAAGAATTTGGAGTCTTTTTCTAAAGATTCTTCAGGGGAGTTTCAAAAGGTATTTTTGACACCACCTCTATGGTTGTTATCGGGGACGGGGGTTCAGCTATTGTGTTTTTGGATTTTTGTATGGGTAGCGTGAACGTGTCCCTACCTAATTTGACATCTAACTCCCCGTGTTTGGTGGATCGTGAATAACTTTTCTAGGGGATGGCCAATTAGAATGTCGAAATCCTCAATGTCAAAAATGTGGAAATCAAGGCTCATTCCGACACCTTCATGGTAAAGAGAAACATTATGTAAAACCCCCAACCCTTGGAGAGTCGTGACGCATATCGGTTCTAAAAGTCTTTATTGTGGGCGGCGTTGCTCTTCCTCAAAATAAGTTTGGGCATAGGTTTTACGACATGATGTTAATGCCCACGGTTGGGTTATACAATACCGTTTCTGTTTTCTTTTTATTATGCATTGAATGGGGAACGAGGGAGTACGAATCCGAATTTCTTTAGAAGATGACTCGCTCTCGTGTACCCATTCGCTGCTCATGAAAGATGTTAACCCCATGATTGACTCTCGTGAGAGAGTCCGTGCTTAAAGGTTCTCTAGGGGTGACAGAACTGTGGTCTCTTTACCGACTTCGTATTTCGAGGTATTTCGAAATCTTCAAGAAAAATGTCCTCGATATACGGGAGGTCTCCCGTGAGGGGGTTCCTCCATTGGTTCGGGTCCGGTATTTTCGTGAGGTTCGGCTTGAAGCGACGAAACCTCGTCGGACACCCGCTCAACACGGACGGGGTTCTAGAGGAGGGGTGTTTTCAAGTATTCGGCCTAAAAGGGCTCCCCTTCCTCTATGGTTTTGTGTGTAAACGACCCTCCCGTGGGTCGTGTCTAATCTACTTGAGGCGGCGCACTCTTTAGTCAAACCCGGCCCGAAATGCTTTGAAAGATATGGTCGAATGGATAGTTCTCGACCGCACCTGTTAAAATTGAGAATCGTCCCCGGTGTCGCACCTAACGACTCCTTCTCCCCTTGTTGGAAGCGAGTATCTCTTGGACGGAGGGAAGCAATTGGGATATAGGGAAGAAAGCTTGGCAAAACCTTGCCCGCAATTCTTCCCAATCACCGCTACCTTCCCTACGTTGTGGTCGAACCACCGCTTTCGCTCTCTCCTCAAGTGAGAAAGGGAATAACTTCCACCTCAACGTGTCTTGTGACATGCCTTCAATGGTGAGGCAAGCACAGTAGCTCAAACTCCCTCGGTGATGATATGGATTCTCGTAATCATAACCCGAGAAGGGTTGATCCCAACCATGGCCGCAGGGCTACGGCGAGCTCATAACTTCGAAGTTGTGATGGGCTTGAAGAAGATGGGCGTTCTAAGAGCTTCGCCACTTTCGGAGCGCATGAGTTTTGCAATAGTTGAGTGCTCCATAATTTTTTTTAGATTTTTGTTTTAATGGCGGGGAGGAAATGGATAATGTAGGATACACGGGTAGACTAGGTTCGAAGACTATAACGACAACCGTTCCCGACACGGCGCCGCTTTAAATGCTTGTTGGTGTTTGTTAGCGTAAGCAGAATAGTCCGCAGCGCACGGAAATACCGTTGTAGCACTTCACCCGGAAGTGTTCGGGTATCGATTTCCACAGGAACGGGTGTTAAGTCGCTCGACTAGCTACCGTGATGAAGATGGAAAGGGTGAACTGGGTAGTGAGTTTCTACTACAAATAATTATCCTAAAGCCAAATTACTTCTTTTCTTATACGCTCACGTAGCCACCGGCTCTCCCCTGGTTCGCTAGAAGGGTCCGCCTCCGCACTACCGCACAACCGGACGTGGAGGAATACTAAGGTCAAACAGGGGCTGTCACCACCTGCCGCCTACCTCACTACCGTGGACTGATTGGCAAACGAGGGTGACTTGTAGTTTAGACACCACGCCTACACTACTTATCACGCACTCTAGCGTTGGCCAGAGCATCCGTCTTCATCAGAGTCCTCTACTAGAGCATCTACCGATATGGTAAACAACGAACCGGTGAACGTATAATTAAAGTAATAATTTAAACTCGAAGATAATTATCAGAAATAGAACACGGATCTCTTACTCAAAACCAAAGAGGATAATCCGTAGAGGTACAAATGCGAGAGACGGAGCCGACAGTTTGAACTCCGTCCGCCTGAGGCGTAGGGGTCGCTACTCCTCTTCTCCACACTTCATCCTCTCTCACTCCCTTCGATTCTAACTTGGCTCCTTTCCTCTACTCCAATGTGTACCGAGTGTGAGTGATGGAGTGGAGTGTGTGAGTGAAACAATGAGTGAGTGAATGGTTGTGTGTGTGGATGATGCCCTTTTAGAGGGGGTGTGCCCCGTTGACGGCCGTTAACTACCTATTTTATACCGTCAACATTAGTATAAATCTACCAAACATAATAGCAATAGGGCTTTGAGCTAACCATTTCCACAAGTTTTGGTACTTCACTTGTTTTGCGAGGGCAATATTGGAAACATATACATTTTGGACCAAAAGCAAAGGAAAACATATAAAAGATAACAAGGCCCTAAATGGACATAAGCAAAGCAAGGAGAAGAGAGGAGAAAAGCCCATAAAATATCAATATCCAAACACAAGCCCAAGAGGTCGAGGCCCGAATCCAACATGAAATGATAAACGGGCCGCAGACATGGGTTCAATGTTTTGGGCATAACTTTCTCATACGAAATCGGTTTCAGCGAACGAATACTCAAACGAAGCTAACTCCGAGGCCCACGTGCTCATGCAAAGTTTTAGCCCAAACGGACACCATATTGGTGCGCTACAAGACCTTAGGGTGCTCCCGCACCCTCGCAGAGGCCAAAATGGCCCATCTTCGCCCCGGCGGCCCATCTCGACCTGAAAAAGTCCGGAGGCGGTGTTTGCTTGCCCGTAAGACGGTGCGGGATTAGTACCAAATGGCTTAGCCAAGATAGGATCCCATGGTGAAGGTCCTATAAATAGATGGGCACTCCCTCACTTGTAACACACACCATTCCAAGGCAAGAGCTCTCCCTCCTCTTAGTAGGGCTCTTCCCTCTACTCTTCGACCTCACTCCAATGGGCTTAGGCTCACACTAGTAGTAGAGAGATTGGCGGAGGAGAGATGTGAGGGCGGGGGCGGGGAAGTGCTTGGGACTTGTCGGCGACTCCCCGGACTTGTACCTCGGTGGATTAGGTGCTCGGCCCCTCATGGGATCTTGGCTAAGTAAGTTTCCACGATTCCGATAACCTTTATTGTCTCATGTTTATCCAAGCATTATCTACTGCTTTTGGGATTGATAGTCGCCCTTGTGGCGGTGCTCTAGTAGAAGGACCCCGGGGGCGGGTAAGCCTTGTTAACACGCTAGAGTAATAATCACTAGTGTAGACGTGGTGTCCGGGCTAGGGGTTGCCTATCTTTTGTGGCGCATCCCACGGTTGAGGGGTAGGCGGTCAAGTTGTGACGACCTTTGTCCGTCCCTTGTAATCCCCCACGTTCGGGTGTGGCGCAGTGCTAAATGCCGGTCTCCATCCTAGTTTGGGCGATTGCCGGTGCCGAAGTGAACAAGTAGCTCTAAAGCGAGGCTATCCATAGATCTTAAAGGTGTACGAATCCTTCTCGATAATCCTCCCCATCTTTGGCCTTCATTGTCCTTGGGCGAACTAGTTAGGAGAGAGTATCTCCATTCCCCTGTGGAAAATACGATACCACGAATATTTCCTGGTGAAAGCTACAACGACAATTACGTATGCTTTGCGGATTCTTCTCGCGGCGTTAAGAAACGTCAACAAGCTTTCTCGGCGCCGTTGCGGGAACGGTTGCTATTATCTTCGAACCTAGTTTGTCCTCGTATGTATCTTTAAAAAAAATCAAAACAGCTTATTTCTTTTCCTTTTTTCAAAATGAAGCCAACTACTCAAAATTCAAAATCTTTTTTTTCTTCAAAGGGAGAGTTCAATGGGCCACATTCTATTTTTTTTAAAAAATTCAAAGTCTTCATCCGCCATGAACTCCACCCTATTTCAAAAAAAAAACCTTTGGTTCGGGCACACTCCTTCTTTGGTAACTATCTTGAAAACCTAAGTAACCACCTACGAGATTTCGAGGAGCTATAACCATGCCTCAAATTCCCGGCATGATTCAAATTCACATGTGGAATTTGTTTACGCTCTCCCTCTTCGGAAAGCAAAACAATAGTACATTATTGTCATAGGAAGTTTGAAAGGGGATTGTGAAGAACTTGAAGACAATTTTTGTCTAGCATTCTTCCCCATCAACTCCCTACCAAGGACAATCCTCGATTTCGAGTAGGATCGGAAGGAGTCCATAGGTGCAGCCCGGGCCGGGTTCACAACGTTAAATTCTTGCCGGCCCAGATTTGTCATTACCCGATAGTGTGCTTTTGCAACTCTTTTTGTTCGGTCTTGACATAAACGCTGCCTCTATCCCTTGACATGACCGTCGGAGGGTCGTTTGCATGTGAACCTACAACGGAATAGAGGAAAAAACCTTCACCACATCCTAGAGAAGTACGCTTCTCCCGTTGTAGAACCTATTCCCCTCCACACCGAGGGCATGTCAAGTTTGAGGAGCCCTCATCAGTCGAACTATTCCCCATACCATCATTAGAACCGACTGTTGAGCCCTCTCCCGAACCACGAACACCGAAGGAAGGAATGCTTTGTCCTTCGGAGTTCGCGATTGAATTCAAGGATGATGACGGAACCTTGGACTTTCATGAAGCCGAGGTGCGCGTAGACTTTCATATCTAATTCATCCTTGACTTCAATCGTCTGATAGGCTACCCTCTTGAAAAGTTTTTTCATGACAAACCTATATAGGGGAGCCATGATGAGAAGTTGGGAAAGATCGCTTTCGTCCTTCACCCAGAAATCCCAAAAGCGAAGCATCTTCCCAACCAAAATATGTTCGAGGAGGCGACGTTCATAATTCCATTCGCTTCACCCAAGTTGCTTTTGCATCTTAGTGAAACGAAATACCTCTCGCCTTCACTCGAACACAAGTCATGTCCCTCTGGCCAACAAAACGTTGTTCTTGACAATAGTCGAGATTCAATGTTCGTCCTTCACTCATGTGCCATGGACATGCATGAAGCGACAACTCTTGAGACCAAGCGTAAACCTGCTATTGAGCATGTTAAGTTTTCATTCAAAACTTCTCATAATACATGCTCACCTTTGGGTTCTCCAGAGTTTGTTATGCTTCTAGCCGAGTGCTTCTACTAAGATCACAACTATCTCTTGGTCCTCGTTGTAAAACTATTCAAGAGAATGGTTGCAAGTCTCATAATAGCACGATGACGCTAATCTTGCGGCTTTGAGCGTAATGCTAAATTCTTAGTGGCGAAACTAGGAACTTTACCACCACCACCAAGTAAGATGTTTTCCCCGCGGTCAAGCTTATGACCATAACTTAAGCCTTTGCCGAGATACCCCTACTATCAAAAAAAAGAAGCCTTTCTCTCTCTTATTAATAAAAGCGAGAACATGTTATCGGGCTAGTATGCACCTTCGGGTATTCTTGTCGCTAACCATTTCAGGTGGAGATCGATTAAGAAGATCAAAAGAGGCACGCGATGCTTGAAAACATGAGGGCGACATCAAAAAAAAAAAAAAAACTTGATGCTCATGGGTGATAGAACTCACTCACAAGGGAGACCGGACCTTGCACACTTGACTTTGCACAAAAGTCTAAGTGTGGGGAAGATGTTGACGATCTCAAGTTCCATCCATGATTCCGATAACCTTTATTGTCTCATGTTTATCCAAGCATTATCTACTGCTTTTGGGGATTGATAGTCGCCCTTGTGGCGGTGCTCTAGTAGAAGGACCCCGGGGGCGGGTAAGCCTTGTTAACACGCTAGAGTAATAATCACTAGTGTAGACGTGGTGTCCGGGCTAGGGGTTGCCTATCTTTTGTGGCGCATCCCACGCTTGAGGGGGTAGGCGGCCGGGTTGTGACAGCCTTGTCCGTCCCCTTGTAATCCCCCCACGTTCGGGTGTGGCGCGGTGCTAAATGCCGGTCTCCATCCCGTTTGGGCGATTGCTTCGATTGTCTCGGTGAACAAGTAGCTCTAAAGCGAGGCTATCCATAGATCTTAAAGGTGTACGAATCCTTCTCGATAATCCTCCCCATCTTTGGCCTTCTGTGTCCTTGGGCGAACTAGTTAGGAGAGAGTATCTCCATTCCCTGTGGAAAATACGATACCACGAATATTTCGGGTGAAAGCTACAACGACAATTACGTATGCTTGCGGATTCTTCTGCGACGTTAAGAAACGTGAACACCCCCTATTTATACATGAAGTGAGGCCAAAATGTAGGCATTTTGGCGGGAGAAAACCGGCGCCAAACATCTTTGCACCATCTTTTCCCGCCTCAACATTTCAGCATGTGAAAGTCGTGGCCGCTGTGGCGGGATCGGGCCGTTACTGCGCCGGCCGCCGCCGCAGGGGCCGGCCGCCCAGTTTGGCCCGGCTCGAGCGAACTTTCAAGCGTGTCGCCTCGAGTGCCCACTTTGGTTCATTGTCCCATAGATGCATCGGCCCGTTTTTTGCTCGATTTGACCAACCCTCCCTTGACAAAGGCGCAATCTTGGTTTTGTGCTTTCATTGTTGATTGGGCGTATTCGTACTTGTTTCCACTTTTATACCTGCAAAACATATTTTCTACCAATACAAGTGGAACTAGGTTAGAAAGGAATGCATATGCACCATGAGATTGTTTATTTCCCTTGGAATGAACCCGAGTTGGTGGTATTAAATGCTTGATAATGACCGCCAACACTCATATAGAGACGACCCCTTCATCCTAGCAAAAGATTTTATGCAAGTTTCCTATGCACCGACAACAAGACAAAAAGAAAGGCTACAAGTACCCCAAGAAGGGAAAAGGAAGATTGTCGGAGTCGATGGAGTGATGGATGAATAAAACTACTAAGGATATCACGAAATGCCAACATTTGGGGGTAACGTAGCCCTACCTATCCTTGAAGAGTGTGAAGGTGAACCTGCTTAGTACAACATGATCATGATGCTTGGCCTCATTATGATTCAAGAACCTATGAGATTAAGTTAGTTAGATTTATTGCTAACTATATGTAATCACTATATTTGGACAATTGAATGTTCTTCACCAACTATGCAATCGAATTTATACTAGGTGCTTGTGATTGCAACGATTGCTTTCACCGAACCGTCGGAAAGAAAACAAAATAGAGGATTGGAGGACTATCACCGTCGATTCACCGATGCTTCAAAACCGAGAGTGATTGCCATTATCAGTATTCAACACTTTCATTGTCGGTGCTTTGATTGTCTGTTAAAATAATAGAACCAACAGTGATAGCCAAAACTTTGAGATCTGTGGTTCCTATGTTTTCTATGGTTCATATGCATTATGGTGCCCTATTGGTCTCAAACTCTTTCTAAGCTTTCCATAAGCAATAGATAAGTCATCCCAAAAGTTTGAGATTTTTTTGAAGTTGTTTTGGTAGTTTTTTTGTAGTTAAATTGATTTTCTGCGCGACGTCTCTAAGTAATTATAGGTTGAACTGAGCGTACCCCCAAAAAGAACCAGAATGGTGCCAACCTTTTTCCACATGGTCTCATGTGCTCTAGGAGGCAAATCAATGTGGAGGTAGATGCAATGTTCTTGTGTTTACATTAACCATCTTTCGGCCCGTTTCAGAAGAAGAAAAAAAAATAATAATGAAAAATATTGACCCGGACAAACCTAAGATCTTAGGTGGGGGGGCATATTTTGGGTGTACATGGTTGCAAAAAAATTTAATCCATTTAAACATTTGTGGATTACACTTGCTTCATAAAGGTACATGATCCCTTAGCCATGACTATACACTTAGGTTCCTATGTTTTTTGTGGTTCATATGCATTACGGTGTCCTATTGGTCTCCAACTCTTTCTAAGTCTTGTACAAGCAATGGGTGAGTCGTTCTAGAAGTTTAAGATTTTTCGAGTTGTTTTTTGTAGTTTTTGCGGTTAAATTGATGTTCTTTGCGATCCCACCGAGTAGTTATAGGTTGAACTGAGCGCACCCCAAAAAGAACCGGAATTCCACAAGAGCCACCACCCCACGCCGACATAAGCGCCGCCCCCACCTCGACTTAGTCCTTTGCCACCCTTGATGGCGTCCTTCACCGTCTCGTGGTGCCCCATCCCACTTGTCATCCACGCCACCCGTCCCGAGGTCTTGAGGAGCCGATTGCGGAGAAACGGCTTTCCCACCCTCCCTCTTAGGTGTTCCCTCTAATTACCCCTTTGGTGTTGGTGGAATGCGGTGATGATAGCGCACCCTTCCTCTTCGTGTAGCACAACCTCCATTCTTCGTCGTCTTCGTCGTCAACCTACTTAGAAACAGCGCATCGCCTCTGCGTTGCCGTCGGTTGCCCTCTCGCGCCAACCTCATCCACGGCGCCCGGCCTACACTACAGAAATCGGTCGCTTCGCCGACCGGCCGTAGGCGGCGATCGGCGAAGGCCGCCCGGACCGTGGTGGTCGGCGAAGGGCGGTCCTCGGGCAATTATTGGTCGGCATAGGCGATTCGCCCGACCGCCCAAAATACCACCGTCGGCGTATCGCCGACCACCAAAACGATGGTCGGCGAAGAAAAGTTGCCCGTTAACGGGCGCCGCCCGTGGGCGGCCGTTCACGCCATCTTCGCCCGACCGCCTTGTCGAGGCGGTCGGTGAAGGTATTTTCATTTTTCCTCTTTGCCGACCGTTCGCCTAGGTGGGCGGCCTAAGCAAAGGTGTTTTTATTGTTTTTTTAACAATTTCTTCGCCGACCACCGCCCATATAGATGCTCGGCGAAGCTGAAATAAATTTTTTTTACAAAAACTTCGCCCGACCGCCCAACACATGGTGCTCGGCGAAGGTTCCATCTTCGCCGACCGCCCGTGGCAATAGCGGTCGGCGAATGTGGGCGAACACGGCCATTTTCCTTCCCGGCTTCCGCCGACCACTATTGCAAAGCGTCGGCGTAGCTCCTTCGCCGAGCACCGCTCGGCGAAGCCCCGAAAAAAATGTTATTTTTTTTTGTTTTCGCTTTTCCCCTTGACAAACTAACACATGTATAATATATATCTCATCCATTCAATCACAGAACATATATATATCGCATTGCACACATCCGGCACATGAAACACAACGATATATCACATAAAACAAGTTGCACAAGTCTACATCGAGTCTCACAAGTCGAACATCATGTCCACAAGTCCAACATCAAGTTTACAAGAGAAACAAGTCCACAAATGATCCGAGAGAAGTCACGGGGAGTCTCACAAGTTCATTCAATTTGGCGGGAAGGGTGGGAAAGATGGAACTTGATGGTTCGGGGACGGGAAGCCTTGCTCAAGACACGGAGCACCCGCAAAGGGCTGATTCGACCCGCCCGATCCTGGAGTGGAAGCCTTGCGCAAAGAAGACAATGTTGCGGTGTTAGACATGATTATTTGAAATGAAAATCGAAACTCTTTGCTATCATACTCACGGGGAGTACCCGAACGGCCCGAGTCCGCAGGTACGTGGAACGACCGGACCTAGGAGCCCGGTGGCGGACTCAATCCACTGTCGTGGCAAGGAACCTAGTAAGTTCCTCGAACTTGGCCGCCATTGCCGCTTCTTTGGGCCTCCACCTCCCGACGGCGCCTCCTTTCCTCCGCTAGGCTCGGGCTAGGCTCTTTGGGCCTCCACCTCAAGGGCACCGAAATGGCCCGGTGCCACGCTTGCTCGGGCGTATCGGCGGGTCCGTGTCCGCCCTCCGTGCTCGGGCGTCGGAGAGTCTCATCGCGGAAAGCTGTCGATGATGCCGTCGGCGGCGCCCAACCTCCCGTGCTTCTTGCCTCCAAAAGTGGCCATGGCGATGTCCAGTATCAATGTCATGGGCGCCCGGATCGTAGTCCTCCCCATATTTCTGCCCGAGTCGCCGCCGTGTACTCAACGATCCGTTGGCCCACACCGGAGTTGCTTTGCGCCTCTGCCGGGTCGTTGGCGTCATAGGAAACATCGAGGCGGCCCTCTTCTTGTGCGCCATGCGAGAAGGCTCGCCCGGTCGGTGCGTCTTGCACGGATGTGTCTTCAGTGTGAGAAACAAAGGAAGAGGATTAGTGAGCTGTGAGAAACAAAGGAAGAGAAACAAATAAGATTGAGCTTAACAAAAGAAAAGCGCTTACCCATAATTCTTTGTACTCCGCAACGCTCCGATCGCCTTGGTGGTGTGATGGACCTTGCATCACCAAACGTTTTTCCCGGGCATCGTCGTGCACCTTTTGCCACTCCTCCATGAACCACTTGTCCACGATCTGATCCCAAAGAATCCCCATGGCCGCGTAACCAAGTCGGCTTCATCTACACGTCATGAAAAAATGTCAGATTAGAAGATCACATTAACTATCTCAAAACAAGCACCGCGTAGTGTTGTTCATGTACCTCCAAGAACTGTTCGCGGGTCAACATCATAGTCCTTGCATCCTCCTTTGATACTTTCGACCCCAAAGACCGCTGCATAGTAGTTTATGATGGCACGGTGCTTTGCATCCGAAAGCATATCGGTGACGCGCGTTTTTGCGGCGTTCTCAAGCACCCTTGCGGCTCGCTCCTCCTCGTCCTTCCTCGCATTTGAAGAAGTTCTGCATACAAATACAATATCAAATTCATGGTTTCAAGAATGCGATGTATTGAGAAAAGGCTTTGTGCGCGAGGTCGAGTTACCCAAAACTCGTGAGCACCCGCTCTCGCCTTGTGTGGGTGTAGTCCGAGTCTTCTCCTTGGTAGTAGGTCAAGCCAGGCGGCGGCGGCCCCCGTATGCCCGTGGTACATGACGACGCCGGAGTAGTCTTTGCACACAAAGAACCCGATGATGCCGGGCGGGCTTGCGTGAGTCACCGCCCCGACACAACGATCCAGCTCTGCATAATGAAGACAACGATATTAGTTTCACTTTCGAAGTAGGCATAATGAAGACATGAAGTAGGCATAATGAAGACAATGAGGCACGCATCTAAATCTACTTACCTTGTCCCTTGAGGGCGAATCACGTGGCGGTTGTGATGGAGCGGAGCCGACCTTCCGCACAACCTCCAAACCCTTAAGATAATCTTTGTTTTGGCGGGCATATGGCGGGTAATAAACCCGCACGGCCTGTTGAGCCACAATGTATATATCGGATCGTGGATACACGGAATCGGTCGAACCGACTAGCCCAATTGCCGGCGTGACGTTTAGTACATTCAGTCGAACCAATGACATTTGAATATCACAGGTTTAAGATGCGGGCGCCATAAAATGAAAGCTCAGATATTTCTTCGACTCGCCATGGTACTCGTTCCCATTATTATCGATTTGTTAGCACGCCGCCGCTTGTGGTACTTCGGTTGGGTCGCCCTTAAGTAGCTTGTCGTGTGGAAACGATATCCATTCACATCATAAGCGCTAAATGACCTAACCCTCAAATCACAGCCGTTTGCAACAGCAATTAGCTCGCCACAGATAGAGCGATCGGTTTGGGCCCTTCTCTTGAACCACGAAATGAAATCGGGTCTCTGTGGTCCAGCACCTTGTGAAAGAAGAGTATCAATTTCGTGTGGCTCTGCATCCCTTGATAAAGACCAAGTCTCATGAATGAATTCACGTTTGTGCGGATCCACCTCGGGTGAGTTGGTCAAGACATATAGCATGATATTTGTGCCACTCTTTGTTGCTCAAAGCGCTTCTTGGTAGATGCACCGCGCTTCCGTATTGACCTTGGAAAAGGCTGAGCTTCGACCGATTTTCGTCGGCATTGTAACGAGGGATTTGATCATGCACGCTAGGAATGTTCTCTGTATAGTACTTTTCTGTGAAGTTTGACACCTCCTCCACAACGTATGCCTCGGCAACTGACGGCTCGATTCTGGCTTTATTTCTACATTTTCTGCGTACACTCTTTAGAGTTCTCTCGAATGGGTAGCACCAATGGTGCTCAAGACCGGGCCCCCCATCATTACCTCGTATGGGAGGTGCACAATCATATGCTTTGCATCGACAAGAAGAAGCCGGGTGGGAAGATTTTCTCCAACTTACGAGTAACACAGATGCCGCCTTTTCCAACTGTCTACAAACGGTCGAGAGATCGCCTTTGCACCAAATGGCGGAAGAAATAACTCAACTCTGCCGACTAGCCATACATTCTCGGGGACAAAGCCTCGAACCATCGTGGGAAGCGGCCGCTCAATCCATACGTGATAGTCATGACTCTTCATCCCATTGACTCGCATAGTAGTTAAATTGACTCCCCTCTTCACATTATGTGCATACCCATCCGGAAACCTCGGGGTTTTCATCCATTTAAGTACCTCCTTTTACGTTTTGGCTAGACAAGACGAAATCGACATTGGGCCTTCGCCATCTCTTGCCGCTGCGTGAGGCCTCATCTCTTGATTTGGTCTATCGCAAAGTTTTTGCCAGTCCACTCTAGCCTTAGGGTTGTCCTTAGACTTTTCGGTGTCCATGAGTGTGCAAAAAGTGCTTCTCCGATATTCTTCTCGCGGTGCATATTGTCAAGGTGATGTGGCACAAGAAGGTCATCATGATAGGGGAGCCTCTCCAAGCCCGACTTATGAGTCCACATATCTTTCTTGACCATACCCCACAAAACCACCACCTTGGTTATTGGCCACAAGAGACTCTAGGCGAGCACGGACCTCGGCACCGATCTTCATCTGCGGTTGAGGTTACGTCACTCACGACCCTTTTTGTAAAGTTCTTCGTGTCTTGTCCGAATGGATGGTCAAGAGGCGGCCCGGCGATGTAGGTCGAACGACGAAAACTTACCACCCGCCGCAACTGATGAACATCGGACTTTCCTTGCATCTTGGGCACGGAACTTTCCATGAACACACCCGACACCGAGAACAACCCATACGCCAGAAGTCATGAATTGAGTAATTGGTACCAAACATGCATTTTGAACACCGTCTTCGTAGCTCGGTCGTATGTCCATACGCCTTCATCCCAAGCCTTGATCAATTCATCGATCACGCGGCTCTATAAACACACCCATCTTATTCCCGGGTGGCCCGGAATTATAAGCGATAAGAATATGGTGTCCCGTTGAAAGGCGACACCGGGGGGAGATTCAGGGGGGATAACGAATACGGGCCAACAAGTGTATGGGGCTGTACTCATTCCATAGGGATTGAACCCATCCATTTTGCGGGCGACACGTACATTTACGCGCGCCTCCATTGCTTTCTCGGGATGTTTTCCATCAAAGTATTGCCATGCTTCACCATCGATGGATGTATCATCTTATGCGGAGTGTATCGCTTGCCATTTTTGTGCCACGTCATCCGTTTAGCGGATTCCTCGGTCATGTATTGTCGTTGAATCCTCGGTACAAACGGTAGGTACCGTAGAATTTTTTTGGCGACTTTACTGCGCTTCATCGACCATCTCCGGTTGGGACCTCTTCGTACCTAGAGGCTTTGCACTTTGGGCCGTGCTTTGCATCGGCGTGCTCTTTCCTAAATAGGACACACCCATTCTCGCAAGCATGTATGCGCTCATACGGCATCTTAAGTGCCGTAAAAAGAGTTTTTTGGGAGTCATACATGCTCGATGGTAGGTTATGGCCCTTTGGAGCGGGGTGCCAACAATGGACAACACCCTATCGAAGCACCTTTCGGCCGATGTTCAATTCGGACTTCAGCCCTAATAAGCGACAAATGCCATCCGATTCTTGAAACCGTTGTGTTCTCATGAAGGGGTTTCGCCGCCCGAGAGTCCAACATTTCATAGAAATTCTTTGCCTCCTTCTCCATCGCCTCCTTGTCACGTGCTTCGTTGAAAAGTCCTTGGTGGACATCATCTAACATATCTACAACCCGGCATCACCATCACAATCGTCGGGCGTGCTCTCACCTCCTCCTCTCTCATCGTTGTGCTTCACCATGGTATACCCATACGGTATAGTTCTTGGTGAATCCAACATCTAGAAGATGACGTTGCATATCCTTTTCGGTGACTCTTCTCGTGTTGTCACATTTACTGCGGGGACACCAAACTAGCAAATGACCACGAGCACGGCGTTGCCCCATACCATTTCAAGAACTCATTGGTCTTGTCCATCCATTCTTCGTCAAAATCACGCTTACTTCTCCAACCGTCGTACATCCACCGGCGTCGTCCATCCTTTAGCAACCACGAATTCCAACCATGAGTTCGATCTACATGGCGAACCTACTCTCTAATAGGCCAGGATAGGTCCTAATCCCACCAGCGGATGCGTAGATGGGTCGGTTCCATGCTCGATCCGGCCAAAGAGGCGAAATTTCGTGACACCCCCATTGTTCTCTGATACACGTCTGGAAGGGAGTGTGTATCCGTGAGAACGGTGGAGAGGTGATGCCGAAACTCGTCGCCGGCCGGAACGGAACATGGAAAACGACCCATCTACGTATCCGTGGGCTGTCCAAAACGTGGACAATCCGAAGCATACGATCGTAGATATGCAAAGAAATGCATACCTCCAACCGTATCTCTTTCGGACGGGGAGACGCCTAACTAGGTTACGCGACATACGACCATGCGGCGGGAGCGGGGGGATATTCATACCTAGGGTGGGCGGGGTGAGGCGGCGATCTGAGCACACCGTTAAGCCATAGCATAAGAGGAAGAAAGATCGGGGGCCGAGGTACTTCGACGGGCTCTTTTTACGTGAAAGGAAAAATATGAGAAAAAATTAGAAATTTTGGCGTAACCTCCCTACACGGGCGGCTTTTCGATACCTGAAAAAACATGGCACGATGGCCAACATCCACATATCCATATGGCCAACATCCACATATTCATATGGCGGCACGACGACGGATCACGAGCACGGACACGAACGAGCGGGCGGCGCGAGGGCGGCGTCGACCACGGTATACCGACAACCACATATGCGTACACATTCAACTACTATATCCACTAACATATCCATATCCATATCCAAATTTCCACGTATCAACTACTACCACTACCTTTGTGCGGTCGGTGGTCGAGGGAGCACGTGGCCTGGGCGGGGCGGTCGAGGGGAGGGCGGCGCGGGACGGTATGGCGAGGACCCTCCTCCTCCCTTCCTTCCTCCTCCTTCTCCCTTTCTTCTCCTCCCTTCCTTCCTCCTCCTCCTCCCTTCCTTCCTCCTCCCCTCCTCCTCCTTTTCCCTCCTCCCCTCCTCCCTCCTCCCCTTTCTCCTCCTCCCCCTCCCCTTCCTCCCTCTCCCTTTGGCCTCCCCCAACATTGGCTGGGCGGCGTGGTGGTGGCCTAGCGGTGGTGGCCGCGCCCGGCGTGGGGTGGCCGGCGGGGTGGGGGCTGGGCCGGGGCGGCGGGAGTCAGCGGTGGTGATGGCCTAAATGCGGGGCCGGGCTGGCGGCGGCGGCGCGGCGCTGGGCGCTCGCGCCGGCCGGCGCGGGCCGGCCCGGCAGGCGGGCGGTGGGAGGAGCGGTGGCGGGAGCGGCGGGGCGGGGCGGGGAGGAGCGCGGTGGAGGCCGGGCGCTGGGGCGGCGCTGGAGGGGCCGGGAGCGGGCGGCGCGCAGGCGCGCGGCGCGGCGACGCGGCGGGGCGGCGCGGTGTGTGTGTTATGGTTGCGCGGTGTGTGTGTGGATAAGGTGACACCGAGTGGAGGTGAGGTGGGTCTTTGCCGACCGCCCCGATCCGGCGGTCGGCAACGTTTTTCTTTTTTTTTTTTTAAAACGACGCGCCATTGATTTCAAAAAAAAAAAAAGAACCAATAACTTTGCCGACCGCTCCTGATCCGGCGGTCGGCGAAGTTTTCTCTTTTTTTTTTTTACCCCCCGGGCGGGAGCCGCGGGCCCATTCTTTGCCGACCGCCCACAGTTCTGGCGGTCGGCGAAGAACCCTTCGCCGAGGGCACTTTTGCGCTCTCGGCAAATTTTTTTTTTTTTTTTGGATTTTTTACTTCAAAATTTTTCTGTGGCTTACATAGAGTGTTTACAAGTACATGTCAAAAATTGGGACATTTTCCGCACGTTTTACTATTTTTTAATACTTTTCTTCTTTTACTCGAATTTTTTTTCCCACCTAAAATTTGAACTGCGGGTCCTTAGAAAAATGGAGTTATGTGATTGGAAAAATGATATTCTTGTTTGTTAGTATATTTTGAGCCCTCATCTATGGACACGTGAGAAAATCAAAAGATCTTGTGCGCGAGACATTCCGATTACGTCTTGTAGAATCATTTTAAAATTCTAAAAAAGGAAAACGAAGTCGGAAATTCATGAAATTTGACGAGGCATCGTTATATTGCATGTTTAAGCTGTGGAAAAAATTTGAAAAGGTTTCATGCAAGTTTGCATCCCGGACTTTGAAACCTAGACATCTCAACTAGAGTTTACTGTTATCACATGCTAGAGATGTCTTGGTAAGCGCCCACCCGAGATGCAAACATCCACGAAATCGACTCAAACTTTTTTCATAGTGTACACATGTGATATAAGGACAACTCGTCAAGTTTCATGATTTTTCAACTCCGTTTGAATTTTATAGAATTTTAAAACAATCGACCAAAAGTGAGTTGGCGTGTTTCGCGCACAAGATATTTGAATTTTGGTGTCCGGCCATGGATGAAGACTCAATATAGACTCACAATCAAGTTTATCATTTTTTGAATCATTTAGACCCATTATTCGAATCACTTGCGCTTCAAATTTTAGTTTTCGAAAGAAATTCAAATATAACATGAAAACTCATAAAATATAGTAAAAGTTTTAAAAAAATCCCAAACTTGAACAATGAACTCAATGTAGTGTAGCTAAGGCACGAGAAAAAGTTGTGATGGTAAATTCAAAAAAAAAATTTATACTTAAGCCGAGCACCGACAAAGGTGCTCGGCGAAGCGTCTTTCGCCGACCGCCACGTGTGCGGCGGTCGGCGAGCCTATTTCTTCGCCGACCTCCGTTCGGGCGGTCGGCGAAGAGCTTACCCTCGGCGTTTTTTTGCACGCCACGTGGCTATGTTGGCAGCGTTTTTTAATTTTTTTTTTAAAAACCGCCCGACCACCCGTTGTCTTGAGCGGTCGGCGAAGGTCAACCCTCGGAAATTTTTGGCGTGCCACGTGGGCATGCGGGCAGCGGTTTTATAATTTTTTTAAAAAACTTGGCGGCGGTCGGCGAAAGGTGTCGATCTTCGCCGACCACGGACGATGGCGGTCGGCGAAGTGTGCGCGACAAAAACGTTACGGTGGCGTCGGAACGGCGGCGGGTTTTCTTCGCCGACCGCCCGGCGGTCGGCGAAAAAGCGCGCTTACCAAGCGTTGCTCTTCGGCCGACCACTTGGCGGCGCCGACGTGGCGCTTTGCCAAAGCGGGCGGTCGGCGAAAAATCTTCGCCCGGACCGCAAATTTTCAGTGGTCGGCGAACGCAGCACGCGGTCGGCGGCGACCCAGTTTCCGTAGTGCTACCGGTTTACTAATTTTCTGGCTGTGAAGGGAGGGTTTTGACTCGATAATGATATGCTGATCTGGGGTAGTGATTATCAAATAATTTTTAATTCTATAAACCAACCATACAAGGGATTGCTTGCCCAATTCTATACTATAACACATGCAGAAAACTAGACAGGCTAACTGCTATATAAAAAAATGCGACAGATACTCTGTCTGTCTTTGCAATAAGGAAGAAGAAGGAACTTGGCACTATAGCAACCTCGGATACGGTAGCAATTATTCGTTCTTCCCGCCCTCAATCGTCGTCGGATCGGAGCGTGCATTATATATGAATGGAATAAGGGGTCATGCACTCCAGCAGTCGATCTTCCGCTGCATTAAACATCGTCGGAGTTGGCCCATTCCATGCACTCCTGCTGAATCTGACCCAGCGTCCTGCCGCGGCCATGGTCCTGCTGCGGCGGCGGCGCCGCATTGGTGCTGGTACCAGTCTGCTGTGCTGCTGCGGTGCCTTGGCCGCCTTGATTCTGTTGCACTGGCGGCGGCGACGAAGCGACGCCTGTGAGTTGCTGGACGACGGCGCGGAACTGGTCTGGCTGGACGACGTAGACCGCCGTGTCCGCGGGGTCCCGGCTCCTCCAGTGCGGCCTGGCGGCGGCGGGCTTGCTGCCGGAAGGCTGCTGCTCCTTGTTTTCGCTGCCGGAAGGCTGCTGCTCCTTGTTCTTGCTGCTGCCCTCCATTAACTTGTAAGTACTAACTAGCTAGCTAGTTTCTGAATTACTCGATCAGGAGGAGGCGATCGAGGAGCTGCTGCTGGCCGTGGAGCTTTGCTTATATATTTGAGCTGTTCAAGCAACCCTGATGAGCGATAATCCGGTGGATGCATGCAGCACTAGCAAGCGCGTGGCTATTTATAGGTAAGCAACCGCGTCCGGCCACGAGGGATCATGCGCAAGCATGCGTGCTTCATGCTGACATCACTGCTTGCTCTCGATTAGCCTGTGGCGGCCACAGGATCACCGCCACACAGTGTAGCCAGTAACAATAACAATAGAGTAATCTATCTAGAGGACATCACCGCGCGCGTGCCTCGTCAGCAGGGGAGTCAAACGAAACGGGTGTGTGGTCAAATAAATAATCCTTTGAGCATCAGGTCCGTCCGGGCCAGGTGCATGTATACAGTATATAGTATACTCCCTCCGTCCCGAATTCTGGTCGTTCCGGCAACCAGCCCGCCTAACAAGGAGAGTGGTAAAAGTCCCGCATGCCCCTACCACACCTGTTCGCTCTGTTCGGGCTGTTCCCACCCCCCAAATTCCCTTGTCCTCTCTCCTAAGCTCCCTCGTCGTCCAAGATCCGCCGAGGAGCACGACCTTCGCCCCAAGGCCTGGGCAAGCACGCGTTCCCCGCCGGCCACGGGCGGGCACTGCGCTTCGCCCCATAGCAACCGCTGCGTCGTGACCAACCATGGCCGGATCCAGGGGCGGGTATGGGAGGCGGCAGCGACGGGCGGTGGAGTCGATGGCGAGGACGGGGTGTGGAGGCGGCGAGCTCGGCACCGGCTGCAAGACGGCCCGCGGCGGCGGCGCCTCCTCCTCCGCACGCGGCGGCGGTGGTCACCGGCAGGGGCGGACGCTGGGAACTCCTCGGCGACGGAGACGCCCCCGGCGCTGGTCTCCTCGGCGACGGAGTCCGCCCCTCCGAATATGAGCACGCGCCGGGGGATCCCGCGCGGGGTCCCGCTGGGGCGGAGGGGCCGGCAGCCGCCAACGCCGGAGATGCCGCTGGGACGGGAGCGCGGGTCGCGGCTTTTTTTTTTTCGCCGGCAGCCGCCAACGCCGGGGACGCGGGAGCTCGCGGCGGGTCGCTACTGGGCGGAGGCGCCCGGCAGCCGCTGTCCATGCGGTGAGCCGCCGCGGCTCGCAAACCGCCCGCCGGGACGGGATCCCGCGCGGGGTCGCGCTGGGGCAGAGGCGCCGGCAGCCGCCCGCGCCGGTGAGCTGCCATGCCTGCGATGAGGCCGGATGCTGTTCCGTGGGATTTTTTTTTTTTTTTTTTTTTTTTTTTTTGCCGCAGGAGTCCGCGAGGTGGGAGGGAGGGTGCTCTGCATGCGGCGCCTCGCTTCGGTGCCGGTGGTGTAGGCCTGCACGGGCTAGGAAACGATAGGAACGACCAGAATTTAGGGACGAGAAACTGTGGGGTGTTTAGTTGGAGCTATAGGAACCTAAAAAGTGCTACAGCTTCCCCGTCACATCAAATCTCTTAACGTATTTTGGAACATTAAATGTAGGTAAATAAAAAAAACTGATTGCACGAGTTTGGTTGAAAAGTCGAGACGAATGTTTTAAGCCTAGTTAGTCTATGATTGGACAACAATTATCAAATACAAACGAAAAAGTGCTACAGTACCCCCAACCCAAAATATTTCACCAACTAAGGGTGTGTTCAGTTGGTGAAAAGTGAACCCGAAAAGTGCTACAGTACCCGTCACATCAAATCTTTTATCGCATGCATGGAGCACTAAATGTAGTTAAATAAAAAAACAAATTGCACAGTTTGGCTGAAAAGTACGAGACGAATCTTTTGAGCATAGTTAGTCTACGATAAGACAATAATTATCAAATACAAACAAAAAAGTGCTACAAGAAGCCCAACCCAAAATATTTCACCAACTAAACACCCCCTGTAGCTTCCGCGACTAGAATTCCGGGACGGAGGGAGTAATCCTTTAGCAGGAAAGATCCTGGAGGGTGCAGGGATGACGAATCGATGATGCAGGGACGACGGGACGTCAGGTGGTGTGCACGTTGAAAGCGCTAGCGCAGGATATAATGTGATGATGTCTTTGTTGCCTACTCGTGCAATGCAAGTGTACCGTTCAGAAGTGGTTGCACTCGATCAGATGCGCCAATAACTGCCTGATTCGATCAACTAACTAAAATCTCAGTACATCTTTGAGGTCCTAAAATAGACTCATTAATTATAAGTTCTAAAGACGATGCAAACGTTCATGTTAATTCAGTTTTGTTTATTTGAGTTCTGATCTCCTTGCATTGTGTTTCATGAGGGGAGAAAGAGAAGAAGAGAACGCCCCGCTGCTTCATCCCCTGCCACAATATGCATGTCTTCTGGCGTGGACGTCCAACGGTCAGTACACAGTCCGCTCGGCGTACAGGGCCTTCTTTGCCGGTTGGACGTCCATGACAGGGGCCAAGGAACTTTGGCGCGCAGCCGTCCCGCCGAAGGTAACATTCTTCTTATGGTTGTGCCTGCACGGCAGGCTATGGACAGCAAAGCGACGCATGCGAACCGGGCTTCAGCAGAGTGCCGCCTGCGTCCTTTGCGACTAGCACGACGAGACCACGGACCACTTGCTTTGCTCCTACGTTTATGCACGCGAAGTGTGTTCGCGCATCCTGGCGGCTATGGCTTCCTTCGTAGCGCCTCCCACAGCGGATGACCGCCTCCGCGACTGTTGGCTGGCGGTATGCGTGCCTCCCTGCCGGAGGCCTTTAGAAGGAGCCGACTCCTTGTTGCTCCTAGTCACTTGGCGACTTTGAAAGGTGCTTAACCGGTGAACCTTCCGATCGGATCTCCTCTTCTCCCGCACAGTTCATGGCAGCCATCTTGGAGGAGGCCAACTCTTGGATCAGGAGCGGCTACGGGTGCCTCGCCCGCTTACTTGGGCTCATTGCTTGAGGCCCGATCGTCCCCTCTTTGTAGCAAAAATCATTTTTTTTTTTCTTTAGTACAACTGTTCTAGTTCGTCACTAGTTGGTGATTTGTGTTGTGTGTTTTTTTCCAGTAGGCGGATGGCCTCTCGCCACAACGCCCGGCTGGAACGTGTTAAAACTCTATTCTTCCACTTAATGAAGCAGTGCTAATGCTAAGGCACGCTTTCAAAAAAAACAATATGCATGTCTATCTCCATCCATGTCTGTCCTTAGAAGTTAGGCCAACACGTGGGATCTTTTTGTTTTAGTCCATGCCTATGTGGAGCCATCTGGCCAAATCTCGCCACCCGTTAGTTGACTCCGTTCTTCTTCTTCGTCTTCTTCTTCTTCTTCTTCTTCTTCGTTGCTAGGGACAATGGCGGCGACTCTTTTTGTCTATTCCAAGACTAGTCGCTTGTTGGTTGTGCAAGAAGAGAAGGTGGTCCAAGACTAGTGCTGCGAAGCTAGAAGCTTGTTGACAAATAGATCAAAAGGGCTTTGATTCGCTCTTAGGTCCTCGTTTTGGATGGGACCTTATGGAAAGAAAGAAACGCGAGGACATTCAAGTGGGGATCTATCGGACCCAAGCTATTTGGCGCTAAGGATTTAGGAGGAGACCAATGAGTGGTGCCTGGCGGGGTACCGAGACCTAATGTTATTGCTCGCGTTGTTATTATCTAAAAAAGGCTGGTTATGCTTATGCAATTGGTTATTGATTTGTGGGCCAATTGCTCAATTGACTCTATTTTTTAAATGTTGCTCGTTTGCCCCTATATTTTATAACCGAAGGCACCGTCTGCGCCGAGTCGAGCTCGAGATTTCCCAATATTATGGCCCTAAAATGTCTGGAAAAAGAAAAAAAAGACAAAAATATCCCTTATCCCATTCCCTGGACAGGCGGGGCACAACACCTCTCCTCTCCCATTCACTCGACATGCCCGTCTCCTCCAAAATCGACACCGTCGTCTAGCTAGGGCACGACCGAGCCGGGTTCGCCCCGCTACCGCCGCTACCGCCTAACATGGTTTGCCACCGCCGTGTGCGTGCGTCGTGGCGGTGGAACCGACCTGCGTGCCGCGGGCAGGCGAGTGCTCTCCAGCTCGCCAGCGTAGCTGCCGCTGTTCGCCAACTCTCATGGACGACGGTGGTTGTTGCTCGGCAAGAGGAAGAAGAAGCCGACACGTGGGACCCTTGCATTATTGAGACGGAGAGGGGCTGCTGTGGATTGGGAGCCAAGGGTATTTGTGTCTTTTACCCTGCCCTTAATGCCGTTGAGTCTCTTTCATGGAGTAGGGGCAAGGAGGAGCTTTGGATTTGAAAGGCAAATGAGCAAAGTTTAAAAGACAGGGGCAAACGAGCAATTGGACTCCATAATAGGGGCAGTTGCGCAATTGGTCTTTGATTTTTTTTAATGATTTTTCTGTTTTGTTGTTTTATTGTTAAGAAATAAACATGAGACTGACTTTTACTGGAAAACTAATTGCATTGGCACTATAAAACATTGAACATGCGTCGTTTGTGACCATCGCCAAGAATGTGAGTTACATTTGAGGGTTATTATGGCGAAATAAGCATAAACGTACAAGCTATAACAATGAAAGCTCAAGTACTAGTGTACTACGCATTGTTGTGTTACAGAGAGGGCTGCATGCCTCGGCGGAAAGAGGATCACTGGCAGCTATAGCCTTTTGTCGTTGCAGGGATGCACTGTGAGTGTGAATGATAGTTCCGCCATGGTTCCGGGGCTTAGCGGGATGTCGTTGGAGGAGCACCAGGCCATGTAAGCGTCCTGCATTGATTTCTGGGTGGCGTCGTTGGATCCTGACCCAGCAGCAGCTGCTGCTGCTGCATCACTATTGCCATTGCCACCCGTAGCAGCATCTTGTGGTGGACGTTGCAGTTCTTTCTCTGTCGTTGCCGAGATGGAGATGGTTGAGGCAGTGGCATCGTCGTCGTTGGGTTGTTGTGGCAGCGAGCAGCAGGTGCGCCTCTGAACGAAGCCGCGGAAGCGAGCCGGGTGGATGTGGTGCACCTTGGCCGGCGGCGGCTTGATCCTCCTCCGGTAGGGCCGCTCCTCCGGCGCCGCCTTATATAAGCTTGTTGAGCTGATCTGCCGTCGTTGCTGCCGCTGCAGCATGCTATTGTTCAGTCCATCATCTGCCGTGTTCTTGTAATCCCCCTGATCCATGTATATGTATGTATGATAGTTGTTAGTTGTGTTCTGTTTTGCACCAATAAGTGTTGGTAAGACTCGTAGCTAATTCACTGCTGATTTATGAAACGCTTACGGCTGAAGCCATCGGCATTTCTATATATATATACAGGTAGGTAATGGCTAATGCATGAGTGATTCTTCTGAATGTTCGTGTGAGAAGCATCGAGTAGTTACCAGTTGATTATAGAAGAAAGCCCCACCGCGCGATATATCATGATTGATGTCGTCACTGTGTATGTGTACGTTGTACCGGTCGTAGTCGATCATATGCTTAGAAAACAAAAAAAAAGTGTCAAGTCCAGTCAAATTTAATATCTTGATTTTGATGATTTTTTTTTCTATCAGGCTATCTTTTTAGTGGTCAACGTGATTAAGGCGCAGCATCATCTCAAAACAACCCACCTCGGCCGGTGTTGCCCCCTGTCGCTATCGAATGAGACCACTCAGCATATATTGATATTCAAATACTATCACGTACTATGCAAATATATATTTTATATTCATGCTCACGCGCAAATGATGTTGGCTAGTTCGTGTTTGCTTTGCTGGCCTGTGGGAGTAGGATTGTCCGAGACAGTCCAGACCTGGGCTTGCCTGCAACCTTGTTCGTCCTAAAATGAAACGGCCTTCGTCTGTACTTATGTAACACTACCAGTCCAGACAAACCTAGCTCTGGAACGGGATCGTTCTGCCCATCAAAATCATAAAATTAAGATGCAATGTTTACTTGGTCTAGCATATGCTATTGAAATAGTTCTTAGACGTTAACTTGATTTTAACTTAGCCTACAACATGATCACGATCTCAACATATAGTGCAGGATTAGAGTTTAGCAACTGACAGAGCCTGGATTGTTGGGTGCACAAGTGCACAAAGAGGGATTTACAAAACTATTTTCGTGATCTTAGAACAAAAATCAAGGATGCAGACGCACAAATGTTTGTGACACAACTTGAGCGAAAGAAGGAAGTCAATCCTTCCTTCTATTGTGACTTCATGGTGGCTTAACAAAAGGAAGACGTGTTCATGTTTTTTTGGGTAGATGCTACATGCAGTAAAAACTATAGTGTTTTGGTGATGTGGTTTCAGTAGATGCACAGGCTTGCCCACCAACCAAATTCTATTTCCACACTCATCCCTGGTGCCATCTCTCTCCTCCATTATGCAGGCATCTTTCGCCCAACATTCCACTGTAGCCATGCACACACCTTCAACCCTTCCCACATTCCCCTAGAACCTGAAGGCCTCCTTGTCCCACGCTATCACAACCACATTTCCCACCTACGATGGCGCTAAGACTCGCTAGGATGGCTAAACAAATGTGAGTAATTCTTCCACGCCCAGCAAACTCGCCGAGCCGACTGTGTATGGTTGGTGTCTTACCACCTCACTAGCAACACCTAGTAGTGGTTCCTCATCCTGGAGCGCGATTAGGGCTCGCTAGACTAGGAGGATTTCAAGTGCATCAGTCACCAACGATTTGGGCTGCGGATCAGCATGAACCACTTGGCCGACTTGGGAGGATTTCACGTGCAGTCCAACATTAAGGCGTTCCAGGCTTGCTTGGCGCACACTAGCGCCCTTGCTCCCTTGCAATAGGCCCAGCTATTTGTGGGGGCCTCCCAGGTCACATCTGTGTGGATATGGAGCGACACGAGCCCTAGAGCCTGCAACACGATGTGTGCCTAGCGCACTGCACGGTTGTCGGTGTAGCTTTTCACCGGGAGTATTCCAGGTATCGATTTCCATGAGGAACGTGAAGTGAACTAATTGAGAATCACAGTTCGTCCTATGATGATACGTACAAGGTGTGTATTATGGTAGTTGAGATGAGAGGCTTTCTATAGCTACGATATCTGGTTGGGTTAGGTAACTAGACGTGTGGTGTGGGATGCGGATATTCCGACCAGTCAACCACCGAATCCATCCCTAACAACGTGTCAAGGAGAGAACGTATCGTTAAACAACGGGGGTGCTACCCGCGATAAAAGCCGAAACGCGATAAGGGTATCCCCGTCTCGGGCGAGGACCCGCGGATCACGCGAAGGCTCGAGGGGCGAACTCGAGCTCGTCCCGGGAGGAAACCATTTGCCTCGAACGAGCTCCCTAGGGAGCATGAAGATATGACGAGCTCACAAGGGCGACGAGCTCTTCTCCATCTCGAACGAGCTTCCCTAGCGGACCCAAGAACGATCGGGAGAATCCGAGACATGATGCGTAAGGTCACGGGTTCGCAGCCTACGCGACCGGCGCCGCAACCTACGACGATTTGGCCTGCAAGGCAAGATCTCCCCATCGGCCGCGGCATGGAGCCGTCATACCACGCCAAGTCCCGACAAGCGCAAGGGACAAACGCTAAGCGACAAGGATGACCTCGGGCGGGCGAGGTCAAGTTCCTCGACGAGCTCTCCGGCCCGCAGTTCTCCTGCGACACCTGGGCACGAGCATTTAAGGCGCGGCGCCTCCACGACTCGACCGCCGACACCGGCGCTGCGGCCTCGACGAACGGCCGGCGGGGAGTACGGGCAGCCGCGAGACGAGCTCATTGCCTTCTACACCGACCAACGAGCTCCGAGCTCGTCACCCGTACATACCACGTATCGGAATAAGGAGCCGCCCCTATTCTACTACGGCGACCAGCGGCGTGCGCGGGGGTAGGGCGGCGGCGGGGAGCGCACGCCGAGCAGCTCGGCGTGCCCGACATGGCAGGGGCCATCTTCTCCTCCGCCCCTTCTCTTTGTATTTCTTCCACCTTACACGGTCCCTCGCCCGGTGGCACCATGTGAGCTCCCCTTGAGACTATAAAAGGGAGGGCTCGGCCACCGGAGAAGGACAAGCTCTTACACACTCAAATCGCACACACACCGCTCGATTCCACACATCACACGAGACCACGGGAGCACCTCTCCCTCTCGCCCCGCTTGTATTCGCCCGATCACGAGCAATTTGAGCTCCGATAGTGCCACACACCGGACTAGGGTGCTCGATTGCCCCGAACCAAAGATAAACCCTCGTGTCATTATCCTTGAGCTAGGCCATCGTTGCACACATTAGCCGGTCGGTTCTTTGTGACCGTGGTATACGACCCACGGCGGTTGGCGCGCCAGTAGGGGCAAGCGCTAGTGTGACGTTCACCACTTCGATGGCTCCCTTCACCACCTCTCCGGCGTCCGGCGCACCGATGCGCTTCGGGACCTGGACTTCGCCGGCACCAGCCCGGCGGTCTCTCTTGTCGGAGCCACTTTCCCTCGGGCGGTGCAGGGCGAGATGACGCCCGTCTCGTCGCGACAGACGCCGACGCCGTCTGGTCCGCTCCGGCCGGGATCCGACTTCCCGGTCCGCGAGCCCCGTCGCAGCGGCGGCCACCACTTCTTCGCCGCCATTACGGACCCGCTTCCGCACATCCTCAGCCCCGAGCCGACCGGGGAGCTCTTCCGCTGACGTCACCTTCTCCACCGCCAACGCCGTCTTGCAAGACGCCGGCAGCCTCTCCCCGACGAGTTCCTCGCGGCCTACGACGAGATGTACCCGCAGGGACAACTCTTCCCGCCTATGGAACGTCCACGCCGAGCTTGGAGCGATCGGTCTCGAGACCGTGTTGGGCGGCTTGAGCCTCGCGCAGGGTCGACCCCACACGCGAGTGCTACATGTGCCGCACCGGACGGCGCGCCTGCCAGCCTACCACGGCGGGACGAGTCTTCAAGACACACCCGGCCCATTCGGGAACAAGGCCGGACGGTCGATAGCGCGCCCGCCCAAGCGGGTGCCGAGCGCCCCGACGAGCTCGAGGAAGCCGAGCCGAGATCGCTCAGAGTGCGACGCCCTCCCCGAAGAGGTGGGAGGACGGCGGCCAGTTCAAGCCCGAGGATGGAGGTGCGACGCCGATCGACGGGCCGACGACCTCCGCCGCCTTCGGTAGAGCCACACAGAACCTCCGTTGCCCGCCGAGCTTCTCCATGAGCTCCCTGAGCCTGAGGCGCCGGAGGCCGGGAGACTCCACCAGCAGCCGCGCTCCCCATCGAGGGCCGTGAGCGACAGATGGAGGATTCGGAGTCACGCCGACGCCTCTGCGAGAGCACGAGGCCTCCTCGCCGGCCCGAGGCCGAACAAGAGAGTCGCCGCGGGTCCGGTCCCGCCCAAGCAGAGGAGATAACCGCGGACGCACGAGACACTCGACGCCCAACGACGAGCCGGTTAGGCGCGAGAGGGAGATCCCGATGCTGAGTGCCGCGAATGCCGCGACGACAGATGCGAAGATGACCGCCCCCTGCGCGATCCTATAGCAAGAGGAGGGGTGGCCGCTATGACAGCCAGGAGGACCGCAGCCGTAGCCCCACTCTGGAGGTCAGAGGGCAGAGAGCGCACTCCCCCCGGAGCACGCGACACACACGAGCTCGAGGTGGAGCTCGAGGCCGCGGCCCCATCGCCAGACGGAGACGCCCTCGGGTGTTCGGCTCCCGAGTCCACGACGCACCATTCCCACGGCTTCCGAGCCCCGACCTCCGCCCGTGGTACAACGGGGGAGAGGGACCCCCAATGTGCGGCTCGAGGACTACCGCCTCGCGTGCCGGGCGCGGAGGAGCCGACGACGAGCTCTTCATCATCCGTAACCTCCCCCCGTACCTCGCCGACACGCCCGATCTTGGCTCGAGCATTTTGCTGCGAGGATGATCGACGATTGGAGGGATCTCCGCGGCGTCTTCGGCCGGCAACTTCCAGGGGACCTACTCACGCCCGAGTAACACACAGGACCTCGCAGCCCAAGCGGCGGAGGAACGAGAGTCTGCGTGACTACATCCGCGCTTCTCCAAGCTCGCAATGAGCTCACCGACGCCACCGATGCGGAGATCATCACCGCCTTCACCTTTGGCACAACCTCGCGAAACGCTCATTCGTGAGCTTCCCACTTTCGCAAGCCCAAGACGGTGAAGGACCTCCTTGACCTTGCCACGAACCATCATTGGGGGCGAGGAGGCCATCTCCGCAGTCCTCCATGGCACCACCGGGCAAGGGCAAGGGAGAAGGCCGCCCGATGCGGCCCGGCGAAGGCTCAAGCTCGCGGCCCAAAAGAACAACAAGAACAAGCGCCATCGCGGCGGGGACGACTTCGCCGTGGTCGCCGAGAAGAGGAAGCCGGGCGCCAAGGCCGTGAAGCCCGGCGCGCTCCCAAGGGCTTCTTCGAAAAGAAGCTCGAGCTCCCCGCCCCAACCACGAAGGCCGGTCAAGCACAAGCTCGGACCGGCCGGGCTCCTCGTAGAAGTTCGTGGGCAGGGCGCAGGGAAGGAGAGGGCGCGGGAGACGAGGCACCGCGAGGGCGATTCGACGACCAGGCGGGCGACAAGGATGTCTTCTTCGAGGACGGCGCCGTCAACGTCGTCTTTGGGCGCCCACCAACAGACGAGTCCGCGCGCCGCCCGGCTCCTGCGCAGCGAGTTCCTCTTCACTGAGCCGGCTGCGCCCTCCTACCTCAAATTGGTCCCGCCCCGATCACCTTCGACAAGATGGACCACCCGGTGCACGTTCCACATCCGGGCGCTTCCCACTCGTCGTTGACCCCATCGTCGGGACCAAGCGCCCGGAAAGGTCTTGATGGATCGGCGGCAAACGCCTCAACCTCCTCACGTCAATACCATGGAGGCCCTCGGCATCACGCGAGCTCGACTTCGACCCTCCACTCACCCCATGCATCGGGTGGTACCGGGGAAGCAGCGCGTTCCCGGCCGGATCGACCTCCCGTCACCTTCGGGCGATCCGAGTAACTTCCGCAAGGAAGTGCTCACTTTTGAGGTGCTCCCCCGACACAAAAGCGCATACCCCACGCCGTTGGGTCCCCCATGCTACGCCGAAGTTCTTGGCCGTCCCAAACTACACGTACCTCAAGCTCAAGATCCCGGGACCGAAGGGCGTAATCACCGTCAACTCCACCGTCGAGCGCCTTCGCCCGCGACAAGGAGGCCCGTCGTGCAAAGACGCCGCCCTCATCGAAGCCTGAGAAGCTCATCCCCGAGATGCTCGCGTGGGTGCGTCGAGACTCCGCCGAGCTGAAGAAGAACGCGAGCACATCAAGCAAAGTGGCGAGCTCCCTCCATCGAGCTCGAGAAGGCGGCGGGATCCTTCGAGTCGGACGAGGACGCTAAAGCGATGAAGGTCGACGAGGAGGGGCGCACCGTTCGAATCGGTGCCGAGCTCACTCCCAAATAGGAAAGCGAGCTCGACGACTTCCTCCACGCGAATCTCGACGTATTCGCGTGGAGACCCTCGGACATGCCCGCATACGAGGGAAGTCGCCAAGCACTCCTTAAACATCAAGCCCGTTCTCGGCGGTGAAGCAAATGCCTCCGACGCTTCGACGACGGCAGGCGGCGTGCAATCGCCGAGGAAATAGATAAGCTCTTAGCGGCGGGCTTTGTTAAGGAGGTGTATCATCCCGAGTGGATAGCCAACCCTGTACTAGTTAAGAAGAAGAATGGGAAATGGAGAATGTGTGTTGATTATCACGAGTCTCAACAAGGCATGCCCAAAGGATCCGTTTCCTTTGCCGCACATCGACCAAATCGTTGATTCCACCTCCGGTGCGAGGCGCTCTGTTTTCTCGACGCATACTCGGCTATCATCAAATCGCGATGAATGAGCTCGATCAGCTCGCCACCTCCTTCATCACTCCCTTCGGGCGCTTTTTACGCTATGTAACCATGCCTTTCGGGCTCAAAAACGCCGGCGCTACCTTCCAAAGGTGCATGCAAAAGGTCTTCAAGGAGCTTCTCGAAGCGCGTTGAAGCATACATCGATGACATCGTAGTCAAGATGAAACGCACCGGGAGCTCATCCCCGACCTCAAGGAAGTCTTCAACAAACCGCCAGTTCGGAGTAAAGCTCAACCCCGAAAAATGCGTATTCGGGGTCCCTCGGGGAAAGCTCCTCAGCTTCATAGTATCTGAGCGAGGCATCGAGGCCAACCCCAAAAAAATCGAGGCCATCTACAAAGATGGGTCCCATCAAGAATGTCAAGAGCGTGCGGTGGGCTTACGGGATGCCCGGCGCCCTTAGCGCGGTTCATCGCCGGTTAGGCGAACGAAGCCTCGCTATACAAGCTCCCGAAGAAGTCCGAGCGCTTTGCCAGACCAGCGAGGCCCGGGCCGCGCCGACTCTCTAAAAGAGCTCTGGCAAACCCGCCCATACTCACACCGCCCAAGCCGGACGAGCCGATGCCGCCAGATATCGCGGCCACCTCGCAGGTGGTAAGCACGCAGGCTCGTGGTGGCGAGGGAGAAGGAAGGCCACGCACTCCGAGTGCAGCGGCCGGTCTACTTCATCGGCGAGGTCCTCTCCGACACGAGACCCGCTATCCTCGGCTTCGTAAACTTCGCCTACGCGCGCTCTCATCACGCTGCGCAAGCAAGCTGCTGCACTACTCGACGCCCACCCGATCATGGTCGCGTCTCCAAGTTCCCGCTAGGCGAGGTCATTCGTAGCCCCGAGGCTACGGGGCGCATCGCCAAATGGGGAATCGAGCTCATGGGATCAAACATCTCATACGCCCCCAGGGACACCATCAAGTCTCGGGTCCTCCCCCGATTTCGTGGGCGAATGGGCGGAGACGCCTGGCCAAAACCCAACGACATCGAAAGTACCGGACGCCTCTACCGACGGCTGCGGAAGAAGTACGGGCCACGGAGCAGCCTGGTCTTCGTCTAGCCACGCAACGTGCGCATGAGGTATTCAATCCGCCTTCACTTCACGCGCCTCCAACAACGCCGCCCGAATATGAGGCTTTAGTGAACGGCATGCGCATCGCCATCGAGCCCGGCATCAAGCGCCCGAGATCGGAGGAGATTCCAAGCTCGTCCGCACCAAAGCCACAAAGGAAGCCGATCGCATCAGCCCAAGGATGATTGGCACTCCGCAAAGGTGCGAGCTCAAGAGCGCTTCGACGGCTCGAGTTCAAGCACATCCGTCGTCGCATTACGGCGACGCCGATGTCCCGCTAAGCCGCCTCCGATCGACTCCAGTCCCGCCCGACGTCTTCGCATCTAACTAGTATATACCATCCATCTGGCTTGAGGGAGAAGGCTCGAACCTGCGCGCGGATCCATCGGGGACCCCGTTTGTCCCCTCTCCCACTAAGGCTGAGGACTCTTCGAGCTCGAGCTCACCAATGGAGGTCGACATGGAGGTCAACCTCGTCGGCTCCCGTGTCTTCGCAACCCCCCGAACCCTGCCCCGAGGGCCCGGCGGCTCCCCATCCTAGCATGGCTACGGGGCGGCAAGCTTCCTCACGGAGAAGGAAGAGGCCGACGCACGCTCGCCGAGCCAAGTCTTACGTCATCATCGAACGCGAGCTCACGAAGAGTGCGTCCGGAGTACTCCAACACCGGATCACCTTCGAGGAAGGACATGAGCTCGTCGAGAGATCCATACCGGCGAATCGCGGACACCACGCGGCTCCGCGAGCTCGTGTGGCAAGGCATTCCGCCAAGGCTTCTATTGGTCGACCGTTGTCGCCGACGCCAATCGAGATCATACACCACTGCGCGAGATGCGGTTCTTCGCCAAGCAAACGCACCTCCCGCGCGAGGCCCTTGAGACGATCCCCATCAATTGGCCCTTCGCGGTCTGGGGGCTCGATATGGTTGGACCCTTCACGAAGTCACTTTCGGGGGCTTCACTCACCTCCTCGCCGCCATCGATAAGTTCACCAAATGGATCGGTGATGCCCATCAGCGCACAAGGTCACCGGAGGCGGTCAAGTTCTTCGACGGCATCATCCACCACTTTGGCGTGCCGAACTCGATCATCACCGACAACAAAGACCAACTTCACCGGGCAAATCTTCCTCGGCCAGCGGCGACTACAACATCCGGTGGGCTGGGCCTCCGTTAGCCACCGAGGACCGAGCGGGAAAGTCGGCGTGCCAATGGCTTCATTTTGCGGGGACTAAAGCCCGCGAATCTTCAAGAGGTTGGAGAAATTGGAGGACGGTGGGTCGCCGAGCTCCCCGCAGTCATATGGAGCCTCGGGACCACCCCTAGCGAGCAACGGGGTGCACGCCTTTCTTCCCTCGTCTTCCGGCTCCGGCCGTGCTCCCCACCGACCTCGACTACGGCGCGCCCCGCGAGTCCAAGCGTCACGGCGGCGCCGACAACTGACCTCACTAGAGGACCACGACGGACCAGCTCGAAGAGGCCAGCGAGGTTGCGGTCGCACATTCAGCCAAGTACCGGCAGCTTGATGCGCCCGTTACCATGACCGTCATGTCCGGGGACGAGCTTTCAATGTCGGCCACCGTGTCCTGCGACGAGTACGAGCACGAAGGAGAAGCACAAGCTCTCCGCGCCCGTGGGAAGGACCGTTCACCATCGCCCGAGTCCTCCGCCCAAGCTCATACAAGATCCAGGACTCCCGGCCCGCGAACTTGCCAACTCCCGGAACATCGAATAGCTACGTCGCTTTTACCCTTAGATGCATTTTGTAATGTCACTATTGTACGAACTCGAATAATAATGACACTCCTCGATGCAAAAATTGTGCAAGCATTCGATCTCTTTCTCGCATGGCTGTTAAGCAATGGCTGCCCTCTACCTCCGCAAGGCCCGCCCTTGCTTGGGGGCTATAGGGGACGGGCGCACCCCGCCTTATTCACGAACTCTTTTTCGCAAAAACACGAACACTCAAGGAAGAGCTCGACCAGCTCAACCTCGCACTTGCTTTTTATCGTTCCCAATAAGCGTCGAATCCGACAAGTTAAAGGGTCCCGAGTAATATCTCCGGCGAGGTCCGACGCACTTGCCCAACGAACTCTAGCGCCCCCGCCAACGAAAAAAGGGCCCGTTGCCTCAATCGCTAGAGATACAAACTCAGTGAACTACGAGCTGGTTGGAAACGCGATCACAGGGAAAAGAAAACGAGTCGTTCATAACATTGATAACTTGTCATTTTTTTACACTTTGCCCCAAACACAGGGACTTTGGTTCATGACAAAGAGGCAACGCCTCAAAACTACCTAGCTCTGCGGCCTACTCCTGCGTCGCCGGACGAGTCCGTCTCCACCTCCTCCTCACCAGCCAAATAGGCTCGAACACCGAGCTCTTCGACGGTGAGCCGAAGAGTTTTCTCACCAACTTCATCGAGCGGGCCTCCGCCTCGGCGGCTACAACGTCGTCCAGCTCGACACCTTCACCGGCTTGGGCCAGCCCTTGCCCATTATCTTGGTCGAGGCTTGGAGTTCGGGGGTAATGGGCGAGAACCACGGCTAGTGCCTTATGGGCCCGATACGGCCGAGGCGTTGTCCCTCACCACGGCCGGGCACGAAGCACCCGGCAAGGCGGGTCCTTCCACCTCCTCAATTCCGGGGCCTGCAGGCCCTCGGCGTCGAATCGAGGTTGGTGTGCTTTCGCGCTCGCCCTTCGCGCCGCGCCCTCGGCTTTAACCCACCCGCTCCAAGAGACCCGAGGCCTCGGCTTCTTTGGACCGGAGCTCCTCGGCTTTCTTCTCGAAGCCCATTTTGCACAGCCACGAGCTCGCGCGATCGCCGCCGGAGGTCCTTCTCCTTCGGTCGAGCATGAGTCGGGTGTGCTGAGCGAAGACTCCGCCGTAGCCGAGAGCTGTCCCTCTTGAAGCTCCCCGAGCCAGCCCCGACGATTTCTTCTTCTCACCGCAGAGGAATAAACAAATCAAACCTATGAGATTCAAAAGGCGAAAAAGAGAAGCGCCTTACATGCCAACGCTTGATAAAGCTCTTCCGCTCCCCCACAAGGAAAGATTCTCCGGCATCGAGCCGGATTCTCTCCGCCTCAGAAGCATGAAACAAGATGTCGACTGCTCCGGCGGCCCCTGCGTGGTCGTAGACTAAAAATACCCACCCTATCGGCCTAAACGCCCAAAGGCGAAGGAGCAAAACAACAAGTTCAAGGAGCATCTACTTACCTTCGACCTCGCGGTCACGGAGTGCCTTCCCCATGGCATCCGCTCTCCTCTCGGTGTCATGGCCCGGCGCTCAAGCGGAGGCTTCGAGCTCCTTGTTCTCAAAGCCCAACGCGGATCGCCGAGCTCCTTACGCGCGAGCTTCAGCGCCACGCCGGCTCCGAGCAATGAGCTCCTCCTCCCGCTTCACGCTTCAGCCAGCCTCCACTTGGCGGACCTCGTCGGCAACTCCCTCCCGAGCCTCGGCGGCGGCGTGCTCCACGAACCTCGCGGATATGTTCCGCAATGTCATCAACGCCACTCCGGACCTCGCGGTGTGAGGCGGACACTTGGCCGAGGCCCCTGCTCGCACGGGACCAGGCTACACCTAGCCTCCCCAGGAGACCCTCGATCTCGGTCCCGGCCTCCACCACGCGGTTGAAGCCGACCACCGCATCCCTCATGTCCTGTGGAAAATCGAGTTAATACCACAGCTCAAGATCGAGCAAAGAGCGAAAAGCGGATAAAATTCTTACCCCGATGATGTGGTGGAGGCACGCCGGCCCCCTCTCCATGGGAAGTGGCGGCACCTCCGCGGAAATCGTATGGGCGACGCCGTCTCTGCGACCACCCGCCCAAAACGATGCACGACCGGCCTCGGCCCGGCCTCCACGAGCTCTCCGGGGCATCCCCGGCCGACAACGCCCCGCGTGGATCCGGGTCGGGCGCTGCTCGAGGGCGTCACCCATGCACCAAGTGGCGACCTGCCCCCGCGCCGATGGCGGCGGGCTGTGATGCCTTCCGCGGGCAATGAGATCTCGGCAAGCACTCTCCTGGGACCCCCATGGGTGCGAGTCTCCACGGCGAGCTCATCGACGACCCGTCCACCTTGGCCAGTATCTTGGCGCCGCCTCACGCCTCGCGTTTGAGGTGAGGACTCACCCTCGTCGAGCGTCTGCTTGGCGCCGGCGGTCGCCTCATCCCCGTCTCCCGACGAGTTAACCGCATCCGACCCCGAGGTGCGCCCGCGCTCCTTCTCCTTCTTGGGGGAGCTGGTCGATCACCTCCGGCCCACGCGCGCCCTCGTGGAAGGAGCGGACCGAGGCACCAGGTACTCCAACCGTGGCAACGAGCGCATCTCGTGAGGCCATTGCCCGGGTCACCGGAATCGAGCTCGAAGACAACGCGGTGGCGCCCTCTGCGATCCAGATCCGGCCTTTCCCCTTCCCCCGAGCTTGTGAGGCGACCGCCCGCGGGGGCATGCACGATAGGGGCGGAGAGCCGCCGAGCTCGACGTCATAACCGCCCGGGCCGCTTAAGGGGGTTCGAGGCCCTAGAGGCTTGACCTTCGCCCTCTACGTGACGGCAAAAAGAAGACCGGAGTTAAACACAAAAAAGAAAGAACTCGGCGATGCACCGCTTTTCGGAGAAAGCAACGAGCTCGAACGCTTACCCGATGGCTACACGTCTCTTCTTCACCTTCTTCTCCTCCGCCGCGGTGCTCGTTGGCGCCCTCTTCCTTGACCATTGCTTTGAAGGAGGGCGGACCGAGCGTGCGGATCTGATGAGTCGCCGGCGCCCACCCAAGACGGCGGCGTCCCCCCCGCTCTTCTCCGGCGCCCGGATCTTCAAGCTCCCGAGCCTTGGTGAGTCGTCGACTCCTAGCGCCGCGCTCTCGCTGAAGACTCCTCGGCGGTGGCGCGGTCGACATCGGGCGTGCGGCGGCGGGCACCCGTTCCCGACGGGCGCCAGGGGAAGGCATCGGCCTCACCGGTGGAAGGTGGGGCTGAGATATACTTCAGCAAACTGCAAAGACGAATAAGAATAACTCCCCATGAAAGAAAGAGACAGCTCGAATAAGAAAGGATCGGAAGAAGAGCTTACCAACGCCCAAGTCGTCGGATCCAAACAACGCCTTTGGCACGTTGTTGGGCTCCGCCGGGATCTTGAAGGGCTTCCGGTCCTCCGGCTAACCAGCCACTCCACCTGCGTCGGTGGGAAGCGGCGTCCCGGTCACCGTGCCCTCGGGGCCTCTTCTCCTCGATCATTTCCCGGCGGAGAGTTCTCCGCCTCAAGGGAACGACCCGTGCCCGGGGCCCGGCGTAGAAAGGGGGCCCGTGAGGTTCGCCCGCTTGAAGAGCTCCACCTTCCGGCGGCGACCTTGACCTCGTGGAGCAAGTGGTCGTGGGGGTTTCCCTCCACAGTCGTCGAGTCGTGGAACACGCCTCGATGCGCGGGAAAGGTGCTCCTCGTCGTTCTTCGGTAGAACCACTCGTCCCTCCACCCGGCATTCGACGAAGGGAGGCGATGGTGGGTACTTCTCCTTCACGCCTGGTCGAGGCTGCAACACGATGCGGCCGTCGGGCCCGGGATCCTTGGCCGTCGGAGTTGTGCGTCACCTTGGCGTGGAAGTAGTGCTTGAATAGCTCCCAATCGGCTCGATCCCCGCCACCCTCGCAAAGGGTGGTGAAGGTCGAGATGTGGAGCAGCCGTTGGGATTCGTCTTTGGAGCTCGGGCGCCCGATCTGGCCCCCATGGAAGAAGTCGGACGCCTTGACGCCAAGCCCCCGTCGTGGAAGGAGACGATGTAGCCCTCCGGTGGTCGGGGGGCGGCATGCATCGGAGACGGCACAATCCACTCCTCCGCCTCGGTCAGCCGAGGGAGACCGCCGACCGTCACGCACTCCAATAGCAGGTCTTCGGTGACCTTCGATGGCGACCACGAGCCCATGTTTCCTTCTCTCGCCCAACGGCGATTCTCGAAAAGTCTTGGGAGAAGGGCTCCCTCACACGACGACGACGGCAAATAATTGAGATTTAGAACGGGAGGCGAACGGGGCTCAGCGGCGGAAGGAAAGTGAAGCGGAAATCCCGATCCCCCGTCTCCTATTTATAGGACGAGCTCGGGCCGGATCCGCCGAGGCAACCCGGCGGGGTGGGCCACCACTTCCACCTGAACCTATCCGCTCCCCGTCGCGCGCCACATGGCGAAACGGGCAGCGTAAACGCCCATGAACAGAATCTGCCGCCTCAACGGTAACTCCCCAATGGTAACTTTCCCAACGGCTCTTTTTTTTCGGGCAGGTGAAAAGTCCCACGAGTTCGTCGCCAACGGTCGTGTCCCCAACGACCTCATCACGACGTCGGGCTCACAACAAAGTCGAGCTCTGTTCGAAGGCTGGCTCTTACAAGCTCGAAGGCCGCCCGGAGACACCCCGAGCAAGGAGTGTAGCGGTGGAGGGGCATCGGCGGCCCATACCCCAAACGTCCACGCGGACTCGGGGGCTCCATTCAAGCCATGCTTGAGTCGCCAAAGTGATCGCGAACGGCCTCTGGTCATCCTCCGCGGTGAGGAGGCGCACGAGCCACCGAGGATCCTTCGAGACCTCGGTGACTATAGAGGGACGGGTCTCGGAACATGAGGTTGGCCCACCACCTGGCCTCGACGAACGAGTTCGCCCGAACGCCGAGCTCGGGCCTCACTCAAACATATCCGCTTTAAAGCTCTTAAGAGCGCTCGACTTGCCTCACGCGGTAAAGTCGGGTTTGAGCTCACCATCCTCCCCAAGGGGACCTAGAACGTCTTGCGCGACGGGCGCGCAGACGTTCGTCATAACAAGCCCAAGCGAGGACCGCACGTCCTCCCGCCTCGGGGGGGGGCGCGGGTGCGGCCACAAGACCTCAAACGAAAATCTGGTCCCTAACCTAGTAACGGCAACACCGATTAGCGCCAAGACGGGGGCCACTCCCTAAAGGGTCGAGATGGGGACTAGAGGGAGGGGTGAATAGTCCCTTTAAAAACTAATCGCGAAGGCTAACCAAATACAATTGCGGAATTAAACTTATCGGTCTAGCCAAGACTTCACCCCTCTAACTAAGACTCTAAATCACCTCATCACAAAAGATCCTACACAAGAAAGGTGAGGTGACAAGCCTAGCTTGAGCTCCTAATTAATTCTAATGCAAGGTCATACAAACCTAAGCACTAGTACTTCAAGCACAAGAGAGCTCCTACACAATTCTGGTAAGCACAAGCACAAAGCCCCTAAGCTCACTAGATGCACAATGGACAAGGCAACACACGCCTAACCCAAAGGCTCAAATTACCTAGCTACACAAGCTAAGCAAAGTAACTAAACAAGCTACACAAGCTAGATAGTTACAACTACTCTACTCAAGCACAAACACAATGTATATATGAATGTAAGAACAAAGCTTGAGATGAAGAGATTGCAAACCACCGCGAAGTGTGGACACAAGATGACACCGGTGATTTTTTACCGAGGTCTCGGGAAGCTTGCCAACTTCCCCCTACTCCTCGTTGTGTCGACCAACACTTTAGTGGTTCCACGGTTTGGCGAATCACCCGTGATGATTCTCAAGCTTAATGGCCATTGCCAAATCCCACGGTGGAGCTCAATCGAGTTCCTCACACGGTGTGAGTCCTCTAGCCAACCCCTCGGAGGGTACCGTGAAACCCACACACAAGTGTGGTAGCTCAATGACACGCTCCACTAGAGTTGTTCTTCACGATCCCCACGAGGTGAGCACGAACCTCTCACAATCTCTTCTTCGGAGCACCGCACAAGCTTTCTTGCGTGCTTCACGAAGTCTCTTGCCACCAATCCATCTAGGAGGTGGCAACCTCCAAGAGAAACAAGCACACCGGCTTGCAACACGATCACCTAGTGCCACGAATGCGATCTCTCAACGCAACGCACTAGAACTCGATCTCTCACTCAATCGGATGAACGATATCAAGCATATGTGAGTGGGAGGGCTCTCAAGCACCACAATACAAGCCACCAAGGCTAGAATGTGCTCAAAGAACCGACCAAAGCCGGCCACCCCATCTATTTATAGCCACAAGCCAAAATAGAGTTGTTGGCCGGACGCACCGACCGGACTCACCAGCGAAGTCGGTCCAGCGTCCGGTCGCTCCCTTCCGAGCGTCCGGTCAGAACGGACAAGGCCCCTAGACCCACGGCTAACGGCTAGCTACATGCGTCCGGTGCATGCTTCCGATCAGCACCGGAAGCTTCCGGTCCATGCGTCCGGTCGAGTCCAAGAGCCAAGTCCAAAAACATGCTCTCTGGAAACTCCGACTGGACTCACCCACCGGAAGCGTCCCGGTCAAAGACCGTCTTGTCCGGTCAAGCGTCCGGCCGACGCTTCGGCCGCCATTTCCAAATAAAACTCCGTCGCCTTTGCTTTGACATGCTACCCATCAAGTATACCAAACTTGAGCACGAGGAATAGCATGTTTTCACCTCCACGATGCATCCGGCGCAATAGAAAATAAGCCTATCATTTTCTCGAAAGCGCCAAATCCCGCCTCGCAAGCTTCGGTGGGAGGATGAGCGGTTCCAAAACCCAACTCAACCCCTCGCAATCACCGCCGCCTTTACAAATGTGCCAACACCACCAAGTGTACATCACCATGTGCAAGTGTGTTAGCATTTTCACAATCATTTCAAAGGCCCTTCTCTTTGTATTTCTTCCACCTTACGGTCCTCGGCCCGGTGGCACCATGTGAGCTCCCCTTGAGACTACAAAAGGGAGGGCTCGGCCACCAGGAGAAGGACAAGCTCTCTTACACACTCAAATCGCACACACACCGCTCGATTCCACACATCACACAGAGACCTGGGAGCACCTCTCTCTCTCTCGCCCGCTTGTATTCGCCCCGATACGAGCAATTTGAGCTCTGATAGTGCCACACACTAGACTAGGGTGCTCGATTGCCCTGAACCAGTATAAACCCTCGTGTCATTGTCCTTGAGCTAGGCCATCGTTGCACACATTAGCCAGTCGGTTGCTGTGACAGGGGTATACGACCACGACATGTGGTCACCGGACATGGGGGCGATAGGTGAAAAGTGGTGAATAAAACCACCACTCAACAAGCTATCCTTTTACTAGGGCCTTACCTTTTAAGAACTTTCCTATAAACACATGGTGGAATACAAAGACCAGACGGGCTGTTACTACCTCGCTGGCTACCACAAACATTCCGTGTAGCAAGCAATATACACTGATAAGAATAACCTAGATATCACGTATACGCTATGCTTATTACTCTAATTCTGATCAAAAGCTAGAGCACTTCTAGAAGTAAGTGAATATCGGTTACCTATTAAGCCGGGTTTTAGGCCATACAAGCAACCACCTAGAAAATTCAATCCCAATGTGTATGATCGGATCAAAGAAGAAATAGGCTGATTATTAGAAGCGGTTTCATAAGACCATGTAGATATTTCGAATGGATTTCTAATATGGTCTCGGTTGAGAAGAAAAATACGGGTAAGCCGAGGGTATGCATTGATTTTAGAGATTTTAACAAAGCTACTCCTAAGGATGACTCTATGCGCATAGCCGACATGTTAATTAATGATGGTTTAGGACACAAAGTAATTAGTTTCTTAGATGGCAATGTTGGTTGCAACCAAATTTTTATGGCGAAGAGGATGTGTCTAAAAAACGACCTTTAGGTGTCGAGGTCTTGTTGGTTTATTTGAGTGGGTTGTTATGACATTTGGCCTCGAAAATGTCGTGGCTACATATCTGTGACACCCCGTCCTCCAAAGCCGCCTTTGCACAACCCTTCCGAGGGGCGTGCACGCATACACATAGCACTCTGCTTATACTTTCGTCCCCTCGCCGTGTAAAAGGGTTAACCCGAAGGTGATATGGCTGGAAGGCAAAGGCTTATAAGTTGGCTCCACCCTTGCTTAACCAAAGAAGGTGGTACTAAACATGTGCACTCTGCACTCATAGGCCCCTACTTGGGCCACATCCAAATTGGGCCGGGTGTTACATACACCCCCTTAAAGGACTCGACGTCCTCATCGAGCGCCAACTTAACCAGGACCTCCCCTCTTAGCCACGCGTCATTGCATCCGGTGTCGGCACATGTACCCCATGCCCGAACAATCTGCGACTACACCAGCCCATGAAACCGCAAGGGTCGCCTTTGATACCATTTGTGACACCCCGCCCTCCAAAGCCGCACTGCACAACCCTTCCGAGGGGTGTGCACGCAGAGGGCTATCAATCTAATCTTTCATGATCTATGTACTAGGTGTTATATTAGAGATATATATCGATGATATAGTTGTTAAATCGAATGGTTTGGATGGCCATTTAGCCGATTTACGCTTAGCTCTTGAAAGAATACGTCAATATGGTTTGAAAATGAATCCACTTAAGTATTCTTTTGGTGTGTCGGCTAGTAAATTTTTAGGATTTATAATACATGAGAAAGGTATTGAGATAGATCCTTCCAATATAGAAAGCATTAGAAAAGTAAAGGCGCCACACTGTAAAAAGGGATATGCAAAAGTTTCTAGGGAAGGTTAATTATTTGAGAAGGTTCATATCTAATCTGTATCTAATCTGTCAGGAAAGATTAGTGCATTTACGCCTATACTTCGGTTAAAGGAGAATGAATTCACTTGGGGGCAAACCAGCAGCATGCATTTGATGAGATCAAGAAATATTTGAGTACGCCAGAATACCATTTCAGTTGTATATTGCTGCAGAGGATAATGTTATTGGTGATGTATTAACCAAGAGATTGATGGAAAATAATATATCATCAGCTATTTGAGCCAACGCCTGCTGGACACAGAAATGAGGTATGTGTTTATTGAAAAGTTGTGTCTATCCTTGTATTATGCTTGCACAAATTTGAGACATTATTTGCTATCTAGCACTTGTGTAGTAGCATGCCAAACCAATGTGATTAAATATATGCTACAAGGACCAATTCGCACAACTGCACTTGCAGCAAACATCAGTCCAAAGTTGTTGAACGGCTGTGATTCGAAAGCCAAATTTCCTAAAGAACTAATATGATCCAGCATAGCTGCGTTGCTTATGATAAAGGTTAGTCATTCAAGCTCCAAATGTTATTTACACTTACATGCGAAGCCACCATGATAAAGCTTTCATCTGTTCCATTCACCAGAACTGCGCCAGACAAGCATTATCCCCTGCTGAAGCTTTGCACATCCTCAAAATACCATTGTCAAACATACAAGAATGCAGCCCGTAGAACTTCAGATCTTCAAAGAGATCAAAAGGTGCATGGACATCATCAATAATCAAATGTTGGCGTTGATGCCCACTCCTAGTGGCAAAACTCCCTCCTGCCGCTGGGTATCCTAGGCTCGGCATTACTTAGATAAGACAAGTGCATCTTTTTTTCACATATGGCTTGAATTTAAGATATAAGTATATGTTGCTTTCTACATAAGGACGATGAAACATATCAGCCAGAGAATAAGCTACCATTGAGCAGTAAAACTCCAGGCGAAACAACGCAATTTAGTAACATGTCTTAAATAAAGCTTAAAATTTTGGACAATGTTCCATCACTAAAAGAAGCTGTTGTATTTTCTTGCCTTTTATGACAATTAGTAGAATTAGCCGGGGATGAAACTGTACTTTTAGTGATGGAACATTTGTCCAAAACTCTAAGCTTTATTTAAGACATGATATTCAATTGCATTGCTTGATGTGGAGTTTTACTACTCAATGGTTGCAGTATAGCTTATTCTCTGGCTGATTTGTTTCATCAACCTTATGTAGAAAGCAACATATACTTATATCTTAAGGTCTGGTTATATATGAAAAAGATGCACTTGTCTTATATAAGTAATGCTAAGCCTAGGATACCCACGGCAGTAGTAGTGTTTAGCCACTAGGAGTGGGTATAAATGTCAACATTTGATTCTTGATGATGTTCATTCTCCTTTTGATCTCTTTGAAGATGGGGAAGTTCTGGGAGCTGCATTTTTGTATGTTTGACAGTGCTATTTTGAGGATGTGCATAACTTCAGTATGGGGATAATGTTTGTCCGTGCAGTTCTGGTGAATGGAATAGATGGAAGCTTTATCATGGTGGGTTTGAATGTAAATGTAAATAATATTTGGAGCTTAATTGAATGGTTAACTTTTTATCATAAGCACTGCAGCTATGAAGGATGATATCAATTCTTTGGTAAATTGAGCTTCCAAATCACAGTTGTCCGACAACTTTGAATTGATATTTGCTACAGGTGCAGTTGTGTGCAATTATCATGATAAGATGCATTTGATTGTCCTAAATAGGAGGCACCGTAATATGCTTATCCAATTAACCGTAGCATCCTAACGTTCAATTAAGTCAAATTATATTTTAGTTAGAAAATTCAAAATTAAACCGTAGTGATATTTTAATTATAAATGATTACATCTCATTTAAGCCATTTAAACATTTTGAGTTTTAGAAACATGGAACATGTGAGCAACTAATCAAATCATCATATTTTTCACGTTTAAACTATACAAATTATAATTAACAAAAGCACATCCAAGTTAGTATTGATCAAGCTAACATTTATTTATTGAAGACGAGAGAAACCCAAAATCGCTTTGAATTAGAAACTCGGTTGCATAAGCATTCATCAAATTAACATTTGTATCGAAACTTAGAAGCATGAGACATGTTAAACGCTACTGCTAACACGTAGCTTAAATTGGCAATATCGCAATGCAACATAAATAAGAATAAAACCCTATGTTACTTTTTAATTAAAAAGCGGTTGAATAAATATTAATCAAATTAGTATTTAATGTCATAAATTTATAACGTGACAAGAGCCCTGCTACCTAAACACGAGGCTATGAAACTAACGGAACAAGAACAACTCAAAAAGAGAGATTTAGACGATTAAATGACGGAGATTAACATTGGATAGCAAAACCGTAAATAGGAGCATCTTATACCTTGGTCTTCTTCCTCAAGACAGTCATGGGCACCATGGAGCTGCACAGGTGCGTGCAGGGGAGAAGGGGCTTCGGCTGGGGCCTCCTCAGCCCCAAACGGTGGCAGGAGCGCTGGCCCGCGTCCAGACGCGGCCGAGCAAGGTCCCGCTCGAGGCTGGAACTGGAAACGGGTGGGGCGGCCGAGCAGCGGTGCTGGCCCACGGGGGCCAACAGCAGGTTTGGCCGTACTGATCAGGCGGCGACCGAGCGGCCATTGCCTGCAGCCCGTGCAGGGCGCGCGCGAAGGGCCAGGCGGTTCCCGACGGCCGGGCGGGCAGTGCGGCAGGCTGCGGCGGGGTGGCTGGGGAAAGGGCCCAAACGACGAAAGACGTAGGCAACCGAGGTCAACCTCGCCGTCGCCGGCAATGGAGGTTTCCGCTGGAGATTTAACTGCATGATTAGGGAAACGATGAACTGATCACGGATCCACAAAACGAAAAACACGACGGCATAGAGGAGATCGATACGAACCTCGGAGTGGTGACGGTTTCCTAAGTTTACGCCGCAGATGGCCGGGAAACCATGAACTTCGGCTTTTGATCTGGATCGCTACAAGTGGCGGCTCGACAAATGGGTCATACTTCTGCAATCAGGGTGCCGAGGGCTAGGCCGATATATATAGTGTTAGGGTTTTCTATAGATGGAAAACGAGGTGCTGTTGTAATTTCGTAAATCTGGAAATAAATTTTAAATTTAGAAACAATTCCAGAAAAATGTTGCAATAATTTTAAATCATGGAAAAAAATTTCTAAAACCTCAAAATTTGAAGGAAAACTCTTAGAGATTGATTGAGAGACAATGAATCTAAATAAAGTATTTTGAGGCTATGAAAAGGGATTTAGAGCATCCAAGAATTGAAATTTGCTCTAGAAAAATAAGAAAAACTTCCGGAAAAAATCTAGAAATCCCCAAAAAGGATTGGGCCAAGTCTAAATGTGTTTTGAAAACTTAACACACACAAAAGAACCAAAATCAAGCAACAGACAAGCACCACATCAACAAAAGCCTGCCAAATTAATTCCAAAAATTATTTGACAACACAATTTTCTTACATAAAGACATACGGAAATTTAAACTAATGTTGACATATCCAAATATTAAATCATTTGATCCATTTAGTGTTTTAATTCATAACCAAAAATAAAGAATTTGGTGTGACACCCACCAACCATAGAAACATCTTATACCTCTCGACGCCTCTCTCATACTGCCTTCTTAGCTAGCTACCGGATCGCTTATCGTGAGCCATCGAAGTTCACCTCAACGGTAGAAGATTTTTCATTTTTGTTTGTTGTGATCGTGAAGGCGATGGACTCAGTTGCCTAGCACTCGGAGGGTTTGGCGGCAGTCTACAATCTCCGTCTTTCACAATGTGCTTCAGCTATGGTGCCCTCGCTCCGACCTGGCCCGGTTGCCTCCGCCGCAGCTAGGGCTCCTAATCGCCCGGCTGCTATCCCCACCACCTGGCAAGCCCCTTCTGCACCCGGCGCACTTGGAGAAGATAAATAGGAGAGGCTGCATTGGTGACGAATCCGACCGCTAGAAAGAAACCGAGTGTTTAGGTTGAGAGAAACTCTCGAGCGTTCTACAATTTTTCCAAAAAAAAAAAATAAATTGTTGAGCTGTGACAGTAGCTAGGCATTTGGCACGGTTTTAGAGTTCAGAATAAAAGATTAGAGTCTTAAGGGCCTGTTCTAATAGAGCTCACCTACTCCTGATTCTTTGAGAGAAATAATTATGCTTTTTATAAGTGATTTTCTAATATAACTATACATAAAACGAAAGTTAAAGTAGAAGAAACTACTTTTTGTAATCTTCAAACATTTACGGCCCTTTGGTCTCCTGAATTGAAAACATTTTCGACATCTTCAACTGAGCATGCTAGATAGTGTTGCTCTTTTCATTCCACTTTACTGATGGTACTGTGGTTGTCACACGGTTAAATTAAAGATATATGCACAGCAGGTCATATTAGTTTCGGATAATGGGGCATCAACGTTTCCATATTTTTAGGCTAGGAATCGTACTGTACTTTGGTGTAGGATATATACTCCCTCCGTCCAAACAAACAAAAAAATGCAATTTTTTGACTTCTCAAAATTTAATTTGACTATTCGTTTTATTTAAATAATTTATATAAATATTATGTCATGTACCAGGAAATAGGTCCTGTGGATGACAGGCCCACGAGGCCCGAGGGGGCAGGCACCCATCAAGGGCGAGGCGCCGCCGCCGCCTCCTCCTCCTCCCTTCCGCGGATTCTTCGAAATTAATTAGGGAATAAAGAAAGAATTTGACTATGATTATCTTAGGGCTTTTGCTGTACAATGGGATATTCCATCTATAAGAAAGACTCTTATTAGGAAATTAAATATGATTGCCTGTAAAAAGGCTTTCCAATCATATAAGGAAACCTTTTAGAGAGATTGCTTGGTTTACAAGTCCCACTAGCCGGGCTATAAAAGTAAGGAGTTTGTAGTCTTTCAGGTCAACAAGCAATAAAGAAAATCTATTTCCCTTCCTTCCCGCCCCTACGCGCCAGCCCTCTCCCCCAGCGTCGCCGCCGCCGCCCTGCCAGTGCGCCGCCCCCTGTCGGGCGCACCAGGGAGAGGTGTCACCCCGGTGATCCGGTTTTGTGGCGGTGGTATCCGGAGGCCACTACGATCCACCCACCGCCATGGACGCCGAGACGAAGAAGATGCCGACCGAAGCTAGGGAAGCGGTTCTCCACCTTTCACCACCCGCCTCGACACGCGCGCCGATCAAGTTGTTGTCCTCTCCGGTACCGATTCGGTAGAGGCACGACGGATCAAGCTCCTCAAGGAGTCTCGAGACGGAGCTGAATACGAGTCATGGAGGACTCCGGCCGCGCCTTCATCAAAGCAAGAACGGGCGGGGGCAAAGCGTCCGCGAATGATCCAGTTCGAAAGCGGCCGGATCTGGAGAAGATGCCGCCAACTTCCTCGAGCTGCGATCGTCGCCAGGGAGGGCGCATGCGCCGCCCCTCCCTCTCCCAGTGAGCACTTTCCGTGCCTCGCACCTCGTCCGCATAAGCTGTCCTTCCCGACATACGATGGCAAGGACGATCCCCTACCATGGCTGAACCACTGTGAGCAATTCTTCAGGGGACAAGGTACGCCAACCACAGAGCAAGTCTGGTACGCTTCATATCATCTCACAGGAGGAGCACAACAGTGGTACATGAGGCTGTCCCAGGAGAAGGCTCTGACAGATTGGACGAGCTTCGCCTAGTACATCAACGAACGCTTCGGCCCAGCTACCAGGAGGAATCTACTGGTGAACTGGCATCGCTAAGGAAGACAGGCACTGTGGGTGAGTACACGGAGCAGTTCCTGGTGCATGTGGCGCGTGCAGGACACCTCGACGACAAGCAGCACGTCAACATCTACACAAAGAGGGACGGGGAAAACCGCTGAAGACGGTTGTCGAGTTGCAAGATCCAAAGGACATGGAGACGACCATGTCCCTCGCCAGGCGCGTCTTTAACGCCGCTTGACCATCCTCTACAACTCCGGCAAGCCGTCACAGCAGCGGGGCAAAGCACCCGCGCCATTGCCTATGACGACAACACCACCGACATTAGCCTCGACATCGACCCGGCCGTTCAAACGGCTGACACCGCAGGAGATGACGGAGCGACGCAAAAGCGGGATCTGTGCTTCAATTGTGACAAGCCGTTCACACGCGGTCACAAGTGCAAGCACCTGTTCGACATCACGATATTCAACGACTACAGCGACGACACGGAGGGCGCCGCCAATCGACGACGGCGCCCGACCTCGGGGGTCCTATTTGGGGACCCCAACTCCCCAGTGCGTGGTGCACATTCTCTCTACCTCGTCGACATCATCTCGGGAATAGGCGTCAAAGATCGTCATCGACTCGGGAGCCACGCACAACTACATCGACCCTCGTATGGTGAGCACAGGAGGATTGCGGACTCGACCAATGCGTGTCGCGATCACCCGCCGGCACCGGCGTGACCGACGACCAGAGCGGCCACCTTCGACATGCCGCCGCGCATCGATGCAGTCGTCTTTGACATCGACACCTATGTCATGCACATGGGCAACAACGTCGACGTCATCCTTGGCATGCCCCTGGCTGGCAAGCCCGGAGGGTGACATGGGACTTCGTCACCAACAAACTACGATACTCACTGCGACAGCAACACCATGATGTTTACATCCACGCCTCCTCAGCGCCCGACACGGGCGCCCCGGACCCGGACTGCTCCGCGTCGGGCATCTTCGCGGGCACTTTCGGGCTTAAGCCCCAGGCTGGCAAACGTCCCACGGCATGCCAATGCTTTGGTCCTCTATGACCGCCGATAGGTGTCTTTGTCCGGCTACAACAGAAGGCGACATTGGAGGACTAACACCGTGACGGATTGCCCTCGACGTCACTACGGGCGCCGCAGCACCAGCCTGGACGGTGGAGGACAGTCTCCTTCTCTTCGACGGCCGATCTTACCTTCTGGCTTCTTCACCACTACTGCCGGACCTGCTGGAGGCTCTACTTCCGGGAGGAGTTCGTAGGACGAACTTCATCGCCCTTGGCGCCTACTCCACGCCACCAACCACAGCGGCGCCTACTGCCATCCTGTTGGGCGGCATCGGCCATGACGCCACCATGTGGTTCTAGCTCACGTCGTCTTCCTAGACGGCATAGACCGCCTCTTCCTCACCATCGACAACGTCCACATTAGCTACGATGCGGAGAGGGGAACACATCGCCTCTCCCCGTCCTTGTTCGATGTCAGCTCCTTCATATGCGGTGCGATCTTTGAACCCGCTGCAACACCCCCTACTCGCCGTGACATCACCGTTTGGCGTCTCACTGCCCTCTTTGTCACTCCTCCGCCAAACAATCGCTTCTTGTTCCCGGAGAGTCCACCTCGCGACATGGTGCATCAACACCTTGAGGCGGGCGTTCCAAGGAGCTCTTGTTCGAGGCTCGTCGGCGGACAAAGACACAACAAAGATCGTCGTCCACCAGTACATCTACCACGGCTACATCGGCAACCTCCACTATCTCTTGGAATTCGCACCCCTATGAACCCGAGAACATGATCCCGAGAAACCCGGTACATCGAAGCTGATTATGCAGGTTGAGCTCATCATGCCAGGTGCTACAGATCTTTCCCCAGGCGTCATCGAGTGGACATTCATCTAGCACGAGGACGCACCAATCGGAGAAGGGGGAGATGTCATGTGCCGGAAATAGGGCCTAGGATGACAGGCCCATGAGGCCCGAGGGGGGGCACCGCACCGCCAGGGCGAGTGCGCGTACCGCCGCCTCCTCCTCCCTTCTACGGATTCTTCGAAATTAATTAGGAAATAAAGAAAAAGTTTGGCTAGGATTATCTTAGACCTTTTTGGTGTGCGGGGGGATATTCCATCTATAAGGAAGACCCTTATTAGAAAAATAAATAGGATTGCTTGTGAAAAGGTTTTCCAATCATATAAGGAAAACTTTTAGAGAGATTGCTTGCTTTACAAGTCCCACTAGCCGGGCTATAACAAGAAAGGGTTTGTAATCTTTCAGGTCAACAAGCAATAACGAAAATCTATTTCCCTACCTTCCTGCCTCTACGCGCCGCCCCTCCCTCGGCCCCACGTGTCGCCGCCGCCCCATGCCGGTGCGCCGCCCTACCGAGCACCAGACCACGTGTCACCCCGGTAACGATCCGGTTTGTGACATATTATCAATTTTGTTACGACTTATTAGATAATTAAAGATATCATAATAATAACTAATTTATTTTAAAATTTACACAAATATTTTAAATAAGACGAATGATCAAATTAATTTTTAAAAAGTCAAAGAATTGCATTTTTTTTTTGTTGGGCGGAGGGAGTACTATATAGCATGATTCACTAGAACTTACTAGAATTGTCCTTCATAGTTTTAAATTTAGATTTCATTTAATTTTAGAGATCCAAAAGAGTTCTTAGTTCAGTCCAGAAAATCACTACATGCATATTATAAAATTGCGTCTTCTTAAAATATTGGTGAACCGTGTTCTGAATTCAGTTGAAAAACTGTTTTGAGAGCACCGATACAGGCAATTCGTCAAGCGGGATTTTTGTTGTAATAATGGACAGCCCCGTATGCATTAGTCGATTGCTGAGATATGAATATATTTCCATTTTAGAAAAAAAAAAACAGGATTTTGGTTGTAATTTGCGTCAGCAATTCGTCATCATATCGCTAGATTACTCTATTTGTCTGCTATACTTTTTTTTTTTTTGACAAAAACATAATTTATATATTAAGCAGCCATATTACAAAACGAACCTTCAAAGAAGGTCGTATTACAAGAAGGTCCTTGGACGAGAGCAACAGGGGAACCACCTAGAAACGGCCGGTGAAGAGTACGCCGGCGAAGAGTTGAATATCGCCGATGGCGAAACAGCAGGGTGGAGTGACCGTCTTGGCAACGGTTGTAGCGGGGCGACCGAAAGTCGGTGAAGAAGCTCGCACTGACGACCGACCGATTTGGGAGCTTCGTCGCCGGTGATATATGGAACTTCGGTGACGAATCCCCAGTGAAGGCGATTTCTTCTGGCTAGCTTCCGGTGGATAGTTGCTGTGGTGACCATGAATCCGATGTAAAGGCTGCCTGGGCTTGGTTGTGTGGATGAACGGTGGCGGTGGTGAATCGGTGGGCGGATTGGGCACGCGGGAGTGGCGGGGATGGAAGATGGGGCTCCGTGGCGGGGGGAAATGGAGGGCGAGGGAGAAGCTGCAGGTGATGGCGGCGGGGAGGATGGGTGGAGGGGATAAGCGACTTTTATTTAGACATACCGAGGTAGCGAGGTCGACGGCGACGACGAAGAATCCGGCGAGGACGGCGACGACGACGGCGGCGGCACTACCGGGCAAGCAAAACCACCGAGGGGACAAGGCCATAAAGACAACAAAGAAGATAAAACTTAGGTAGCTACTAGATCTATCGGTGGAGGGGGACCCCCTACCCCTTCTCCCGCCCGTAGCTGGCCGGAGGGGAGGAAGGGAGGGGCCCGAGCCGCGGCGGAAGAGGCGAGTCGAGGGAAGGAGTCTTCGAGGAGAAGGAAAAGGCCTGCTCCTGGGAAAACCTACTACTTGCAAGTTGAAGTGGGTCTACCGTACCGCGGATCCACGTGGCGTGGCAGACTCTGCTATCTTGTGTTCAGTCAAGCCCCTTCTCGAACAAAATAGTTGTGGAGTGGAAGGAGTTGATCTCATCCGTTAGTTATCGAATCGATCGCCACCATAGCATCACGCTGACGGCCATGATGACGTCGGCGCCGCGTGTGTGTGGTCGTCGAGACCTCACGCTCCTTCGTCGTCCCTGCTCCGCCGCCGATACTCGTTGCTTAACTATAAATAGCCGCCGCGGGCGGGAGCGCCGCATAACGGCAGCGACCGGCCAATAAACCACCACCGGCCAACGGCCGGCCACCACATGCTTGATCGATTATTATTGCAGGCAGAGGCAGCAGCAGTTGACTTGATCATCTTGATGAAGAACGGCAACGCCAGCAAGGAGGACGAAGCAGCTCCAGGCGGCCGGTCCGGGAAGCCGCCGCACTGGAGGCGCCGGGAGCACGCGGCGACGACTGCGGTGTACGTGGTGCACCCCAACGAGTTCCGCACCGTGGTGCAGCAGCTCACAGGGGCCGAATCATCGCCGCAGCTGTCAGTGTCCACCCATCAGCATGTTGCGGGCGGCGGCGTCGGCAATGGCGGTGCTGGCGCTGGTGCAAGAACCAATGCGGTGGCCCATGTTCAGCATCAGCATGGCGGGGGAGAGCAGAGCGCCGGCACCGGCAGCAGCAGGGGGCGGACGCTGGGGCAGATGCACCAGGACCTCCTGGCCTGGGCCAACGCCGACGATTGCTAATGTAATCGTGCTGTGCTGCAACATCAGAAACAGAAACAGGGGGGCACCACCCTGCCACAGTGTCACCCCCTCTGATATGGTAGTACGTAGTACAATGTATGTTGTAGGAATACGTCATACCAATACGGCAACATATGTGTTTTTTTCTAAATCGGTAATAGGTAATGGTTATATATAAAGATTCTTATCACTATGCATGTGATCGAGCCAAGAGCGACCAAATGCAAACACTGGCTACCACCTGAAATTGCCATACACCGGTTACAGCACTTTCCAAAAACACACCCTCCCTCGCGTCGCCTCACAGCGGGGCGACCCAAGGGCCCCCACCCACCGCCCAACTCCTTCCCCCTGCACGAACCCCCTCCCTCCCTCCTTCCTGCCCTCCACCTCCCCCCCCCAACCCCTCCCTTCCCCTGGCGAGGGAGCTTCGCGCCCGGCGGCTCTCCCTAGGGTTCCGGCGGTGGTGGCGGGGTGGCCGCCCGGTTGGGCCCATGTCGCCGGATCCGGCTGCCCCTAGGCGGGCGGCGACGGCGACCCTCTTGTCGTCGGCGGGGTTCGAGCCGACCGCGACCACCACTGCCTAGGCGGCGCCGCCCGGCGGCTTTCGGGTGTCTTTGGGTCCCTTTCGGGCGGCGATCGTCGGGTCCAATGTGGTCTTGGCGCCGGTACGAGAACCAATGTGGTGGCTCATGTTCAGCATCAGCATGGCGGTGGAGAGCAGAGCGGCGGCGGCAGCAGCAGGGGGCGGACGCTGGGGCAGATGCACCAGGACCTCCTGGCCTGGGCCAATGCCGACGACGATTGCTAATGTAATCGTACTCTGCTGCAACATCCGAAACAGATATGTATACCCAATCAATTGTTCTCAAATAAATCAGATTAACTAAAAGCTGAATTGTGTAACCAAACCTGAGCAGGCCGGGCATGGATTGGCGGGTCAGAGGCACCAGAGTTTGTTCGGGAATGCGATTTGCACAACCAAGGAGTAGTGGCCTTGCATTTTCGAAACTTGTAATTCCTTATTATAGAGACGGTTGTTGTGTTGTAATGTACCATAGCAGGGACGGTTATTTGTTAAATTTTAGAAGAGTTTAATTTTAAGGGATAAAAAAAGCCATAGCAGAGGCAGGTGCGCACGGGTAAATTGTGTCATTACACGCGACAGAGTCCTAGTAGGACCGGCTCAATGCAGGTCAAGGCTTGAAGAGAAAGAGGCGGCTTTGCCGGTCACTGCGCTGCCACGGGTGTGGGGCCGTTCTAGGCAGCCGTGACGGAGGAATAGACATCAGATGACGTGTGCGTGGTCCGTGGATGAGCGAGACAGAGACAGCTACCTCGCTTTCCACCACTATTGTTTTGAGTATTACTGTACAATACATAGTGATTATCTCTCTTTCGAATTTCCATGGACACTGTGTAATCTAAAAAAATGTAGCCGGCCTGTAAATAATTACAGTAGAAAATTATCTCTGACTCGTCTACCTATGCAGGCGATCGAGCTGCTGTGAGGCCAGTAATTTGTGATAGCTGCTGTGAGGCCAGTAATTTGTGATCCGCACGTGTGTCGGTTGAGGCGGCGGCAGGGCCCGTCATCTCTGTCAGCCATACAATGGCATCACCAACCCATTGAGGCAGCTCCACGTGTACAACGCCAAAAACAAAAACTTCCATGATATAGAAAATGTTAAAGAAAAAAAGACATGAAGATTTTTCTAGACCAAACACACCCTTTGACCCTGTTTTACATTACAGAGAGCAAAGTATGTGTGCTTAATCACAGTCGCAACAAAACAGCCTACAACCCAAGCCCAACGCCAGCGCCATCACCCTTTGTCGCTCTCGAAACATCTGACATTACAAGTCGGTGTCTCGACTACAAATAAAAACAATAAAAAGCTACTTAATCCATCCTAGATTATAAGAAATTTGACTTTCTTAATACCAAGTTACAAAAATTTATGCAAAATATTACGGCGCAGTTCGGGAATTTAACCTCTACAATTGCCAGACTTCCCCCGATGGGGTTGGCCACGGTAGCAAAATTAATTCCGACAGTTCGATCTTGCCTTGGAGGATCGGATCTACCTTAGTCTGCTGTAGCATCCGTATATAATTGGCCCCCTCCTCACGGTAAAAAAAAAAAAAAACTCACGGTAAATAAAAAAATACCGAAGCCTCTCCGCTCCTTCCGTCTTCTCCCGATGCGGCGGCGTCGCGGGAGGGCGCCGCCCGCGCCGGCACCTCCACCTCCACCTCCGCTGCTCCCGCATCCACTCCCTCCCTGCCTCCCCTCTATACTTCCTCTCCCTCCTTCTCTTCCTCCTTCTCCATGGCCGGTCCAAAGCAGCGGCTCCCTGGCCCCCGGCGCCATGGCACCTGTGACCTAGGGTTTCGCCTCTTCCTCGCCGGCGGTGGGAGGACCTCAGCTCCGGCGCCACATCTGCCGGTACGTCACCTTCTCCTGCTTTTGCTCCATTCCATGGCTCTTTCCCTGGATCCTCTCCCCTCCAGCTTTCCCTTTGCACAGGAGCCCCAACGAGGCGACGCAGGACATCAAGGTTGCGGTGGGCCTCCCGTCTTCCTGTGCCTTCTTTCTCGCCGGCGGCGCCGTGGTCGCTGAGATTGTGGCCTGGATATGGTGGTACTGACTCTCTTATCCTCCTCCGTGGTCTAATGAAAGTTTTTGGATGCTCTAAGACAGCTATATATTTTTTTCTCTATTCTTTAGAAACATTAACAGAGACTACGCTATCCTATAGGCTGATTTGAAAAGTCATTGCTTATCTTGATTCAGCTTCAGTTAGACTATAGTAGTAGATTTGGGTGTATTATGTCACTCATGATCCAAATTGATATTTCAGTATTTAGCTCACTAAACTAATGACAAGCTTGTTTTTCCCAAGCTGTCCAATTGATCTGTGCTCTTCTGCCATCTAATTGCTCTGATAAATAGGCAAGATGAGCTCCTGTAATGATCAGAAGGCTCTCACCGAGGTGAACTTCTAGGACAGGCTCGATTGCCATAGTTTTGGGGATTCTGGACTGTACACTCCAACGAAACAAAGGTATTCTGTTTATTGTAATTTTCATTCCATTTAATTCTCCATGCCTTCTCATTTTTGTATTAGATACTACTATCTCTGTACAAAGCTGATTACATTCCTTCCTTTATTTACAATGACAGTAAGTTTTGGTAAAGTTTGCTTGCATAGATGAGTTTAAAAAGTGTGTTGTCATGAAAGCTGTGATACATGGATGCTTTACATTACTCTTCTTCAATGCTAAATCATTTGTTTTCTGTATCTGAAACAACAATGCAGGCATAAAAATTATGACATGTATTTGGTCATAGTACCTACCAAAATTAAAGCATGGTCATGATAAACCAAGCCAGTCCACAAATTTAAAAGTTTAGATCTTGTTGCCTAAGGCTTACTGTCCCATGCGCATTGCTAAGCCAATCCATAAATTTAACAAGTTTGGTTGCTAATAAGGCCAAATAAAATAGTCACAGTTTAGTACTTCTTATTATAGTGGGATTTCAAGGAGACTGCAAGGATGGGATTCACCTTTTCTATTTACGTCAGCCCTTGAACAATTGGAATTTTTCGGTACACCAGATTCTTTTTAGTGATACTTTTAAATATATTTTTGTTTTTGATACTGTTTTGGCTTGCCTACGTCCTCATGATTTCACAACTTGACAACTGAACATGTTTATCACAGCTGGGAGCCGGAGATGTTCAGTGCTTTTTATGGCCACACATCTAAAATCCAGTTTCATGTGCAATTTGTTTGTGCTTCTTCTTCTTACTATCTTCTAATAAAAAGGAATTAGAACCAGCAGCAGCCAGGGCACCTGCAAAGATGCCCCACACATATTTTCTTCTAATGCCTGACCACATGTAAGCTTGCAGACTTACTTTGTACACTGAATTTGCTTCCTCACTGTTAGAATGAAATCTAAAAAATTGGACCTGCAAGGTTAAGTCTTCACTAACATAATCAAACTATAAATAAGCATGTCGCCATTTTCTCTAAACAGCTGTTCAACTATGATATGTTTGTTACGCATGGCTGCCAATTATCTATATTGTTATATACAGCCATATGTGCAGACACAGACTGCACCGAATTAAACTGAATTAAGTTGTGAAACCGTGCTTGCTGCCTGTATAAAATCGGCGCCGCACTTTCATGTAGGCACCCATTCCTTGCTTACTGTAAAATACTTTTGCATACATGAGAACTCATGGTATATCTACCTCCATAACTTGTGTTCTCATAATATTTCAATCTTATTTTTGTGTTAAAAGTTCCCCTTTAGTTCTCTACCACTTTGCACATACATGTGTGTCTACTAATTGTGCTTATTTTTTAGATTTTCACACAGGTTGAAGGCATAGTCAATAAATAGCAGTATCAATCTGAAGTGGCACCATCAACTCAACCTCTGCAGTTCCTATTACAGTGGTGTGTTCAGTTTCATATCATCTATCCCTTTCTTTCCCAAATCTGTTGCTCGTGTTTTTGGTCCATCCTGTATAGGTTTCACTTCTCTGGTTCCCAATTTATTTCCTGTTATGCTACGTGTCCGACTGATAGTAGTATAAGGTTGACATTTGGGTTTATGATTTAGTTTCTAGCTGAGTAGATTTGTGGATCTTAGGCATATAATTTCCTTGCTTTGGTAGAAATGTAGTTTTAGATCCCATCACTTTGGATAGGGTTGAGGGATTGGATTTACTCCTGTCAGCTCCAGTGTTAGCTTTGGAAGAGTTTTTTTTTAATGTAGTTTTATTCTCAGTCTTGCACAATGCTTATATAATGGACAACTGTATGAAATTGAAAGACTGTCATAATAGGGTGCCATTTTCCTTTTCTTCTGCCTACAATTTGGTGATAGAGCTGACATTGAAAATAGCATTCCAAGAATATTTGTTTAACTATGAAAAGGACTAAAAATTGCTGCTTCAACTTACGCTCACCTGACTTTAGTATTTCTTTTTCTCCTGCAACTTGCAAAGGTCTAGCAGATATTAATGCCTTCACCCTGAATATCATTTGCCTATAATTGTTTCCTTAGTTTGATATGAACATACATAATGTAACCATAGCTTGCCTTTTATTTTGCAGAAAAAATAGGCAATGGGACAATCAGATACATATGTAAAGCCTCTCGGACTATACAGAGCACTTCATCAGAGGATGCATATAGGAGTGGTAATATCCTACTAAAGTACTGAAGATGATGTTAATCTTCCTATTTATATCTTGTGTGGTTTATAAATTATAACTGTGTCATTACTTTCAATGCAGGGTCACTACTATTACTTTCATGTCTGAGGATTGGACCTATCGTGTTCTTCATGGTGCTGATCTAAAGGTGCTGGACCGTGTATGTGTGCTCCTTCTAACAGTTTCCTGTTTGAACTAGAAAAGGAGTTTTCAGAAAGAGCAATGCTCTATTTTTATTTTCATGCCATTTTATCTCTATCTAGACCAATGAACTGCATTTTCTTTGTTACCTTCTACCTGAAGATGCTATTCCTAAGTTTTTAGAGGATTTTAGGCTATGTCATCTTCTAAAATCTGATTTCCCTGCTAGACTCAGGTTGCACGCTGCATCAGGTCACCCTACATCAATTCAGGTAGAGTAGTTCTAATTCTTTTTGCCCTTCAAGACTAAAAAATCATGTTAAGGCTTTAGATTCTTCCGGTTGCCTGTTACTGCTTGATGGTTTCTTTACAGCCTACTTAACTTTGCTACTTCCTCTTGTTTTGTGTGCTGCAGCATATATGCGTACATCGTTTTTCACAAAAACAATGTGTTTACTGTTGCTTTAGTGCCAACATCCTTGCAATGTGTTTATTATTGCTTTGCTCCTTTGATGCCAACATGACCGTGCCATGCTCTCAATCCTTTTTCCCCTTGTTTCCCATGCTGTTTTGATGCGAATCTCAGTTAATCTCTGCTAAATAAAAAAGTATTATGGTATAATGCTTCCTCATAATAGTCTATGTTATCTTGAGCATGATAGCATTAAGTATCCTTTTACTGAGGTAGGGAAAATGATGTCCAAAGTTATGTAAAATTCACGGAGATTCAACACACATATCAGAGACACTCAAATAGTACAAACATAGTTATTGACCTGTGAGAAACTTTTAATTGGTTTCTCTATAGACAGTGTTGATCTTATGTTCAAAAAAAAAAAAAGCCCTCGGTCCTCTGTCCACTATTAACGTTATCCTAGGTCATACTACTACAAACTAAAAATCCAGGATGTTGTCATCGTCGCACTTTTCTGCAATGTTCCCATACCATACCGTTGACAAGTGAAATGATTTTACATCATTATTTATAGAAGACACGTACAAGCCTTGTCCACCAAACTATGGAGTCATTTTATTAGCCTTCCTCTTGATTTTGAAATGGCCTTCTATTTGGTCGACTGATTAATGTTAATGACTTAATGTACCCTTTTTTATTATACCAGTATGCTCAAATGGAACGGATCACTTAGTGAGAGTGCTCCCTGAGGCGATTGCTTTTAAGTGTCCCTCATACAATTCAAATAATAACATTACAACCATTTCTTTACAGCTTCTTCGCCCTGCAGCACACAGCGCACGGTAACTCCTTATTGTATGCATACTCCATATTCTTTTTTGATTTAATTCGCATACCAGCCGTCTTATAACATAACAAAATTTGTGAACAGATTCATCCAGCATCCACCAGATTCATCCAGTATCCACACCGTGCTGTCCGTGGACACCAACCTCTCTGATCGCGAGCCATCTCGCCATCAAAAGGACTCAGTTCCCACGCTGCAGGAACCATTATGTCTGTTATTTGTATAATTATGCTCAGACTGCCTATGCTGTTAACCATCCGGCTTCGGGCTTAGGGTTACTCCGTGTTACCAACTACTAAGCAATGTGTAAAACGCTTTTAGCCTTGTGTAATCACTCTATATGATATATGATCATGACCAATATAACGTTATTCTTTTCCTAATATCCTATTATCATGCCAAAACCACATCTTTTTACCAGCATTTGCCTATGAATTCCGCGCGCAAGGGCGCGCGCATTCCACTAGTTGGAGTAACATGCCTCCTACGTCAGTCAACTACACAAACTTGACTGCACCACCAATGTGCCAACGCAAGAGTTTGGGACCGCCCTCATGCTCGCAACTATGGAAACGGCGCAATGCAGTCATCTTGGGTCACAACAGACTTCAGTACAACACTTTTTTGGTACTTGCAGAAGTGAAGCTGAGCAACGGCGTGTCATGAGGCTATCAAGGAAGAAAAGACAGATTGTAGACACTTGGTGCCAGTTGTTCCAGGATGCAATGGCAACTTGAATCCCTGTAATCGATCTTGATCTTGTTTTCGTGAAATGTAAAGTGGAATTATGTAACTGATCAGACCAGCTATATTTTTGGTCAGACCTGAGAAAACAGGCCAAATAGAAAACCACAACCGAACAAAAGGATACAGAAAAGGAGACTTAGAAAAAAAATAATGGAAAGAAAACAAGAAAACATGGAGCATTTCCAACAGTTTGACAAATTTGATTTCTCATCAAATCTCATTGTTTGCCATCTCCCAAAAAAAATATGGCCGGACAAAAGGAGCTAATCTCCAAGGGTTTGGCATAATTGACTTGGAAAAATTATATGTTGGACCCACGCAACAATCATTCAGTTTCAAGCAACATGCTTGTACGGGGCGGGATGGTATTTCTTCTAATATAAATTTCGACGGCATCACTTGGCGCCTCCTGCTCGGCCCCTTCGCCGTGCAGGAGGCCGCAGCAGCTCGGCCAGCAGCGCCAGAGTAGCTTGTCGCAAACCAATGGACCTCACAAAATCTGGCCAGCCTAGCTTTTAACATGCTTGCTCTTTTTTTTTTTTTTTTGAAAATGGAACTTTATTAATAATCAAAATGTATCATTACAAGCAAACGACTCGACAAACTCATGAAAATAAGAAAAAAAAAAAAAGCTACCTACTACTAGACCTAATAGCATAATGAGCAAGCTGGTGCGCAACATTATTTTGATCACGACTAATCTTCACCACATCAACTCGACAAAGTTCCAACATCCGCAGCCTTGCTTCTTGGATCGTTGCCCAGTGCAAGTGCAAGGACCGATCAGGATTGGCATTCCCCTATTTCATAGCAACCATGGCGCTATCTTTCTCTAGGATCATATAGGCATGTCCGGCCATCGACTTGCCAGTGTAAGACCTTTACGATTTGTAGCAGCTTCAGCTTCCTCCGCATCTCAGCAATGACACAACAGTCGACAGGCAGCCAGCTGAATTTGACCCTCCATGATCTCTGATGACCACCCCTTACGTAGCTTTCCCACAACCAGCCAAAAAGCACCATCAATATTGATTTTCATCCGACCTTGGCTCGGCGGCATCCACTTCTTGGCATGAGCGGCAACAGGCAACCTGTTATATCCGGCCACAACACAGCGTTTGCCCTTGCTGTCAGCTTGGGAAGTGTTCTGGCGACATTGAAGGAGAGAGTCTATATAACGAGTTAGAAAAAATTATAGAGCTATTAACTGAAATCTGCTGACCTGCCCTTAAGACACTATTCCGAACACTCCAAGCACGCCACAACAGCATAAATGGATTACCCATGACTTCCTTTGAATATCAACTCATTAGCCAGCCATTGGGGCCCGTCCCTGTGTAATGGACGTCACCCTCATCAGGAAGGACCCAATGTTCTCTCATAGCATATGGAAGAGCAGCAGCATGAGGGCAGCTCATGAACGCATGGTAAAAAGCCTCCTGGTTGTATCCACACAGGTCACAAACTGCATGTTGCACAATACTCCTTATGCCTATAATGCTTGTTAGCCAAAGTTGGGATGCCATTATTAGCCAATTTCAATGCAAACACCTTGACTTTTTTAGGCACCTTGAGAGACCACGAATCCTTTCGCACCCTCCTAACATCCGAAGGAATAGAACTAGTGCAGATTGCTCCCTCTCATGTTCTAACCTCATAGCCAGTCTATACACACTCTTGACAGTAAACAACCCAGCCTTCTCAAAATTCCAGGCCACATAGTCCTGACAATCATTGTTGAAAATTTAATCTTCAGAATTTCCTCAACGTCGCAAGGATAAAAATATCTCTGTATCAGCGTCTCATTCCAAGCTCTTGCTTCCGCATCAATCAAATGAGAGACCCAATGGATCCTGCACTATCTCACACTTACCACCGGTTTCATATGATGAGCTCTAGGAATCCAATTATCTATCCATATTTGGATGCTCTGTCCATCGCCCACTCTATAGACCACACCTTGTTTTAACAGAGATAGACTGTGTTCAATTCCTCTCCAAGATGGAGACGCATCAGCAGCAGCTATTGTATCTAACAAATTGCCGTTGGGAAAATGTTTAGCTTTCAAAACTCTAGCACAAAGACTATCCGGGCAGAACACCAATCTCCAAGCTTGTCTTGCAAGCAATGCTTGATTGACCAATTTAAGATCTCGAAAGCCCATGCCACCAAATCCTTTTGGCATAATCATCTTCTCCCACAGCACCCACTAAACCTTTCTCCTACCATTCTCAAGCCCCACCAGTAAGCCCGAATATGGCGCATCATGTCATCACACAAGGTCAAAGGAATTTTAAAAACACCCATCACATAGTTGGGCAATGCTTGTGCAACTAATTTTATAAGAGTTTCTTTTGCTGCCGCTGACAAATCCCTTTCACTCCATGCACACATTCTCTTTTGAAGTCTCTCCTATAATGGCTGAAAGACCTCTCTCTTCATACGACCTGTAGGCACAGGCATCCCCAAATACTTTGCTTCAAAATCAATCCTCTGGACTCATAGAAGCTGTCTGACCTGGTCACCGGCTGTAGCATCACAATCATAAATAATGAGCACTTAGATAGGCTCAATTGTTTTCCAGTACATTTTTCAAATACTGAGAGAATATGCTTCACCACCGCCGCTTGGTCCTGATTGGCCCGAAAGAACAGTAAGTTGTCATCCGCAAATAACAAGTGTGTAATACAAGGAGCCCGTCTACACACTCTTAAGCCTTCAATTTGTCTGAATCCTTCATGGTGCCGCAACAGAGACAAAACGCCATCAGCAACTAGAAGGAATAAATATGGAGATAAAGGGTCACCTTGTCGTAAGGCATGTGTTGGAGAAAAGGAATGCGAGGGCGCTCCATTGAAGTGAACAGAGTAGCAAACAATCAAGACACATGTCATGACCCACTACACCCACTTACTTTGAAATCCTAGCTTCACCATCAAACTTTTTAGAAATCCCCAATCAACGCAGTCATACGCCTTCAAAAAAATCCAATTTGTAGACACAAAATTCCTTCCCATAAGGTCTCTGAATAGCAGGTATACACTCAAATGCAATAAGTGCATTATCAGTTATTAGGCGACCATGTACAAATGCACTTTGTTTGGATATGATCTGCTCCAGTAAAGGTCTCAGCCGATTAACTAAACATTTGGAGATGATTTTATAAACAACATCTCACAGACTAATTGGCCTGAACTCCTAGAGATGTTCCGAATTTGGCCCTTTTGGAATTAGGATAATGGTTGTGTCATTGATTCCTGTAGGCAGATTACCATCTTCAAAGTACTGCTGAATGGCAGCAACCACATCATCTCTTAGCACCTCCCAATGCCGCTAGTAAAACCTTGAAGGAAATCAATCCGGCCCAGGCGCCTTAAGAGGTCCCATTTAGAACAATGCATCCAAAATCTCCTTTGTAGAGAAATTCCTACATAAATCCTCATTCATATCATCAGTAACTTTTGGCTTTAAAAGTTCAACATGTATAGTAGGGTCAACCTGATCATTAGCCGAGTACAAATCTTTGAAAAATCAACCGACATGGATTGCTTTACTTCATATTACGGTCACCTTCACGTAGCCAAGCAATGCGAGAACGCTACAGCCACATCATCTCCTCCCGATATAACAGTTTGTCCATTCGATAAGTGAGCACCGGGCATCTGCTCTGCTAGCATGAACATCCTCCTGTACTGCTTCCAATTTTATTCTTAGCTCATCTACCTCTTTAGTCACCGCCCAAAAATTTTCTTACTCCACGACAGCAGAACACATTGTACATGTACCAATGCGCTAGCAATACCACCTAGCCCCTCTCTATTTGGGTCTATACACCAAGCCTCTTTAATCTCCAACGCTAGGGACTCGAGACGCTCCCACGTAATCTCGTATCGAAAAATTCTGGGTTTGTGCCGCTCCCAACTCTCCTTAGTCTTTGACAGCAAAGGACAATGATCTGATCGGGACGGCACTAGGTGATGAAGAGTTGCGTCACCGAACAGGTCACGCCAACTTGAATCAGCTACCACTCTGTCAAGCCTCTCCTTAACATTGGTTGTTCCTTCTCAACCATTATCATAGGTGAATGGCAAGCCTACAAACCTAAGATCCATCAGACCACAGTAACTCAAGACATCTCTGAATGTAGCTATCTGTGTCTCTCTAGTCACTGACAAGCCGAGAAATGTTCCACAGCTCCACTGAGGCCCCACGTAGGCGACGCAACATATGATGACGATCTTCAGTATGAGGTTCTCCATAGACAAAGGTGACGTGAAACCGAGGTGCAGTCGTCGTCTTCTAAACATGTACATCAATAAAGCGCCTATGCTTCTCAATCGACCACACGTTCAATGATACCAGTACCAGTACTATCCACCGCAATAGAATTCTTTAGACCAAGTCTCCATCTCAGATTAGTTGCACGGTTGTCAGACATTTTGGTTTCTAACAAGGGGCTTTATGTGCTCCTACTATAGCCACAAGCTCTTGAACTGTCCAAGGGAGCCCCAACCCTCGGCAGGTTCTAGGCGAAAAAAGATTCATGGCTCCTGACGGGCCTTGCCATGAGGTCCCGTCAGGTTGATAGATGACTATTCACCTGCATCCACCTTGTTATCCTTGTTACCACCGGCTTCTACCCGAGAGTCAGCACTGTTGTCCTAGTAGTCCAACTTGATATTGAGTTCCAACTCACGACGCTTGCCTTTAAACACAAGAGGGGGGACTGGCGATGACTTATCCTGGACTCCCAAATCTTGCACCTTCTTAGAAATCTCGTTTGCAGCATCAGGGGAAAGTACCTGTATAGATGTGTCGCAGCTTTGCATTCAGACTAAGGGTTTTCGTCTAATCAAGTTGGTTTGATCCGACGGCTGAGATTCATCGTATGGGGCTATATAAGCAAGGGCAGACCTCACCCCTAAAACCCTAATTCATTATCTAATTCATAATTCATTCTTTTCATTAGATCAAGAGAAGGGACCCTTGTATGGACCTGTCTCTTGTATGGACCTATCTCTTAGGTTTCAATCTAGAAATGATTAGTTCTCATTAGATCTAATCTTAGAAAATAAGGAGAGAGGAGAGGTGAGAGATCTGATGAGGAGCTAGGATTGTCAGCTTCTCAACTTTGTACCTCTATAGATCTAATTCTTCATCGAGTTATATCTAGGTTCTTCATTTACTATTTCTATGTTTTATTTTTAATTAAGTTCAGTTCTTTATTATAATTTACTTGGTTGATCTTTGCTCTATTTATGACTCTAGTCTAGGAACAAGATTAGAGTAGTAAACATTAGTGTAGAGCGTGGTGTCTAGGCTATAGTTTACGAGTTTGCGCCCAATCATCCTAGGTTAGTTGTGATAGCCCCAAAGGTGACACTCTGTCAGGCTTTGTAATCCACCACGTTAAGGTTGGTATTTTGTAGAGCTTTTTGGCAGCCTTCCCCCAATCACTTCTTCCCAGTCTTTATCAAGGATCGAAAAGGTATTGTTGCTTCATTGTAAGTGAAGTATAGTATACTAATTTTGATTAGATAGAACAACTTAGAATACCTTAGATATTTCCTCTTCATCGCCAAAAATATTTATCATTAGTTATCCTTTAGTGATCTTGTTTCTTGCTAGTCCACTTCATGTTCCCCTGTAGAAATCGATACCTTGAAATACTCTTAGGTGAAAGCTACATCGGTATCCGTATGCTTGCAGATTTTTCTTGTGTGCGTTAATTCATACCAACAATTTTCTTATTGACTAATCAAAAGTTGGTAGTGAAAGTGGTTTATAACAATCGCCAACAGCGAGCGACCGGGCTCGTGACAGGAACGACGACAAGAAAAGGACCAAGTAGCGCGGGCACAAGCGGGTGGGTTAGCGAACTAGAGCAGTGGCGGGAGCAAGACTAAGTAGGTGCCAGCAAAAGTGGAGACACAAGTAGAAGCCAACCAGCATGAGCAACTACAAGCTAGCCGTGGTGACGATGGCGAATCTAGGATATATACCTCAGGGGTCAAAGACTAACGGCGAGGGTCAAACATGCAATGATTATCTATTTCATGAGTGATTTACAAGTGGATAGGAGGATTTTTATTGCTATTTTTAGCAAGCATGTACATTGGCCCCGGGCTAATGACATTAAGGAGAGGCCCGGCCAAAGCAACCATGAGGTCATGGCGAAAGGGTGGGCTCACAAGCATGAGCTTAACCGCGACGCGAGCGTTGAGGCACTAGTAGCGGTAGACCATGGTTTCTAATGTCTATGAGAGGCCTAATTATCATGGGTGCTATCAAGGAGTTGGGGAACTAGGGACCGAAGGACCTAGCTAGAGATTGAAGGGTCCGACCTATAGGGCTCAAGTGTTATTGAGTGCATGAAGCCTAGTTTTATATAGCGGGCTATCGACACTAGTGGCGCCTTCTATGACAAAATAGTGTTTTCAAAAAAACATGAAAACACCAATAATTTGATACTAAAAACATGGACAATATGAAATTTGATGAACATAAATATGTTTCTAATATTAAATTAGTAGCAAATGATAATTTATAAGTAGGAAATACTAAGTAAATTGTCACTATTGAGTTCTCAAAGTCAGAATGAGAAGATTAGCGACACTATAGCAGTGAATAGCGATTGATTAGTGGCACTGTAGCACTGAATAGTGGTGAAAACTCACATAGCGGAAAAAAAAAAAAAGACAAATAGCTTAGCATGGAGGCTCTTCAAAAAGCTATAGTTGCGCTATAGAGTCACTATAGCCCGCTATTTAAAACAGGGGGATGAAGAGGAAGTGAGAGCATTTTCACCTATACGAAAATACTATGTACTCCCTTAGTTCCAAATTGTAATTCATTCCTAGAATCTTGGAGAGTCAAAAATTTCAAGTTTGACCAAAATTATAGAGAGAATTATAAAGATTTGCGACATTAGATAAGTAAACTATAAAAGTTCAATTAACAAAGAATCCAAGGATACTTAGTTGGCATCCTAAATGTTATTATCTTATCATATAAATTTGGTCAACCTTGAGATGCTTTGGCTCTCCAAAAATGCAGGAATGACCTAAAATTTGAGATGAAGTACTACGGGTGGGCCTATCATGTACCCCTCGTGTGCACATTTTGGTTGTCATGCTTGACAATGATGCTTCTATTATTATTTTTGCTAGGTGGTGTGAATAAGGGTACCCTCGTGTGCACATTTTGGTTGTCATGCTTGATAATGATGCTTCTATTATTATTTTTTGCTAGGTGGTGTGAATAAAGGGAACCATAAGCTGTGAACAATTTAGTTAGATTCCATGAAAAAAAATCGTGGGCTATAGAATTTAGCGGGAGGTTGGCCAAAACGCAAATAGCGGCGCTATTAGCGCTATTTGGCGCTATAACGCTATTTGGCATCGCGACAAATTGCTTCGCCGCTATTAGCGCGCTATTTCGCCGCTATAGCGCGCTATTTTTCATGGTAGAATGTACACGTATGGACAACAACATATTGATGCTATGTTTGGAAACTTACAGTTCCTCCATTTACCCCCTCTTCATATAAGCATTCATTTGAGCAATGGCATTGGTTTCATTCCACATTCCACAACACTATTTGTTGTTAAGCTATGACATGCTCCCCCTACCAAAACTATGAACAAAATAAAGAAAATAGTAAGACCAAAAATAAAAAAAAAATGTTTATAGATGTTCGTTGTACCATATAAAACTAACTTGTAGCAAAGCCAAATTACTTGAAGGGTGGTTTGTGAACATGTCCTATAATTATGGCATGAGTTTAATAAATGGGACAGAGTGAACCCGACCCTGATTGAATTTTAGAATGACTGGTACTTTATGAAAAACTATGTATTTGGTGCTAAAATGACACCAATTGTGAACAAGGCAAAGGCTCTTTTGAGGCCATCATCTAAAGTATTTGATGTAGAAATCATGTGTTGCAACGTGCTTAGCTTGAGCTTGTGGCTTGCATTGGCATACCTCTTATACAATTCAGTTTCTACAATTTTCTTTCATTGTTTCCTTTACATAGTTGTCTACATCGTAGCCTTCATCCAAGAGTCCCATTATATTATTGAATCATTTGGACAAATAGTAATATTTCGATAACATATATTGAATATTTGGTTGCTAACCTGGTATGCTTGTGTTAGGTCCTGTATCACGTGTCTCCTGAGACTCATCTCTGATATATGAAGCAGCTCCCAAATCCATGGCCTTAATAACATCCATGTCTGGTTGTGATAAATCTTGTACGTCTTTTACAAATTTCACATGTGAGTGTTAAATGCATAGGCGCATAATCTTTATACCCTGTTCCAGTTTTGGGTAAGTTGTGTCTACATTTTTAGCAACTTATCATCGACCAAAACAAGTCTATGCATTTGACACACTCACCTGTGAGATTTACAAAAGTAATATAAGATTTATCGCAACCAGGATAATATTGAGTCTATGGGGTTTAGGCTGGCTGGCTCATAAGCTAAAATGGAGTCTCGAGAGACACATGATAACCAAAGTATGCAACCAAAGTTTCAACACATGTGATCAAAACATTACTATTCATCTAGAGGATGTTAATAATATAATGGGACTCCTAATTCAAGGCAATGATGTAGACAAATATGTAAGCAAAAAAGTGGAAACTGAATTGTATAAGAGGTACGCCGATGCAAGCCACAAACTCAAGCTAAGCAGGCCGCAACACATGATTTCTACATCAAAAACTCTGGACGATGACTTCAAAAGAGCCTTTGTCTTATTCACAATTGTTGTCATCCTAGCACCAAATACACAAACCCATGTCATTCGGAAATTCAGTTGGGGCGAGTTCACTTTGACCCGTTTATTAAATCCATGCAATAATTACAAGACCTGTTTAGAAACCACCCTAAAAGGGGAATTTGTCCTAGCTACAGGTCGGTTGCATATGGTACAACCAACACCTATAAACATTATTTATTTTTAGCCTTACATATTTTCTTCATTTTCTTCATAGTTTTGGTACTGGGAGTGTGTCATTCGCGGACACCACATACGGGGTCAAGTATGACAATCCAATCCAACCACCACTAATGGTGTCATGGAATGAAACCTGTTGCGAGTAATTTCTCGTTGTTTATTCCATTGATCACAGGTCTTATACACAGTAGGGATCGTCAAGAAATCGTGAAGCGTAAAGGGGAAGTAGTGGTAGTGCCTTATACGTGCGCGACCTTTATAGGGAGGCCTTCATGGGGAATTCTTAACCACTCCTACGGAAAACCCATGGGGTTTGCGTGGGACTTAGGAGGAATCCAATGACGTGATTGAGATCATCTGGTTGGCACAAGATATTTGTAACACTCCCCCTTGATCGAATTCATCCTTCATGATTTGATTTAAGACAGTGTTAAATAAGCTCTTAAAAATAAGATATAGCCACTTCCACATTTGGGTTTTCATAAGTGCTCACTAGGTACAGATAACAAATCCCAGTCTCGTGTTGAGCATGCGCACATGCCATTTGATTTATGTCATCTTTCCATCAATCTCTACAAGGTTCATTGATGGCTTACTCCAATATAAGCAGTTTTGAGGTAGTATACCTCTGCATCTGATATGTATCCATTATATTTCAATGCCCTCATGAATTTGTCAAACTTAACAGTGCTACCTTGTATTCCAAATTCTACCCATTTTAGCAACGTTGAGAATGATTCAACATCATTCATAACAACATTCGTTGTCCAAAAAGTTAGCAGACCCAAGTTGGGAGCAAGGCGAAAACTTTTAAGAAGCGAATTGCCGAGAAATGTAAAGAAAGACATTTGGTATGTAATTTTGATTTTGTTTTGTCACATTTTCTAGGTTCAAGGCATCATTCAATAGTCTTCCAATAATTAACTGATAGGTATTCGTTCCAATGAGTATTGAAGGCAACCACTGGGGTCTTTTGGTCCTAAATTTCATAAAAAAAAAGAGGTACACATCCTCGAATCTTTAAGTATACGAGATGAAGAACTAGGGATGATATTGGTAAGTATAGATCATCTGCGCATCATGTACCAACTATTGTGTATACATCTACAAACACATGTTCAAACTTCCCATGTATGTGACCATCCACTATAGGTGGAAGGCATACAATCTTGCGTCGAATTTTCATGCATCAATGACTTGGTGGACTTTGAAAATTCATTTAACTTGCGCGAGTGGGAAATAATTCCCTATCTGGACATATCGAGACAAAAAAAAACTGGTACTCTTTTCCTTTTGTATATTAATGATACATTGTAGTTTTTCAGGTGCTGCATTTGTAATTCAATATATTATAGCATGGGATGGAGCGAAAATGGCTCATGATTTCATAAGTGTAAGTGTTAGAGTTAATTTGAATCCCAAACTTATACAGAATGAAACAAAAGCTGTTATGTGACGATGTGCACTACATTTCTCATGTACAGGATGCAATGGAAAGTTATTGCTATAGGATATGCGCGAGGCTGCTACATTCTGATCGCAACAAAATTCGCTTGGATTCATACAACAAACCTATCACGGTATGTGCTTTTACTGCATTTTAAAAATTTTCAGTTTAGACAGCTTGTTCCATGCTGCACAAAATATTTGGGGTTAATATTTTCTGTTGATTACTTAGGAGGAAGCAGCTAGTGTGCATGGATAGGATGAAGATCCAGATGCTGCTTAGATTATAGGAACCTGAACCAATGGAGAAGTAAATACAACATCTGGAATGATAAAAACGAAAACAAGAAGACGACGAGGACGACCGCCAAAGACTATGGTTGATGAAGCATCGGCCAAAGTAGAGAATCTACAAAAGTTTTAGGAGCTGCAACTAGGAAAAGAGTACGACCCGCCAAAAAGAGCAGACACTACTCGTACTGTATTGAATGAATTCAGTAGCGAATCTATCGCTAATCGAATTAATAAACTGAAAACACATCCAGGAAAATAGCAAAGTAGCCCTTTTCAGACTTACTAGGTTCAAACACATGATCTTATGTAACTTCAGCTATGACATACGAAATAAAAATGTCTTCATTGTGCATCACACTTGTTCGACCTGCACATGCGTGCATCGACAACTCCATCCATCCTACAATTCTATCGCTAAGGCCTCGCCGCTCTTTTTGCACGGAATTCGATCGGCTAATTTTTCAGATTAGCCCCTGTAGTATTTTTAAAGAATACCACTGAGTCCATTGCGCCTTCCAGCTTCTACGCTTTGATATCTGGAAAGCGTATTTCCGTCGGCTCAGATCCAAATTACGCTTTCAGCATTTTACAGAACTGCCATTATTTTCAATTGCTTATAACTTGCTTGTTTTAAGTCCAAATCGATCCGTTCAAGTTGCGTTAGGATCATAGCTAAATTTACTAGATGTTTATGCCACTGTTGGTTCAGTTTGCCGCTATTAATTTCCGTAGTTAGATTTAATTAATTACCATGCATTAATTAGTCTTGTTTTATTCGTAACTTGCTTTCGATTTAGCTCCGATTTGCGTGATCTTTACTTCTATGTGATCGTAGTAAATCGTAGAATGATTTATGAAACTTTTCACTTTATTTATGTACTGTTGGTGCAATGTTCTAATGATAGGCTTGTTTGCTTTGCATGAATGATTCTGGATTGCGTGTTGTTGCGTGGTGATTGAGTAGAAGGTGATCAGTTTGCTGGGGATCAGTATCTCGGTGACCAAGAGTACTATGAGGACTAGCAAGACCAGCAACAACCACCTGCTGAAGGCAAGTATAGCTTGGGATTTACCTTGTCGACCTAATCACCATTAATCATTAATTTGCTATAAGGATGTCCTTGTTTTGTTATTTGTTCCTTGTTACCTTGGGCTATGTGCATTGGGTGTTTTGCTAGCGCTCAACATAAAGATAAATGAACCCTATAATGATCAAGGCGAGGGAGCTCTTTTGATGCTCTTGGCCCTCCATAAGGACTGATCCGTTGGCAAAAGCTAGGAAAACCGTACAACTGGGAGGGTCATATGGCTCTGATTGTAGTTGATTAGAAAGACCTTGTCTAACTTGTTGGCAGTTACCCTTGTGGCGCAAAAGGGGTTGTCAGCTGGGTATAGTGCGGCACCTATCCCTATGTGTATAGGCTGCGTGTCATTGTGCCATTTGGGAAGGTGGGTCCTATATCTGTCGCCATCTGAAACCTATAACAGCTTCTGACCTGTTACAGAAACTTTCGAAAGGCTATGTATGACTTTCGTTGTTTAGGCCTAATTAACCTACTCAATTGGAAGTTATAACTCACAGTGAAATTGTACACCTCTGCGCAGAGTAAAACTGTTATAACAGTCGTGCTCACGGTTATGAGCGGCCCGTAAAAACTCACGGAATAAATGTAACATGATGATAATGGTGAATTAATGGTGATCTTAATTAATTGTTGGGGAATAATTGGTGCCTAAGCGGAACTTAAAATTATTGGAGTGAATAAAACTATGACTTACTAAAAGCTCATCGCAGTATAACCAGTGTCAGCTTTTGAGCCTCATCCACCCATGCTATCTTGTTGAGTACGACATGTACTTACACTTGTTTCTTTTGCATACTTCGACAACATTATGGATGGGTATAGATGGCTATGGTTATAAAGCTTACAAAGATGACTACTAGGCTTGAGTGTCAACCAGTCGATCTTCCCTGTGGCATTGGAGGCGCCATGGAGCTTAGTTAGATTTCTTTATATTTGCTTAGACTTTTATGATATTTATGTTTGAGATACAGTTCGTGATGTAATAAGGCACTCGGTTGATCCTAGGGTGCACATATAATCTATTATTCAATTTGTTCTATAAATTGGGTATGACAAAGTTGGTATCAAAGTCGTGTCGACTGTAGGACGCAAGCCTAGGTAGAATGGTCATCTTAGAAAATTTTACCGCACTTGTTCTTGCTTTCTGTTATAGCATATTACTTGTGAAAATTTTGTTTTATGCTCCGCTGCTTTATCCTATTATAAAAGAGTTGATTCTAATTTTAATTTCTTTTTAATTTTTAGATGGCCCATACCAAGCAGACCCCCCGCAAGCGTTTCATGCCGGTGCGACACTGGAGGACGAGGTTCCTTGCTGGCCGTCGTGTGAGCTCTCTGTTCTTTGCAAGCTCTGAGGAACGAGCCTAAAGAGGAGCCAGTGGCGCAGCCCCAGGAGCAGGAGGCGCCTGCACCAGTGGATGCGCCGCCTGAGGAGGAGCCCGGTAATGCTGAGTACGCACCCATGGAGGACTATGCGCCTATGGAGGATGAACCCCAGGGCAACTAGGAAGCTGCTGACGATCCTGATGATGATGATGGTTATGATAGCTCAGGATCAGAGGACAGTGATGACTCCCATGATGATGATGGGAATGATGATGAAGATGAACCCATGCATCCAAAAAGATGAGGACAACGAGGTGGTTTTAGAAGAAGACGAAGAAGAACCCATGGAAGGCAATAGTGGAGAGGATCCACCACAGCCGTCACAAGGAGGTAGAGGCATGTAGCCTCCAAAGCAATGGGTTGGGCAAAGTGACCAAGTGCCAAGTGTACGAGGTCGACACCCTGGCTCACAATCTGCTATTGGGAGTTCTCCATAATCACTATGAGGACTGGCCAGAGGTGAGAGTTGAGTATGTTTGTTACAACTATGAGCATCCCAGGAAGCCCATAATGTGGAAGACCACCGCAGAGATCTTCATTAGGGAGCCTCCGGCGTCATGGATTATGGAGACTGACTACACACATAGAGGTGTCAGGGCCACCCGGGAAGACAACATCAATGGTGCTGCCCTGGCGGCTTACATGGAGCTTCGCGGTCGTCGCTTTGATAACATGAGGAATGACAACGACCGCTACCTCCCTTACTCCAGGCCTGCCATGGGGTGGATAATCACAGAGCCCCATGGAGAAAACCACACCACTCAACTCACCGTGCGCTTTGAAAGCCATCTCATGGAGGAGAATGAGCACATGGCTGATTTGGTGGTCAGCCTACAGAATTCTCTACAAAGGCTTCATCTTGAAGGTGATGAAATGAGGGGGCGGCTGGGAGAAGACAGGGTCTACGACGTGCTTCCACACGTGCAGCGCCCCTAGATGTTGGATGCCCTCATGTAATAAGTAAAACATTAGTAGCGTTAGTCGAGTCGAGTCAAGAGTGTGTGTGATAAACTTGGTGTGCGGTTGCTTTGCACTTATGCTTTATGTGTGATTTGCTTCTTTCATAATGATTGCCGGAGTTCCATGGGCCTGTCCATGAACTCCCTAGTCTTGGATTAAGGTTTAAAGTTTGATTAATTTAAGTTTGGGGTCGTTTTAAATATCATGGCTAAATCTTGTGATATAGTTGTGGTAAGAGGATGGCCACATGTCTTTCAACTGCCCTGATAAGCTCAACCTGCAGAACAAGCCCAACCAGCAGAATAACTACCAGAGGCCAGCAGGCAGGCCTAGGACTGTGAACAACATGAATGCTAACACCGTTGAGGAGACACCTCAGGTTATGATCGGTACGTTCAGCATCAACTCCATCTCTGCTAGTGTACTCTTTGATTCTGGTGCTTCACATTCCTTTATATCAGAATCCTTTGTTAGAGAGCACAGCATACCAATACTAGTTATGAAACAAAACATGATAGTAAACTCACCGAGGGGTAAGGATGAAAACAGAAACGAAATTTCCCGACCGAATTGCGTCGTTTTCTACATTTGATCTGATCGTTTTCACTTTTCTCGGAATAATTCGAAACGGTGCAAAATTCGAAAACGGTGCGGAATTCGATATGGGACTTTTTCAAGAGCGTGCGTAGCCTTCTGGAGCCGTCGCCCGTACCGGCAGCAACGACGTCTCCAACAACAGGTTCATCTTTCTTGACTAATACCATGACTTCAGATGCATTGATTTATCCATTTTTGTTTATCAGATTAAGCCACCTATTATTAGAAGTTTAGTTGGTTGTGTGTGTGCTTAACTGAACTTTCAGTTCAGTGAACTTTGAAACTAATGCAGTTCAGGGTGTTTTTGTTTCCTTCTTGCTATTTTTTCGGGTTGATTTTAATTCTCAATGGCATGCTACATGTTTGCATCTTGATATGATTCATCATGTGCTCCTAGCAACAACAGTAACTTAGTAGGAGTAGGTTATATTTCAGCAATGTTTGATTTCCTGCAGTTTTAGATTTTTAGATTTCCTGCAGCTCGTAGCCTAACACTAACTTAGTAGGAGTAGGTTATATTTCAGCATGCTACATGTTTGATTCAACAGTAACTTCGAAGGTAAACATTATTTGGCTATTTTAGATTTTTTTATCTGATTTAACAATGTTTCACTTGATTGTTGGCAGGAACAGAGAGTAGAAGGGAAGCATTTCAAAGTGTTGCATCTAGTGGAACTTGTGAAAGTCCAGCTACAGTAGCATCAGTGCAAGGATCAGTGGCAGCTAAGGAATCAGTTGGGACTAGTGGTGCTGGTGCACCAGCAACAACTCAAGTGCCAATTAATGTCGATGAACAAGAGGATGATGATGATCCAGAGCAGGCTCACCTTTCTGGCAAGAGGAAGAAGAAATGCACATCGTGGGTTTGGAGAGTTATTTTACCAAGAAAAGGAGTATGTAGAGGTGGAAGGAAAGCTAGTTGAGGAGTTGTGGGGACACTGCAATTTCTCTAGGTGTGACCAGAAATACAGAGCCGAGGGCATCAATGGGACAACTTCATTCAAGCACCATTTGCAAACAAAACACAGTCTTGTGAAGGGGCAACAACAACTTAAAGTTGGTAAGAACCCTGGTTCTGAAATTGCTCATGTTCAGCCTTACAAATATGACCCAGAAGTTAGCTTGAAGAAATTAAATTTGGCAATAATCATGCATGAATATCCTTTCAATATAGTTGAGCATGAGTATTTAGTTGACTTCATCAAATCTCTTCGTCCCTAGCTTCCCCGATAAAATCCCGTGTCACTACTAGGAAAGAAATAATGGACAAATATGTTGAACAAAGGGAAACTTTGTATGCACACTTGAAGACTATGAAGTGTCGCTTTAGTGCAACAATGGATATGTGGACCTCATGCCAAAATAAAGGATATATGTGTGTTACTATTCATTGGATAGATGATAGTTGGCATATACAAAAGAGAATTATTGGTTTTTTCAATGTAAAAGGTAGGTATACTGGTGCAAAGTTGTCTGAGACATTCACTGAAGTTATGGTTAAATGGTACATTGAAAATAGATTGTTTGCTCTCACTTTGGGTAATGCTAGTTCAAATGAAGTGGTTGTCAATGACATCATTTCAGACAATGGTAATGGTTCCCTAGTTTGTGATGGGATATTTTTTCATGTTAGATGTGCATGCCATATTCTGAATTTGGTTGCTAGAGATGGGTTGAAAGTCATTTCAGAAACACTCAAGAAGATCAAATCACTTGTTTTAGCTGTGAAGGGTTCACCATTGCAGTGGGAAGAGCTTATGAAGCGTGCCACCGAAGTAGGGTTGGATACAAAGAGGGTATTCAAATGGATGTTTCAACAAGGTGGAACTCTACCTACCTAATGTTGCGAGATGCCTTGTACTACATGGATGCATTTATTAGGCTGAAATCTTCAGATCGTCGTAAGTATGCCAAAAAACTCCATCTTCTGCTGAATGGAACAATGCATTGACAATTTATGGTTGCCTGAAGAAATTTTATGATCTTACTGAAATTCTCTCTGGCACTTCATACCCTACTGCAAACTTATTTTATAGAGGTTTCTGTGATATAAAGAACTTGCTTGATGAGTGGTGCTATCATGAAATGAAATATTACAATTAGAGAAATGGCAATAGCTATGAAGTCAAAATTTGACAAATATTGGGATCAGTCCAACATTGCTTTTAGCAGTTGCTTGCTTTTCTTGATCCTAGGTATAAGATAAGGTGCATAGAGTACTACATGAAAAAGTTCCATGGTCGCTGTTATCAACATGAACTTGATGAGTTTGTTAGTGTGGTAAAGAAACTGTACAACTTCTATGTTAGTGCTGCTGCATCATCAAAGAAAACTGTACAAGGGGCTGCACCTAGACCTAGCAACACATCTGATATATTAATGGGAAATGTAGACCAAGATCTAGAAGAATTCTTATATGAAGCAAGTCAATCTGGTACGGTTGAGTCAAATGAGTTGGACATGTATATTAGAGAACCACCACTGAAACTTGGTGATGAGTTTGACGTCTTAGCATGGTGGAAAAACAAGAGAGAACAGTATCCTATCCTTTCAGAAATTGTTCGGGATGTAATGGCCATACAAGTGTCAACAGTAGCATCCGAGTCTGCTTTTTAGTGCTGCTGGCCGTGTTGTTGATCGATATCGCAGTCGACTTGATCCAGAGATGGTACAGGCGTTAATTTGCACAAAGGATTGGGTTCGTGCAACAAGTAAAGGTGCTCATTTTACTTGTTTTTTAGTTAAATATGTGTAATTGTAGATGAATAATATATTGAATTTTTTTTTTTTTTCAGATTCTAAAAAGCTTGAATCAATTGTTTGTGATCTTGAGGTTGATGCTTTGACTAATGTTTTGGCTAAATTGAAAATTGAGGTACGTTTTACTGACTGATTCCTATGAAATATACTAGTTCTTACATCTAATTTTGATTAACTTTTGTAAATTTGTAGGAAAATAATAAGGAGGGTGATGAGGACGAGGGGGATGAGAACAATGAGGTGGATAATCAGGAAGCAAGTGACATGGAAAGCGATCCTGACATGATGGATGATGAGGATGAACTTTAGATTTTCTTGTCCTATTTATTGCTTCTTCGAGACTTGTGAACTATGATCGCTGATGGTCATGAACTCGTTTAAAGTTGTGCGCCGTGGGTCGATATTTCGTATTGAATTTTCGTACTCCGGCCGTGTTCGACATGATTCCGCTAGAATTGGTTCGATTTCGAAATATCATGTCTTCGTTTCGTTTTTCGTTTTCGTTTACGGCTATACCGTTTCGCTTCGGCGTTCGTATTTAAATATAAAAGTAGAAAACAATAGGAGTTTTTCGACCGTTTTCGACATTTTCAACCTTACGGGGGTTGCATGCAAACTTCACACCAATGCCCCTCTATTAGTCTCTCTTTTAAGGGGGTAGACTTTGTGGTTTCACCCATTCTATTGAAGACTTCCAGTATTGATTTGATACTGCGATTGGACTGGATGAAGAGGCACCATGGACAGATTCAGTGTCAGGAGAGGGTAGTCATGGTAACCACACCGAAGGGAGACAGAATCAGTGTTCCGGTCACAATGCAACCACCACCAAAAGCTATTGTGAACCAACTGGTTGATGTTGATGAACCTCAGAATTATGTTGTTGATGAGTTCCCGGATGTGTTCCCTGATGAATTGCCAGGTATGTTGAGTTTATTATTGACTTATTGCCTGGTACCGCACCCATAGCTAAACGTCCATATAGAATGGGGTAAATGAGTTAGGGGAACTTAATTAAGAAAACAGTTTGAGGGAGTTGCGGGGAAAAAGGATTCATACATCCCAGTTCATCTCCATGGGGTGCACCTGTTATCTTTGTGGATAAGAAGGATGGTTCATAGCATATTTGTGTGGATTATCGGTCTCTGGAAGAGGTAACTATTAAGAACAAGTACCCGCTACCCCGCATCGATGATCTGTTTGACTAGTTGAGAGGTGCTTGTGTGTTCTCAAAGATTGATCTTCGCTCTAGTACCATCAATTGAAGATTCGTGCAACTGATATACCCAAGACGGCTTTCACTATGAGGTATGGCTTGTATGAGTATACAGTCATGTCATTTGGATTGACTAATGCACATGCCTACTTCATGTACTTGATGAATAATGTATTCATGCCATGTCTAGATAAGTTTGTGGTAGTGTTCATTGATGACATACTAGTATTCTCCAAGAATGTAGAAGAACATGCGTAACATTTGAGGTTAGTCTTGCGAGAAGCTTAGAGAACACTAGTTGTATGCTAAGAGGAGCAAGTGTGAGTTTTGGTTGAAGGAAGTGACATTCTTAGGCCATGTGGTCTCAAATGGTGGTATACCAGTTGATCCTAGTAAAGTCTCTGATATGTTGAATTGGCAACCTCCAACCAATGTTAGTGAAATTCGCAGCTTTCTAGGATTGGCTGGATATTATAGAAGATTTATTAAAGGGTTCTCCAAGTTAGCTAAACCAATGACAGCTTTACTTGAGAAGAGTGCCAAGTTTGTGTGGTCTGAGAAGTGCCAAGCTAACTTCGAAGAACTAAAGAAGAGGTTGACTACTTCTTCTGTGTTGACTTTGCCTGATTTGAGTAAGAGCTTCTTTATATATTGTGATACATCTTGACAAGGTCTTGGTTGTATTCTTATGCAAGAAGGGAAAGTCATGGCATATGCTTCAAGGCAGTTGAGGAAGCATGAGCTGAATTATCCCACTCATGACTTGGAGTTAGCAGCAGTGGTGCATGCTTTGAAGATATGGCGACACTACCTTGTTGGTCATAAATGTGATATCTATACAGATCATAAAAATTTGAAGTACATTTTCACCCAGTCATATCTGAATCTGAGGCAAAGAAGATGGTTAGAGCTAATCAAGGACTATGATTTGGAAGTGCACTATCATCCTGGGAAGGCTAACGTTGTGGCTGATGACCTTAGTAGGAAGGTCTATGTTAATGAGGTCCAAACGATAACCATGCCCAAAGAGTTGTGTGTAGAGTTTGAGACACTAAACCTTGGTATAGCTATCAGTGTGGTGGAATTAGAGATAACACCTACCTTGGAACAAGAAATTCGCAAGGGACAACTAGAAGATGAGAAAAATCGAGAAATAGTAGCTAATGTACCCTTTGGCAAGGCGCCAGGGTTTAGATTGGATGAGAATGGCACTCTATGGTTTGGTAAGAGGATTTGTGTACCTAAAGTCAAGTCAATACGTGATACAATTCTACGAGAGGCACACGAGTCAGCTTACTCCATACACCCGGGGAGTACTAAGATGTACTTAGACTTGAAAGAGAGATATTGGCGGTATGGACTAAAAAGAGATGTCGTTGAGTATGTGGCTATGTGTGACACCTGTTAGAGAGTTAAGGCTGAGCACTAGAGACCTACAGGTTTGCTACAACCAATGAAGATACCTGAGTGGAAATGGGAAGAAGTCGGTATGGACTTCATTGTGGGGTTACCTCGCACTCAGAGAGGCTATGATTCAATATGGGTAATTGTGGATCGTCTTACTAAGGTAGCTCACTTTTTACCAGTAAAGGCGGACTACCCAGGGGCAAGGTTAGCAGAGCTGTATATGGAAAGGATAGTGTGTTTGCATGGAGTTTCGAAAAAGATTGTGTCTGATCGGGGTACTCAGTTCACTTCACAGTTCTGGCAAAAGGTACATTGCTCTTTGGGAACCAAGTTGAACTTTAGTACTGCCTTTCACCCTCAAACAAATGGGTAGACTGAGAGAATTAATCCGATACTAGAGGATATGTTGAGAGCTTGTGCGTTGCAATATGGGGATAGTTGGGATAAGAGTTTGCCTTACGCAGAGTTCTCCTACAATAACAGTTATCAGCAGAGTCTCAAGATGGCACCTTTTGAGGCTTTGTATAGACGTAAGTGTAGAACTCCTCTGTTCTGGAATCAAACGGGAGAAAGCCAAGTGTTTGGACCTGATGTCATAAAGAATGCAGAGGAGCAGGTGAGGAAGATCAAGGAAAATTTGAGAGTAGCACAAACACGACAGAAAAGTTATGCTAATACCCAGAGGAAAGATCTGAGTTTCAACGTGGGTGACTATGTGTATTTGAAGGTGTCACCTATGAGAGGAGTTAAGAGGTTCAATGTGAAAGGGAAACTGGCACCAAGGTACATCGGACCTTTTAGAATTTCAGAGAGACGTGGAGAGGTTGCTTATTAGTTGGAATTATCTCGCTGGATTGTCGGGTGTCCACAATGTGTTTCATGTGTCTCGGTTGAAAAAGTGTCTTCGGGTACCAGAAGAGCAAATACCATTGGAGGAACTCACGGTTAAAGATGATCTCACCTATGAAGAGTATCCAATGAAGATCCTAGAGAGGGCAGACAGAGTCACGAGAAGCCAGGTCATTAAGATGTGCAAGGTCCAGTGGAATCGGTATTCAGAGGATGATGCTACATGGGAATTACCTGCGCGTGTAGGGGAGGCCCCACATGACATCCACTGTCACATGAGCCTTGTGCCGGGAGCCATGGATGCGGCGAGTTTGAGTTTGTAGGAAGAACAGAGGGAGGAAGACGACGATGACTCAGAACTCACCATACGAACTACTTTCATATCACTACTAGGCCTTGTGGGTATGGTAATGGGCCATCCGCACCTAGGCTTTGCCAGCACAGCTAGCTATGATCTGCCCGTCTCCTCTTGTTGTCAACGGTAATTAAGAAGAAGCAATCCAAAGTAAAGTGGAATGGTGAATATTAGTATTAATTTGGTTGGACAATTTTTGGAGCATAGTGAAATGGTAAATATTAGTATTAATTAAGCAAAGAAAAGCTATTCGAATATGTTCCAATTAGCAAAGATTCATATTAATACTATTTGATATTTGTGCTTTTATTGTGCCCTTACACTATTTTAATATTACTTTTATTTCTTTATTACCGACTTCAACATACATTAAGTTATTTCCGTCCTCCACCTCTAGGCTAGTATTGTTTTAGATTTGTTATAGATCCAGTTAGGTTCACAATATGACACATGCATGAAAAGTAAAGGTGAAATAAAGTTGCAAAGAACATGATCAATGGAGCCTGCACTTACCTTTCACCTAGAGTTTTAGCTGCTCATACATGTTTAGTCTTCATCTCCTAGTCGTCAGCTTTTGCTTCACTTGTCATTCCTGAACTCCTCATCGCTAACGAACCACTCTTTGTTACTCGTGGATCACACTAAACCATAGCATAGGAAAAAAAAAAATTGGAGACAAACAAATAAAAACACAAGTAAGAACAAATGCCAATCGAAGGAGAGGCTTTGAAAGGAGTGTACTAAAAAAGGCACGACCACGAAAGCACAAGAACGATGAAAACAGAGCTACCGTTAAGAGGAAGTCAATCGAGATGTTTGCAACCTAACAAAAGAAATATACTACACGCTTAGTCCTTTTAGTTATCGAAACAAGATTAAAAATATATCAGAGAAAAATATCCTAATGTTTCAATTAATTCAAATTATATTTTAGTTAGAAAATTCAAAATTAAACTGTAGTGATATTTTAATTATAAATGATTATATATCATTTAAGCCATTTAAACATTTTGAGTTTAGAAACATAGAACATGTGAGCAACTAATCAAATCATAATATTTTTCACATTTAAACTAGACAGATTATAATTAACAAAAGCATATTCAAGTTGGTATTAATCAAGTTAACATTTATTTATTGAAGACTGGAGAAAAAAAACCCAAAAATCACTTTGAATTAGAAACTCGGTTACATAAGCATTAATCAAACTAACATTTGTATTGAAACTTAGAAGCATGAGACAAGTTAAACGCCACTGCTAACACGTAGCTTAAAAGACATACTATACCGCACACCCTAGGGTGCTTTTTGATTTAAAAGCCATTGAATAAATATTAATCAAATTAGTATTTAATTTCATAAAATTCATAACTAAGAGGCATGAGCGCTGCAGCATAGAACACAACGCTACAAACCCAAAATAGAGATTAGATGATTAAATGGCGGAGATTAACAATAGGATGGCAAAACCGTTACTAGGAGCATCTTCTACCCTGGTCCTCTTTCTCAAGACAGTCGCCATGGCCACCATGGAGCTGCACCGGTGCGTGCAGGGGAGGGGGCTTCGGCTGGGGCCTCGTCAGCTGGACTGCTCAGGCGGCGACCGAGCGGCCATGGCCTGCAGCCCCTGCAGTGCGCGCGAAGGGCCGGGCGGCTCCCGACGGCTGGCCGGTCAGTGCGGCGCACCAGGCCGCGGCGCCGTGCGGGCGGGGTGGCCGAGGAAGGGCAAAAACAACGAAGAACGCAGGCAACCAAGGTCAACCTCGCCTGCAATGGAGGTTTCTCGCCGGAGATGAAACTTCAAGATTCACGAAACGATGAACTGATCACGTATTCACGAAACGAAAAGCACGACGCCGTAGAGGAGATCGATACAAACCTGGGAGTGGTGACGGTTTCTGCAGGGGCCGCCGGAGATGGCCAGAAAACCATGCCGAAAATCCGCCGCGAGTTGGCCGACTTCGGCTTGAGATCTGGATCGCTACAAGTGGCGGCTCGGGAAATTGGTGGTACTTCTGCAACCAGGGTGCCGAGGGCTACGCCGGCCAATATATAGTGTTAGGTTTTTGAGTTGATCAAAAATGAGGTTTTTTTTTTTCTAATTTTGTAAATCCAGAAATTCATTTTCAATTTTTTTTTTAAAAAAAACCAAACCTGGAATCATTTTAAATCCTTGAAAAATATTTATAAAACTTGAAATTTGAAGGAAATCTCGAGATTGATTGAGCGAAAAATTGAAATTTGCTCAAGAAAAATAGGAAACAAATCAAGAAATACTCTAGAAATTACCCAACAAGGATTCTGTTACGTCTAAACGTGTTTTGAAAACTTAACACACACAAAAGAACTAAAATCATTCATCAATCAAGGTCAAGATGCTCGTAACTCTGTATATTTTCATCAATCAACTCTGGCCATACGATCGTAACTCTGTATATTTTCAGGACCAACTGGATAGCGAAGGTCAAGATGTATTAGCATAAAATGTTTCTCATATAAAATTGGATCAAGGCGCAAATAATTACTACTCGTTTATTGTCAGGACCAATTGGATAGCGAAGGTCAAGACGTATTAGCATAAAATTTTACTCATATAAAGTTGGATCAAGGCGCAAATAATTACTCGCAGGGAAGCAGTATGGAGCGTTTATAAAACGAGAAAAACTGCAGCCACGCATCATCATTTTATTTTTATTTATTTTTAGGGATTTGCGAAAACCTACTAGTTTTCGGAAATCCAAAGCGCCACATGATGACAGCCCCGACCTGCTGCCTCGTTTGGAAAATCCCCGTCGGTTTCCTCGGGTCTAATCCCCGCATGTAAGTGTGGTCCACTCAAATTTTATACATTCGCGAGGACGGACGCCTTCCTGGGGCACCGCTCTCCGTCACTCCCCGGCCTCGCCATGCGAGCAGGACACCTTCCCTGGGGCACCGCTCTCCGTCACTCCCCGGCCTCGCCATGCGAGCAGGGGCGATGCTCCCGGTCAAGAAAAGACGAGCAGGGGCGTTGCTCCCCGGTCAAGAAAAGGAGGGCTTCATGCATGCTCCCGCGCATCACCCAAAAAATAGCCTAGTTAGGCTATCTCAACAGAACATGCAAAAAATAAGACCCACTCCATGGTATACGTCCCGATACGATTGTAAGCGTGAGTCCCCAAATCCTATCTTCTCCAACAGATACCCGGCGAGGCTCCCCAAATCCTAAAAAAAATCGCCGCACGAACTCCACCGCCCGTCGTATGCGCGCGCAACTTCGCCGGCGCCCGCCCGCACCAGAGCGCGCGCTCCTCATCCACCTCACGCCCAGCGCTTGCCTCCCCGCCGACACCCGCGCGCCTCGCGGTGATACCGAGCGCGCGCCGCTCCTCATCCACCTCGCGCGGCGTGCCTCCCCACCAACGCCCGCGCGCCTCGCGGCGGCACTGCAGAGCACGCCGCTCCTCATCCCCTCTGCGCGGCGCCCTCGCGGCCGCCGGCGGCGGACGCCCCGCGCGGCGGCACCGCCGCGCGCGAGCACCACCGGGTGGGCGGCCGCCCCGCCGCCGCGCGCCGCAAAAAGCGCCGCCCGCGGCCGAACGCCCGTGACGAGGCCTCACCATCCGGCGGACGAGCTCATGCGGCGCCGCCTTATCTGCGCCGCCTCATGCGGTTGCTTGCGCCGCGCCCGGGTTCTTTGTCTTCGGCGCGTTGGGTTGAGGACGACGGTGCGGGCGGTCGATGAGGTAGCGAGACTAAAGTTTTCTAGGCGAACAACGCGTCGGGGTCGGCGGCCGGCCGGGCGGCACGTGTGTCGTCTCGCCGCGAATGCCCCTCGCTCCGCCACGGGCCTTTGGAAGCGCCGGGCCGCGCGAGACCCACCGCTCGACGTTTGTCGGCCCGGGGAGGGACGCAACTTTGCATCGTCCGTGGAGGGCGCAAAATGCCGCCCGGTGTTTGCCTCGCCTCGTTGGAGGAGCATTTTGATACCTAAATACACCGTGCCCAACTTATTTTGTGTTTTGGGTATGCTTTGTTGGAGTCGATCTTAGTTAGTCTCACCCGTGCAGGGCTTACCCGGGATTGCTTGGTTCCCAAACGAAGCTTAGGGATCTGCCGATTTCGGTTTCATCGGTTTTGGAGTTCAGTGCGGATTCAGGTTTTTAGTTCGGGTTGCGGTTTTGGGTTTCCACCGCCCAGTTGCCATCCTTTTTTTTTTTTTAACCTAGTTGCCATCCTTAACAGAGGAGCTCTGTGTTACATTGTCATTGCCCTCGAGAACAGAGTCCGGACCGCACTGACATCTTCGCTAGTGTAGAAAATGGCACCGCTCCGGTGTGCTTCGATTTGTAATGGTAGGGTTCCAAATAGGTGAATACTGAATAGTAATGATAGTTTTTAGAAGGGACAATTGCACTACCGCCCTTGTTTTAAACTCTAACCACACGTTTGTCCTGTTTTTTTAACTCGGCCTATTTTTCGATCTCAAGGTGCCGTCTAACCCTACTTCTCAACTCCATGAGCTGACCATAAATGATTGCCAAGAAAAGAATGTTTGGAAAAAAAAAACAAAAATAGACTATACTGTCCCTTAGACTCCTCCCCCATTCTCCTATCCAACCCACGTGCAAGTCAAGTTTTATATAGGCTCCCCATTCTCATATCCAACCCACGTGCAAGTCAAGTTTTATATAGGCTAAGCCGGCCTTGCATTGTAATCTCAACTTATTGCAGCATCCAACTCAAGCCCCAACATCGAGCTACTCCTTTGGCAGGAAATTAATTTGTTTGGATCATGGCGCCACATGCGTTGAGCTGATGTATATGTGTCAAGAATTTACAAGAATTTCCTACATACAATGCTGAATACTTGGATGAGAGGAACTCATTAGACTAAAATATATCTGTTTGCTGCTTCTAACATTGCCTGCTTCTTGGTGGACAACAGTCACAGATGGTATACTCTATTAAAAGTAATTTCTCAAATAGTGGATTCAAGACAATACACATGTTCTGGGAATTGAAAATTCTGGAAAAGAAAAACACATATGCCATGTATCTTCAGTCATAGTACAAAGCAGTAGTGGTAAACCCAAGGTTAACTACCACTAAAAACTACTAAATCACCACAAATTATGTCAATGCATGCTTTATTTGTGTACATTGGACTGCACTCACAAAAGAAAAAATGGGGAAAAACAGAAAGGGCATATTTAGAAGCCAGGAAATGCAAAAGGCATGCATAATCCATCTATGTACTTCATTTTCTCTATTAGAAATCATATCAGAGAGGACACCAAGGAATAAACAGACAAGCTTTCTGCTCCTGCTGTTCTGGATTGCATTTTTGGTACATTGACAGCATAAGCAACCTACTACAAGCAGCGAATCACAACTACTAGGAAGCAGCAATACAGGTCTCCATACTACACTCACAAAAATCGCCAAATTCATCGATGCAATCTAGGTATCTCGCTGTTGCATACACATATGTGCCTCCACCAACCAAACCAACAATCGCTAACAAACAAGAAACAACCAACCATAAATTTTAACAAGTTTCTGCTTTTACTACATTGCACTTTCATACTTTTCACCAAGAAACAAAAGGACAGTAAGCAGTACAAGATCAATTTGCACTTTACATAAGTTGCTCTGTAGCCACAGTCATGAAAAATAGTGATCGATAACCTAGAAATGAAATTTCTTATTTTTTGCAAACATAGAAATGGAATTTCTGCTCCCACCCAGCTTAGCTCATTCAACAATAGGAACATCATTCCGAGTGAAATATGCAAGCATTTGATTATTTCCATGACCAATCTGTTATGCACTCAGTGGAGGGCACAACAACACCACATCAGGACCATTCCTGGTACTATCCATTACCCAACCCACGCTGACTATCGGCCCCAGATCATTCACTCTTGGTATTAACTTTATCTTAGTAACCAAGCAAACTAACCTATAGTCTTGATTCATGAAACATCTCTGGAATTAGGATCTCACATGCTCCTAAACTATAGACAAGCAAGACACTAGTCTGATGATATACAGGTAAGCCAATCCTGCACGGTGGTTTCATCTTATTCAACTGATTTGTATACCTGCTACTTGGCAGAAAGCATAGCAGATGGTATACTACTAACTGGTACGGAAAAAAAAAACTTGAGTAATATGTCTAGGACAAGCAAATGTTTTGTGCAGATTTAGAAATTGAAAATCAAAGGTAGATATAAGATATGACAATTGACATGTATAATCTCAGTAACACCACTTCAAATTTCAAAATGATTAGTGCTAATCGAAACCAAAGGTCAGCGACAAAGTATAAGAGATACTGCTTAAGTAGCACAGATCCTATCTACAGATGGCTGCACTAATTCACCATTCAGTTGAGCTCAGTTAGTTTACTAAGAAAAGGAAAATAAGGCAAAGGGACATGTGCAAAATCAACCTCACTTCTTTATTCGCTTCATTTCCACCTTTCTTACAACTGAAAAAGTGTACAAAGAAGAGAGTTTCAAGAGCATGCAGTCAAGATTCCAGCTCCTGCTGCTCTGCCTGGTTGTTTTACATTGATCAACAGCTTATAACATAAAAAAATAACCAGCAATAGCAAGCTAGTGAGTAGTGACAGCTATTAGGACACAACAATAGAGGTGTCTAACCTCAAAATCACACGCCAAACTGGCCAGTGTCATTTCAGATGCATATATACTTCCTTCAACCAACCAAACAAAAACAACTACAAACCCCACAGATTTCTAGCTTAAATTTTCATACATTTCACCAACAAACAAAAAGAAGGACAACTAGTATTATAGGATCAATTTGCAATCTACACCTACAATCAGGACAAGTAGTAATAATCAATCACCTGTGATGGAATTGCAGCTCCAAACCAGCCAGGTAGCTAGGCCGGCAATAGGAACCTTGTTCCCATCAAAATGTGCATGCACAATGCCAGGGAGATGGTGAGGATGGCCATGGACTTGGCGCCAAGGTACTTAACAGCAACGAGCCCTCTCTCGGCAACTTCATCACGGGCGATGACAATGCTCTTCCTGGCCCCATCAGACATCCTCTGTGCTAAGAAGTCAAGGAATGACCGGACCGTCTCAGCGGTGACCCTGCCTGTGACGTCCAGTACAAATCTCCTGTTGCTCGGAGCGGCCAGTGTGCTCGAAACCTTCTGGATCACGCAGTTGGTGTCTGAATCTTCCACCACACGCTCCATTGCTGCTGCCTCAATGCGAGCATCTGAGGCCTCCTTGGCAAGCTGCCGCGACGTCCTGAGGAAGGTTTCAACAGCACCGTTGCAGACAGAGACAGCCAGGTCTTTGACCTTGGCCTCTTGCCTTGGGTCAGAGAGGCCAGCGAGCAGCTGGCTGTTGGTGCGTACTGCGGTGGTGCGGTCGAGGTAGGCAGCTACGGCAGTGCTGACGAAGACTCGGACGAGGTCCGCGGCAGCCTCCTTGCCCGTGGTGCTGCAGAGCGCAGCCAGCCACCGCGGCTCCTCGCGGTCGCCGGCCTCCGCCGCCGTGCGGCCGTCGCAGGAGGACAAGACGAGGTTCCTCGTGAAGCTTCCGACGACAGCGGAGGCGAATCCGGCGCCTTCGGGGGAGGGGAGGCGATCCAAGATCCGATCTTGGGTGGGGTTTGGGGGTTTTGCTGCTGCTGCTGTTGATGTAATTGGCCCCGGTGAGAGGAGATGGCGCGGAGGACGCCGGAGGCGAGGGACTCGGAGAGGGACGACGCAGCAGAGGAGACGGGTTCGGAGGCTGCGAGCTTGGAGAGCTGGAGGAGGCTTCGTGGGACCTGGTCGGAGTCGGAGCGGAGGAATTCGGCGAGGTCGGAACCGACCTGGGACACGGCGTCGGCAAGGGAGAGGGCGGCGACGATGCGGCGGCAGTGGTGACGGTAGAGGCGGTACAGGCCGTACCCGGCGGTGGCCGCTGCAGCAGCCAGAAGGAGTCGGCGAGCACGGCGACGGCGGGAGCAGAGGCAGGCGGCGGCAAGTGAGTCCATCGAGGTGAGGGACTGAAAGAGGGAAGACGGCGCCGCCGGAGAAGGCGCGAGCTCAGGAGTGGAGTGGAATTGAGGTGGGTTATCTCGCTGGCTCTCCTCGACACCTCCGCTCCATGCCTCGCGCCGCGCCCCGCACCGGCAGAGGTGGAAGCGGAGAGGTGGAGATCGAATCGGAGGCTCAGCCCGGTCGTGCTCCTCACTAGCTGTGAATGAGCCTCCTTGTCCTAGTAGACTCCAGTATTGCTAGAAGCCACCGCGTTTTCACCACAGTCAATCTTTTTTGTTGTCCGCTTGATCATCGTAGGTCTAGGATTGCACACTTTTTTTCAACAAAAATATCCTACTTTATCAGTGTCTTACCCTATCCCATCATCCCTTTTATCTAGCTATTCTTGCATTACTAACAACAACATATATCAAATTTAGCTTGAGCATGGTTCATTTGATTTGGCTTAGCAAGGCTCACAAGGTGCTGGTTCTGGACGATTGATTGCCTTGAACATGGCATGTGAAAAAATTATAGGTTTCCACCTTGCCAAACTCTAGAGGCGTGCAACGTGGCACAAAAAAATACTTAAGCCTTTGCATCAGCGAGTGTGTGGGAATCGAAGAACCCGACTAACCAAATCATATATGTTACGGCCAGCCAGGGATATATACAAGCCAAATAAATCGTCCTTGCACACATAAAAAGCTTAGCTAGCGGCTACGAAAACCAATAACGCCATGATACAAGTGAAATGACATGATATGCAAAGACAAGTACCATTAGAACTCACGAGTTATAATACGACTATTTAGGACATTAACATCCTCAATGATGCAATATCACACCTTCACATTGCTACTAGGTAACTATGCTATGACAAAGAGTGACATGCTTGTGATATAATTGGATCCTTCTACTTTACATTATTAGCATAGTTTTAAATTTTCTTTTTAAGCCAATGTCCATCCTTGGATTTGAAGTCGGTGCATGTGCACAATTTATTTTCTTGTTCACCATATAACGATTCTTGCTCTAAATTCTTGATTCCATTTCAAAATTTCAAGCATATAACCATAGAGTAATTATATTTAGATTCAATAGGCTTCTTGTTAGTTTTTTTCGCATAGGGGCTTCTTATCGCTTATTGGTTACTCATTAGCAACGAGCATATCATTGAAAATCCACCCCTAGGTTTGTATCATGTCCTACAAGATAGCAAACAAATGAGATACAATCTAAACTGGCATGCCATGAAAACATATAAGAGCAATCTAGTTTGAAATTAATATAACTTTATTTTTTTTTTGCAAAACCAACAACTACTATAGTAGATCGGGGTAGCAAATCTTAATATTGAAATGTCACTGCATATGCTTCACTATGACATGGGCATTGTCTACCATTAAAACAAAATAGCAAGGTGAAAAACGTGAGCACTTATGCTATGATAGATATTAGAATCTATAAGAAAATTTACTATGCACCAATTACATTGTCTAGTTATTAGTCAACGCTAAAAATTAGCCCAAATTAGATGAACAACAGTTGAGGCTTGGTTAAAAAATTAGCCCATCTATTTGTACTCATGTTTGAATGTATTAGGACTAATTTTGGGTATTTTTAACTAGCTAACAATTTGCCTTAAGTATCTAAACAAGGCCTAAATGTGTATCAAACTAAAAAATGACCATTACACATTTGCTTCCACATTCCATTCCATAAAGATTATGTGTATGAATCCATGAAGCCTTCGGGTCATATTTAATTTTAGAGGACAACTAATGCCTACTCTGTAAAAATATTTTTTATGTCAAGGTAGGACAAGTCAGTCAATATTGTTATTATGGGTAACATCCTCTTATACTATTCATAAGTTCTTGTCATACCGCTTTCAAAAAAAAAAAAAAAAAAAAAGTTCTTGTCATACCCATTTTTTTAGTGAGAGAATGAAGTCACATACATGATGGTAGAGTGCCAGGTGGCGGTGTTGTGTACATGTACCAATTACATTTGGAGCTAAGTAGTTGGGTGAGGACACTAAAGACCGACCTTGACTGTGACGTCAATGACAGGACGGCCCCACAAGGACGCAGGACCACCTGCATGGAGCAGAAATTACAGGGGAACGGAGGGAAGAAGAGGAGGCGGCGACTCTCACACAAGAAATTGCCGAGCAAAGAAATGCTGTCGGTATTTTTCGTCGTCGTGCTGTCGGTATTTTTCGTCGTCGTATACTACTTTCCGGTGAGTACGTGAAAGGCTGGAAACGGGACCCATCCCATGGCGTGGGATTCAGATTCTCGGCGTCGTCGGAGGAGTGCTGGGCCCGCTCGTCATTCAGTCAAGCTAGCCACGCCACGGTTCCGGTTCAGCGCAGCTTGCTCGTTCCCTTCTGATGTCATCACACGTGGCTCTGACTATGGAACATGTTCTTGGAAATATCTCAACGAAAATCTGCCACCACGATGGGGACATTGCTTTTAAAACAGAAGTAGATTGGCGAGCAAAACTAATGAAGTTGGGCATCCTCCTCTCATCTCAGTTGATTTTTTTTTTTGTCATGTTGCAATTGCAGGGATAGATATACGCGAGATTGACGAGACCACACCGTATATAACCTTCTTAAACTAGTCGTTGATTTTTTAAAAGACCCCCTTAAACTACAAAATCAGACAACGTAGCCCTCTTAGCTTTTAAAATCATGCAAAGTACCACCCCTGACCATTTCAAAATGGTTCCTTAGGTGGTTTTAGTGACGTGTCAGTGACGCTCACATGCCATTTGTCTTCCTATCTCTTGTCTTATATTTGTAAAAGTGTAACTTTTTTTGTATAAAGTTGTATGAATACAAACTTTATACAAAAGTCGTTGTAACTATTGACATGATCCACAACTTTTTACTCTCCCCGTTCTAAATTATAAGTCACTTTGACTTTTTCTTTTTTGGTTCATCCATTTAGTTATGTATCTAGATTTTACATATAATTTAAAATAGAGGAAGCAATTGCTAATATTTGAATTTCAAAATCTTGTAACATAAATAAATCTCTCAGCCTCTAAAATTATTAAATAGAAAATTTATCAACTATGTCCACAAAAGAATGTAATCATAGGATCCGTGCTGATGAATCTTCCTCAACTTTGACCAAGCTTTCAGTAAGTAGGATTAGCGTTTATGTGTTCAAATAAATTTATTATGAAAACATATTCTATACCTAATTTAATGTACCTATTTTATTTCATGAATGTTAGTATTATTTTATATATAAATTTAAGTTCAAATGGCTTGACTTCTCGAAATACAAAATTGCATCTTTTTTTTGGATGAAGGGAGTACAAAGCTGTAGATCAAGTCAAACACTACAATTTTTTATAAAGTCTGTATATCCATACAATTTCAAAAATGAAAAATTTATGCCTTATATAAATATGAATAAAGTCCAAATGACAAGTGGGCCTCACTACCGCATCCTCAAAACCACTCAATAAATCATTTTGTAATGGTCAAGGGAGTATTTTGCCTAGTTTTAAAAGTTAAGGGGATATGTTTTCCGGTAACTTAGCTCAAGGGGGTCTTTTTCAAAATCAATGACTAGTTTAGGGGTGACTCACTTTACCCTAACTAAAGTATTGCTTATCTCTAATTCCTTAGTTGACACTACTTCTACATCGGTTTATAAAAAGTTGTTTAGAGTGGTTTTGTGCTAAATAAGGTAAAACTAAATGTCTTGGTCTAAGGATCACAAACGATATATGGACGGTTGTCACAGACCGCCGATTGGGCGGCCGTGACACATCACCGTCGAGTTCCTTGGCGATGACAAATGGCGTAGGGCGGCGGCGATAGGCGGCGAGGCTGGGCGACCGGTTGGAGGTGACGGCGATGAGGGCGACTTCCGTGCGGCGCTGAAGCGGCGGGCGGCACGCTGGGCGGCGGCGGCGGTGGCGATGGTACTTGTAGCAATCGGGACTGTCGGGCAATGACAATCGGAGTTACCGGGCGGCGGCAATCGGGTCGTTAAGGGTTGTTGGAGACGAGGTAGAAGGAAAGGAAGACGTCGGGGCTACGACGGCGGCGGGCCCGGCGGTGGCGACGTGCGTGGGCGGCGTGGGGTGTGGCGGCGCAAGACGACGGGAGAGGGAGAGAGAGGCATAGGGCTGGAGAGTCAAGGTGTTGGGTGTTACCCCTTTAATTTTCTTCTTAAGATTCAACTGACTACATGCCCCTTGTATTTATAGTCCGAGGGAGACTTGCATGCTAAGAAAGATCTAGAGGTTTCCTTATAGATTGGAATTCCTCTTTTACAAACAATCTATTTATTTCCTATTTTATTCCTATCTTTATTCCCTAAATATTCCTTACTTAATTGTGAAGTAACTGACGTGGCGTGTTTATGGCGGACGATGGCGGTGGTCGGCCGGGAGGCGCGCAGCGCCAGGAGCCTTAGGCCCTAGTTGGCGCTTGGGCTCTCCCTTGTTTTGCCCTTCTCCGACGGTGCTTCTTTGGTTCATGACAACGATGAAGCTAAAAATTTTGGCCTCATGTGGCTCTAGGGGCGGGATTTTGTGAGAGCATGCTTTAAAAAAGTATATGTTTTGTGTGAAGCTGATTTGACAAACGGTTTATGAAAAAATGATATAGGGCTGTTTATCTATACCTACTATTAAAACACGAAAATTTCTGCTACTTTTTTTTCACCTTTTTTTCTTTCACCTCTTTAATCTTTGTGCGTAATGGACTCTGCCACCTCCGGTTTTGTCTGCCATAGGTATAGATATGGAACTGCAACACAAAAATAAAGTATCTGAACCGGACTCAAACACAACATGTTCCGTCTCCTGGGTGTAAACATGCTGCGCCAAAACAAAACAATAACTCAGTCAAGGGGCTCATGGCTCAATGGTAAAGGCCATTGGTTAGGGGGCTCCCACCTAGGGTTCAAATCGCAGGTGCGACACTTTATCCCTGGATTTATTTCAGGATTTTCGGTCTTTGTGCATTAAGTGGTAGGCGGCGTCCCCGTCGATAGCGGGCGCCGATGGTGACTTCGAACTTCAAGATTTGCCGCTCGGTCCTTGAAGGTGCTCATAGGGGTAGGGTTTTGCGTGCGTGTGTTCATAGGGGTGAGTGTGCGTGCGTGTTGGCGTTTGCGTTGTCTTGTAATCTCAAAAAAAAAAAAACAAAACAATAACTCAGGGGATCAAGAGGCAAAAAGGAAATTTTCTACCACGATAATTTTTCTGCCACACGTATCCTAATCTGGTACTCAACCAAACTGTTTTTTTTTTTTTTTTTAAACAACGAGAAAAACATGAGACATCTCACGACTCTCATCCTAAATACAATACAAATCCAATTCAAATCAGATTATACATCAATAAGGCAACAATAACACCTCGACAAAAATTCAATAAATCCATTGCTACCTAAACCACGACTACTCAAATCAAACAAATAAATAAATTTATGGTTTCTTCCTCTATATATATCTATATCTATAAATTTCTGCCATATTTTTTTTTCACCTATTTTTCTTTCGCCTCTCCCTTCCACTGTCGGCCTTAATTGGGCTTGTAGCCCAAGATACGGCATCTAATTCTCAGTCGGTACGGCAACTAATTATCAGTCCATATAGGCGCGGCGTCCTTGATGCATCTATCGCAGTAATCCGGCTCCGTGCCGTCGCTCACGCACACGCCATCCTTTAGCATCGTCGCAGTGGGTCGTCGTATCAGGGTCGGCGGCGTAGAACCATCCGCAGAACGCCTCCTCCCGGGCCGACAAGGCGTCGGTGTCCGCGTACGTTAGGAAGCACCCCGCACGCTATGGAAACGCCGGTTAGCTTCGCACGCGGCATCGGAACGCAGGCTGATCGAGCGAGCGTCGCGGTCCTTCTGAGGGCCGGACAGATTCAGCAGTAGAATAACAGAGACAATAGCACAACGAACAATAGAGCCGATTCTGTTGTCGCCTCACCGCGTGGCGTCTAGAGTGAGCCAGGCTCAGGAACGCCTTTTGTGGTAACTGGCGATTGCTTCGAATAGAAAAAGAAAAGCAGTAGGCAGGCTCACCAATTTTGGTTTGGCATCCTTTCAGCTCACAACAATGGCAGGCTGCAGCCTGGTGAAGCTGCCATAAATCCGACGCTCCAGCGCCGACGCCCTGGCCTGGACAGATCCACCATGGCCGTCACGTGAGTCTCCTAGCTTTGGTCGCGTCCACCATGGTCGGAACCGAGCCAAGGACGCGTGAGCTCCGGTGACGCAGCAAGATGACGCCTACTGCGTGAGCTCCGGTGAGGCTTCTTTGGTCGCGTCCACCGTGGTCATTTCGAGATAAATTTTAAATTGCAAACTTGAAGATATATTATGTGAACATTTTTGAAACAATACATTTGGTTCAAATGTGTCTCGTGACACTGTGGGAGTGCACACTTCACAACGCACGGAGTAAGGACGTTGTGCCCTACATATCTGATCTAGAGGTGATAGTAATGGTGTTTTTAAAGAGAAGTCGATAAGGTGGAGGAGGCGAAACACAACTGTCATGGATGTTCACACGCTAAATAAATTGTCAAACAAAAATTAGTGTATGTTTTTTTTTTAATAACCCGTTGCAACGCACGGGCATGTTTTAAACTAAAGCCCAAAAAATAGCTTTACCGGTAAAGTTGATCCATGTGAAACCGGATCTAAAATAAAAAAAAAAAAAAAATGTAGAATGATGGGGAGCACGTGCACCGGGTCTACTAACCGTCCAACCTACTTGATCCTTGCTGTCAGAAAAAACCTATTTGATCATTCTATGAATTTTTCACTTTTATTCGGTCACCGGTTAAAACATCTTCTCAGAAGATATTGGAAAGGTTCACCGTGTAGTCCTTTTGGTCTATTGTTTAGTTTCTTTTAGAGGAAATCTAATGTTTATCTATATGGTTCTTATTTTTTTAGGATTTTTTAAGATTTTTTTTTTTGCAATTAAAAGCATTGTTTTTTGAGTAGAATTAAAAACATTGATTAAAAAGAGAGATTTGATGGACACCTTTTAACGTTTGGCCCCTGATGCAGTTTTTGGGCTCTCTTGGCCTATGCAATCCTGGGCCTTATTGACGCTAGTGCCAGCGTACTGGGCTGGTGGGGCCGGACCGGACTCTCTTCCCACGATTCTTGCAGCCTGGCCAAGGAAGCCACGTATGTACGCCGTGCCGTGCCGTGCCGTGCTGTGCAGGAGAGAGGAGAGCAGAACAGAAGAGCAGCAGAGCGAGGCGTGGGGGCGGCGAGTGCGGTTCCCTCTGGTTTGCTTCCGACGCGCGTGCCCTCGGAATCGGTTGGATTCCCCCCAATCCCATCGCCATGGCCGCGCCGCCTTCTCCTTCGTCCCCCTCCCCGTCCGGCGAGGTCGCCGTCCACAGATTCGGCGGCACCATGGATGCATCATCGTCGCCCTCAAGGTATGTGAACCCCCTCCTTGTTGGTCTTCCTTCCTCTTCGATAATCAGGATGGGGGCACTCCAGTCTCCTCGCCACGGCTGCGGGAAGAGAGAGAGAGAGAGAGAGGTTATTTTTAGCTTATGATCCGAATCAGGATGTGAACCCAGGCCTGTGTGAACCCCTACTTGTTGCCTCTGGTTAGCTAGCCTATATCACAAGCATTGTATAAGTCTGTGGAGATCGGTTATTTTTAGCTTATGATCCGAATCGTTCCTTGCTTGTACTACATAGTTGCGATGTATCTCATCAAACCTGGTTCCGAGGGCTGAATAGGAGCAACCATTCCATGGAATCAACGGTCCCAAACAAGCAATCATGAACAACTAAGCTTGCTAAATTTCACGCCTATTCATGATTGACTTCAGTTGCTGCTTCTGTTTCATTTTTGTGATTTGACTATATACTACAGTGGGATCGTAATTACTCCCTCCGTTCCAAATTGTAGTTCACTTTGGCTTTTCTAGATACATTGATTTTGCTATGCACCTAGTTATACACTATGTCTAGGTACATTGCAAAAGAAATGAATATAAAAAACCAAAGTGAACTACAATTTGGAACGGAGGGAGTACTAGACGGGGGGCGCGGTGTCCTCCACTCTACTCCAACCCAACCTGCATGCATATACTTTTGGCCCCAGATTCTGGCACTACCATGTATCATCTGGCTATATGGAAATCAAATTAACCTATGTGTCTCATGTACTTCTGCTTACCTATTGTGACATGCACAAGTTAATCTGTTCTATGAGTGATAAGTCTGTTACAGACTTACAATCATCTAAGTCATTTATCCAGCTTGAGTGATTGCTTATGTTCATGCGCGCGGAATCCCGCCTAGGCGGCGCCTAGCGGAACAGGGTTCATGCTTGGTTTATATATTTTTCATTCACGTTAATTATAGAGCAGATTTAGCAAGGTATCCAATGATAAACAAGAAAAGTTGTTGAGCAATCTTCTCTCTTCTGCGTGCTCTTTTTTTCAGGACCTAATTGTTGACCATGGTGAAGAAGCACTCACATTTGATTGGGTGGACGATTGTTGATGCTTGAGGATGATGCATCGGATGTGGGAATGGATGATAAATTCGGCATGAAATGCTTGACCTATTCTTTGTGCGTGGTAGGCAATCAAAAAGAAGTGAAGAGGGGGCGACCTTGTCTTCTTTGTTAATAACATGGTAGGTACTTGTTATTGTTCCCGATGATTTAGCCCTTAGGCCGGTCTCAATGGGGGTTTCACGAGTGTTTCATGCACATTAAATACAAATGCCACATTAGCAAAATTTCACTTTTTGCATGAAACCCTTAGAAGAGAGAAGGAAAGAGTTTCACCATGGTGAAACCTTTGGACACTGATTTCACATGCGTTGGAAACCGTGTGAAACCCCATTGAGACGAAATAGAGTTTCATTATGCAACTATGCAATTAAACCATGCAATGAGAGAGAGGTTGTGGGACCCTTGAGCCTATGAAACGTGCAATGAAACGTGCATTGAGGGAGACGTCTATTTCATGCCAAAGTTTCGCATCTTGGAAACCGGAAGATGAAACTCTCCATTGAGGCCGGCCTTATTCTTGCTTAATCGGTCACTGTTCTTCGAAAATCTACTACTCGATTGTCATCTTCATATTACTTGGTGTTGATGCAGAAATTGCATGGCTATGGTTTTAATGATAACATGGAAGATCCACCTCCCTTTTTTGTACGGAGATGGGCTCCCACGGTAAATGAAGAAATACCTGGTCTATTTTACTTCAGATCAGCTGGTACCTAATGCTTATGGCTTTGTTGCAGTAGATTCAAGAAAATATTTCATGTTTCTTTCTCTTCACTTTTTTAGTGGCATTTGTACGTGAGTTCATTTTCTTGGGTACTATGCAAAAGTGTGCCTCAATGTCCCTCTGAATGTTTTCCCCAGACTGGAAGTTTCGAGCATATCCTTCATCCTTGTTTGTTTTTAAGTTTACTTGAGTCATTTTTTTCTTTCTTTCACTAACATAATAACTAGTGGCAGTGCTGAATGATAAACATGCAATTATCCATTTAAGTTAGGAATCTGCACTGAAAAGTGGACTTATGGCATGAATGTCCTTAGATTTTTTTTTCCTGAAATTATTGAGTCCTATCTGAGTGAATGTCATCCAACTTACATGCATATACATCAGTATTGTAATTTTCATGTTTGTCAGATATCCTAGCCATTGCCCCTATTACATTTGTTTAATGTATGGTTAGGTGGGAAATATCTGATAATAAGTCACATTCTTTCTGGGTTGATGTGATACTTAACACCATCTGTTTTATGTGAACAGCTTGAAAAGATCAATATTAATACAGTGGAGGTTGATTGGGAGCGTTCCTTCTATTTGAACTTAATCGCTCACACATCGTACACTGTCACAGTTGCAATATTCAGGTATGTTTCTGCAACAGCTCGGTAAAAAACTGCATGCTTAGTAGTTATCCTGAATAATGTGCATACAATTTTATGAACGACAACCTTCATAATGATTTAATAAAGTAATTTCTTTTCTCTTACTTAAATTGTAACTAGAAACTACGCCGGCGTTTGCGCGCCTACCCTACCATTGTTCGATCCCAGTTATACTTCCCATTAGAGCAAACAAACCCATGAATCTCTTCATTATATAGTGAAGATTCAGTAAGTATTGAAGCATGAAGCACAGCTTATCAGAATTTCATTTGATTTCTCATTTTAATTTAAGTTATTTTCTCGTGGATTGGAACAGCCTAGTAAACAAAGGTGTGAATGAGCAATAGGCACCAAGAGATAGTATTATTGAAATATCAAAAAGAGCCTGCTCATTTGAAACATATATAGGATAAATATGGGCGTGGATTTAATCAGACAAGTGCACTTAGTTCTATCCACGCCAACTGCATCCCAATTCCCGCAAGAAGTACTCTTAATACATTCAGTAAAGCTTCAATTGCACATGAACTACGAACAAGGTGATGCACAAACACGGCCGCGCTGCTCTTGGCTCCGCGACTGCGACGAGGCGGCAGCGTGCGTATAGAGAGATAAAATTATTTATGGCTAGTGGTTAGTGCTAAAAATGTCAAAATAATATGCAACCGGTTTTGGAATTCATAAGTCAACATCAGAGAACCTTTCAGTGTAAATGCAATAATGCACTCAAGATGGAACACACATCCTATGCACCCTTGTCAGTATCATTGTAAAATGAGAGAGAGAGATGTACGTGTACCATTGTAAGTTGGAATGTAACTTGGTTTCAAGGAAAGTTTAATCACACATACATTATATCTTGAGATGAGAAACAATAACATTACAATGATGAACAATGCCTAATGGAGTATGCAACTATGGACCTCGGCATATATACCTATCAAGACAGCTCCTTTCGTTTGATCAGCAGCTGTCATTCTGCTTGTAGTACCTCTTATCTCAGTTTTCATGGTACTTGGATCATCTGGATGAGGTATTGAAATTAATTGGAGATCAGTTTGCAAAAGGATAATGCATAGTTTTGTTACAGGATTAGCATACTTTACTAAGAATTAGCATAGCGTCAGTTAACAAAGCAAATGTGTCAAAATATCTTTATGACAGTAAAATATCTTTATTATGACAGTAAAGTGGAACTGAAAAATTAATGAAGCGCGGGCAGCAAGCTGACAATGTATATGATAGGAGTGTCGATAATATGGCATAAGTATTACCTGAGCGATCCACACTTGCTGTTACAAACAAATAAAGGAGGAAAGGAAACACATTTTAGATATTTCGTGGAATACTTTGATTCACAAAAAGGAGAGCAAGATGGGAAGCATATGTTTATAGTTAATGCCAACCTTTATACATAAAAATAAGTTATTTCAGGTGGCCCAAATCCCTCAAGATAACCTGTGCAAGGTTTTGTACATATGTTTCCTTCTGCATAAATAAACAATATCAAAACTATAATCAGTGCAGGGGACAGTAAGATACCTTTTCTTCTTTTTTCCTTTTCTCTTAAGAAAATAAAGAACATAGCTATTTGTTGCTCTGACCTCTGCATCATTCCAAGGTTTAAGTTATATACTTTGTGCACTAAGAAGATTCCTTACAACTTTGTTATATATTTCAATTGCTGAAATTTTCAATACGAATGCTCTCTCCTCATGCTGCAAGAAAGAAATGGCCATGTGCATCAGCTGGCAAGTAGAAATGGTGCCATTTTAAGGATATGTTATGAATTTAATATTAGGAGTGATTATTTGGTTACGTTGACAATATATTCATAGATAGCTCCTACTGCTACTGTTTGTTGCGTTATTCCTGTCAGGGTGTATGTTTTTTTGAACTACTTGTTGGAACATATGCAAAAACAATTGTTGTTGCAAACAAATAAAGGAGGAAAGAAAACACATTTCACTTGTATGAATACTCAGAACAAAATACCCTATATGCATGAAAAAAAAAAAAACAGAATTGTGTTAAATAAGTTGCACGCAACAGAGTTGGAAAGTGAAGGGCTTTACAATGCATACATGTGAAAAATTTCATTAACGTCAAGATTGGCATTAACAAATTGATTATGCAAATTATTATTAGTTACGTATGCTACATATCATACATTTTCTTATCTATGATTAGACAGTTATATATTTTATTTGCTTGCTTAAATAACCTACCGTAGGAAGCCAAAGGTGCAGCTATTTGTAGCTCATTGGTTTGAGAACTGGTTTGAGAACTTGAGATTCTACAGGGTTGATCATTGGTTTTGAAATCATATATTCACACTTTTTTTGTTATAGCAAACGCCTTAAATGTATAATGTACTTGTACAGGGATATTGTATTGCGAATTTCAGAAAAACTTTAAAACAACAAACAGGAAATTGAGTTGGTCCTCTCACGTCGTCAACTAAATTTAAAAATAGGCAACCTAATAACTATGATTAGCAGATGAACCCAAGAAGATCTTCATTCATAAAGTTATTGATTTAGCATCTGATAGCCAGTCCGTAGTCATCGATAAGGGATGAATTGCACAAACCATACGCCTGATCGTTGGCAGTGAGCAAGGCATATACCTGCAGGTCCTGATGGTGGCGTCGGGGAGAATCACCACTCCACCACTACCGGCTTCCTCTGAAATTGTAGTTCGGAAAAAGGATAAATAATTGAATTCACCACTTCAGCAAACTGAACTTGTGAGTTTAGAACATTAAATATCTGCTCAGGAACCTTTAGGAATTTATTAAGCAGAGGTCTATTGTTCATTGCATCTGGGCCAAGCAAAGATATAATCATCCCCATGAATTCATAGTTTGAACCTTGTTTGGAAGGATCGTCAAGCATATTTACCATTCAGGAGGGTAGCTTCTGCTCAAGATCTGAAGCAACGACCTATACAAACACACTAAGCTCGTGGAAAATATGCAAATTCCAGGAGAAACTCTGAACCATTTAGTAAGCCAACTCCAGGAAAGAGTAAACACATAGAAAAATGATTTAGATAATATCAAATGGAGCATAAAAAAATTTGTTGTAACCAACAACCTGTACCACATGCACATTCTAATCTATTAACTCTTGTGGACTGTATTTTCCTTGCTTCTAGGAAGAGTGTGTTTTGCAGCCATGGAATTGGACTAAGCTCATACAATCTGAGGATATAGTTTAGATGCTTATTCAATCAGGAGAAGGCACCAAGTAAAGAACTTATGAAGCTCAACAGCGAAGGGGTTGCAACTCTGGGCCTGAATACAATTGAAGAAACCTCAGGGCTGGAGGGTAAATACAACGTAGATGGGAATGGGCGATGCTGACGACCTCACCTTGAGAGGAGAAAGCGTAGAGAGAGAGGCGGAGCAGGGAACCGCGCGGCGCTCATGATCCCAGGCGTCGGGCCGGCCGTGCGTCGCGGCATCCGTGGACCAAGACGAAGCTCAGCGCTCGTCCTCGCCGCATCGCTGCGGTCATCACGGGCGCAAAAGCTGCTCTTCGTCGGCCCGCTGCGTCCGCGTCAAGCAACATCCCCGGCAGCCGCTACCCCGGCGGCCATGTCCTCTCGCGGCGGGCCGTCCGCTGCAGCCGTGACTTCGGCGACGCGTCCCACCGGCAGCTGCGCCCAGCGACCGTATCCTCGGCATCCACGCCCAGCGACCCGTATCTCGGCAGCTGCGCCGGGCGTCCGTGTGCCCGTCTTGCGCCGCCTGTGGGCGGCGGGCGCTTCGTCCGACGCGGCAAGAGGCTGGTCGCCGCCCGGCTGCTCGCGTGCGCTGCGCTTTACCGGGCCGCCGTCGCGTCCTTCCCGGTCGGCGCGACTCGCCGCCGCGCTGGCCCGCGTCCCGCTCGCTCGCGCCATCCGCGCCACGCGGGAGGCCGCCGCCGGGCTCCTTCCCTCCCTCGCGGCATAAACACGAGCTTGGGGAAACTCTGGAACTGAGAAGATGATTTGGACTGGATTTTGATTTCTAGAAAGTTTGAGGGCTTTCGTGTAAAATGTTCAGGCCTAGCCAGATCTGGGCCGTCCATGCTTCCGATCCGACGGCTGAGAAAAGCGGCGGCGTGGCCCAATGACAGGCTAGAGCTTGGCTCTGGATTAGATATGTAGAGATGCAGCAGTTCTGAGATGCCAACCATGTACAGCTGTCCATCATCTTGTGTCTTTATTTCTCATTGTTTTTTGAAATTTTTTTTTTTTTTGCACAGCTGCACATGATCATTCTTTGGCACATGTAGGTTAGGTTAAAAGGTTTGCTTCTGTTCCAGGTAACAGGTTGAGGATTGGACCTGGTATAAATCATTAGTTTACTTAACAACTAGGACAATTAAAATTATTTTTCTAGATGCGTTTGTCCTGGCATTGCTAAAGGACTTGAAGATCCTAGGTTCTTGTAGGATTCATTGTCACAGAAAATTAGAATCAGTTGTGATATCTTTTTTTATCATTATTGTTTGTGGATACTATAGTCACTTGTTGAGTCTTACGAGCTACTTCCACAGCATTGGAGATCTTCGCAACCGTGCAGCGAAAGGCAAACAGTTGTCTCCAGTTTATAAGGTACAGTAACAATAAGCATTTTCCTTCAGTCATTAGTGATTCTTTCCTAGATGAGCACTGACTAAAACTAAAGTTTTTTGCTTCTTCTGCTTATTTTCACTAATACATGAAAAATCATTTGATTTCGACTTTGCAAAGACTGAAGGATACCAAATTTAATTCTTAAAGAGATGCCTACAAATAGTTTGATTTACTTTGCCTAGTTATGGTATATATATATATTGTACTAGGCAACAACAACAACAGCTTAGCCTTTTTGTCCCAAGCTAGTTGGGGTAGGCTAGAGATATTGTACTAGGCATACCAGTTAAATTAATATCAATTGTTAAGCCTAACTACATATAGAATTAAGAAAACATACTAATTTCTGTACTTGAAACATGCTCCTGTATTATAGCAAGTTCTACAGTAGATATTGTTGTAGAGTACTCCCTCATAATTTAATTCCATTACTCTCTCCAAGTCTCCATTTCTCATTGCCCTTTGACTTCAAGTTTCCTGTATATTCTGCATGTAAAGGAAAGAATCCGAAGGATCATATAGGGAAGATGCCCCATTTATATGGCTGACCTTTATTATTAATGTTACATCAAATGTAATGAGAGGCAGAGGCTTTTATGTTTGTAATAATAATAACTAACATTGTCTCATTGAAATAGGTTACAAAAACTGTATACGCGTCCCCTAGCCGTGTAAATTTTCATCTTGACAGAAGGAAGGTAGGGTTCTGTTTGCACCATACTTCAAAAAGAGGCAGTTTTTCAAGTCCTAACTAATAGGGGCTCATGCATATGTTTACAGGCTGTAGAAACAGTACCGCATATCCCAACATCTTTTTCTCAGTAGACGACTTTGATGATACTTTTGATGCTGTGGTAAGATTCTGTGTAATAATTATATCAAAGTTGTAGTTTTACAATACAGTGTCCAGGTAACATGAATGTTCTAATTGTAAATGCCATTCTGTGATGGTGCATGATTTCCTATTTATTGTTTTTTCACTGTGTTTTTAGTTCCTGAAGTTGATGCTGTTGAGTACTGCATTCTTCTAATTTAAGCAGGTTCTGTCAGATCCTGAACACTGCTATTGTGTGATTTTCAACGCACATGATGGGGCGGCATTTCCTGAAGAAACTGAGTCAAAGAATCCTATTTCAAATATCCAGCCTGGAGTGAGCTGTGAGAGTGCCCAGGAAAAACCACCAAAGGTTTCTCTCTCGTAATTTAGAGCTATGAAGGTTTCTGTTTATCATGTCTAGTTGTTGGTGAAATTAATTTTTGATTTAACTTGTTTGCAGAACATGATTTTTGGAATCTGTCTTTTTCCCAACCAATATGTCTTTTTCCTAAATAATTTGATTGGTTTCTGAATGAAAGGATTAGCTCAATTAGTCTTCAGCTGGTTTCATAATTCACACAGAAGCCATCTGTGATTGCCTTTACTAAATTTATGGAAGCAAGTTTTTGAGCTCTTCCATACCAACCAAGAATAATAGGAAATAATCAAGTAAATGGTCCTGTTTCTCTACTTTCCAATTGGCACTGTATATAGATTAAGTTACTAAAAATTTGTGCATAACATCAGGGTGTCATTTTTAGTGTATAATTCAGCAAGATCTTTGATTGTCATTGCAGAGAACTCTCTTCTCAGGTTATGTGAGCTATCAAAATGTCCGTGAGGCTTATGATGGTGAGTGCTTCATCTCGTTAATAGGACAAACAATGTTACTTTCATGGTGATATTTAGTATTTGAGTTCACAATTTGCATCTACTTACTTTCCATTGGTGCTTAAGCACCAGTGGCAAGAAAAATATGTTATGCTTTTTGTTAGTGGTTGAACTCTTAGCTCACATAATGCTTTTTTTACATACTTAAAATTGATGATCTGTTTAAACTGTAGTGTAAATGTATATTCCTCTTTTGCGATAGCTGGCAGATCAAAATTTGGGAGTTTCCTCTCACTTGGGCATGACCACAATAAGCTTGACAGACTTTTTATGAGGGGCCCAGAAGGACGTGGAGAGGTGGAAGTAGCTGTCTCTGGCATTGCAGGTCTGTTATGTTTAGCATGGAAATACTCCTTCCTTTCTGTCTGTAGACTAGATTTCTCTATTTCATATGCCTTCAAAGTACCTGTTGTTAAGCTTTTGTTGTTATTGTATTGGTTTGTTATAATAAAGGGTGCACTGGGCATTTTCAACTAAAAACATATGATATGCTTCCAGGCATGTAAACTTCATATGAATCAGTTACTATTCACTCTTGCCTCTGCAAATGCTGTCTATTGTGTAGTATTGTACAACACTAAATTACAGTTCAAATTAGTGGTTTCCATTTTGAAATGATGACTTATAGTTCAACATAAACTATGTAGCAGATTTTAATGATCCACTATCCTCCAACTTTGCTCACTCAGATCCACATGCAAACTTGTAGCTTTCAATTTATTGTAGCTTGTCAACATGCAACACATTCTCATTTGAATGTGCTTACTTCTGTTATTAGATCAGAGCCGTGAGAAGATGAAGAAAGATCCAGGAGATAGCTTTCGGGTCCTTGTTCACAAAGCAGCTTCTGCTGCATCAAAGCTAGCAAAGCATGCTTATGAGTCTGCATCTGCTAACAAACGAATGGATGATGAGCTTGTGCCTCTGAAGTGCTGCTTGATGTCTGTGTCTCTTCCTTGGGACTACATTGCCCATGATCTTTTGCACAAGGTGAGTTTTCTCCATTTTCCTGAATAATCTCAAAATTAATTATCTTACTTCTTTCTTTTTTTTTTGTTCTGTACTATATGGTTGATGAATTGAACTTGCTCGAAATATTACATTATGAAGTTCGTCACAAGAAATGTTGACCTATATAAAAAAGGGTGTACCCGGTGCCGTAGGCTCCGACCGCACTGCAGTGCGGTGATTAGCGCCGGGCCTTACCCGCACATTGTGCAATGTGCGGAGGCTGGGGCTCGAACCCTTGACCGGTCACACGTGGTAAAAGCACTAACGCTTGCACCAAATTTATACTCGAATAGTCAGTCGAGGCTGCCTTTTTGCTTGGTATAGCTTCATGTGGACATAATGTTGCCTTAAAATGCACTGTAGATTACTTCGTGCTATGTACGTGAATGAATCATCTGTGGATTATTTGGTGCTCATATTTAAGTTAATCAATCTGATGTATTGTTTATGTTAACCAAATTTATCTTTAAAATGATATGTGAGTTCTGAAAGATCATGGCAATGAACCAGGACACACCTCCATTGGATCTATGACGGCAATTCCAGATCTTCACTGCCAGTCATAGGATGATAGGGGAATCCAGGTGATGAAATGTAAGATAAACAATCAAAGTGGAAGCGAGATGTGCATATGTACTTTTTAGACCAAATATGTAGAATGTAGGGTTTGCAATGTGCTTGCACACAGGTACAATGAGTTATCCAAAAAAAAAAAAAACTCCATACAATGTAAATGAAGTTGTTTTTGTTATTTCGTTTTTTTCTGTTCTTTATAAAAAAGTATTGTATACATAGCATGCATGCCTTACGGAACTTAATTGTGTTCCTTGAATGGAAGGTTTATGTTTAAAGACCCTGTTAAGTTTATGTGTAAGCCCTGTTTAATTTGAAACCACTTGTCTGAGTACTGATTTCAATCTGATCACAATTTTTTTGATAAGCTGCTGTTGAAGAAAATGCAGTATCTGCACATAAGTATGATAGGACCTCAGATGCCTTTGTTTTTGTTTGTGGGAGACTGAGGTCATCCAAAGATACGGGTCCACCTAGTCAGTATGTTTTTATCCAAAATCCACCTTCAAACATAGGAAAAATCCTTCAAATAATGGAGGGAAAAAATCACTGCCAACATACCTTGTAGATGGGGGCGGAGCTTAAGCTGTCCAAAAGGCGCCATGGCCCCTCAATCTTCATATCTCCTATGGAATCACCTGAGTTAGGATGAAAAAAAATCACCTGAGTTCAATCAAAATATCTCCTATGGAATTACAAGCTATTCTATTCCACCACTGAAGAGAATTACAAGCTATTCTATTCCATGAAAGCATGATTGACTTAATCTTCACATTCATAACTTTTACACATGACAATTGCAACACATAAATAACTTTGTATTCATCTGGGTGGATGGCATGCTCAAATAAAACAATGAATGAATTACAAAGATGGTCAAGACTAATATAATTTACTAATATTTACTAATAGTAGGAGTTAAGTGCATGCATCACAGAAGAGTTTTATATGAGAAGGACGACTTTGATTTCATCTACTGAACTAACAACTACAAGGCAATAAAGATATGAAGTTGTTATGTGCCTCAATTTTGAGACAAAAAACTTAGACAATCCACTAGTACAATTAAATGGACTACTCACAGCAGACAATTCAGTTTTTAGTTTTTACTAAAACAATGACAATATCATATATTGTCTGAATAACAATGAAAAAAAAAAATCAGAAACCTAGAATACATGAAAGGGAAGGTAATAAGGATTTACTCTGTTATCTGTTTTACTACTTTTCCTTACACTACAGGAAAGGGAAGGTAGATCAATAGTTCCAGGCTAGGATTGTTGCATCTAAAGAGAGCTAGTACACGGCCTTTATCCATGCTATCGATTTGGAACTGAAGTTGAAAGTCAACACTATGCGACTTGGAGAGAACAACGAGGACATGTTTTCTTTGTTGTAAACAGTAATCTTGAGATACAAGAAAGCTTGTTCTTATCATCATTCAGCAACCTGGGTACAGTATGTGTTTTTGTATGGTGAAGCGTAGTCAAATCATCCATAGAGGTCCTTTTAGAAAAAAAAAGAAGACTTTTTTTTTTTTTTGTGACTTTGTTGGTATACTAGACTTGTGTGTTGGTATACTAACGTGTCTCTCTTGCATTTCGGAACAGTTGGTCACCTCTGAGTCCTTTTAGTCAAAAAAAAAAAAAAAAAAAAAAAAAAAAGGCGTGAGATGCGGTGGAGTTCCGCCGCCATGAAAGACTGAAAAAAGTATTCAGAGAGATTCCAGAAAAAACGACCAAATGCTAGGGGACACACCTGGTTGGTAGTGAGTCGTTAGCACGTCCTTGTCAAAAAGAGGGGAGGAGACGTAGTTGTTGGATCGAAGTTGTTAGCTGTCCATTCTTCAATCCTCTGTAAGCAGTCGATGGAATCTGCCATAGCTGCGGTTGCAGGTGAACTCGTCAGCCGGTTCATCTCCTTCGCCTTCAACAGATACTGCTCCAGCAGCTCCAGCCATGAAGATGAAGGATTGGAGGGGAAGCAGGAGAGGCTGCGGCATCTCCTGATGAGGGCTCACACCGTCGTTGAGGAGGCAGACGCGCGATACATCACCAACTCTGGGATGCTGATGCAGCTCAAGATGCTGTCGGAGGCCATGTACCAGGGCTACCACGCGCTGGATACCTTGAGATTCCAGCTCCACGACATGGAGGTTAGCGACTCATCAATCTCCTTGTGTTCTGCCGCTCGTCTCAAGCGTCCCCGCACAGTTCTTGCTTCGGTGAAAAGGACAAGGTACAAGCCGGATTGGAGAATCTGGAAACGGCTGTGGCGAACACAGTAGAGTTCGTCGCGCTTCTGTGTGGGTGTGAGCGCTTGTCCCGAAGGCCCTACGATGCACATCTTTACATGGGCAATTTCATGTTTGGTCGACATGCCGAGAAGCAAAAACTCCTCAACTTCTTACTGCAGAAGTACCCATTAGATGGCCAGGCACCACCTCCTGTCCTGCCAATCATCGGTGCTCTTGCAGTTGGGAAGAAAAACTTTGGTTGCCCATGTGTGTGCTGACGAGAGGGTACGATCGAAGTTCGCTTCGGTTCTGCATCTGAACGGAGACAACTTCCTGAATATCGTCGACCAGGAAAAGGCCCTGGTGGGGATGTCGTCACTTGTAGTAGTTGAGTTTGTTTCAGACGTAGATGAGATGAAATGGAATGAGTTCTATTCATTTCTGACGAGAACAACTAGTACAGGAAGCAAGGTGATCATCATAGGCCAGCTTGGAAGATTAGCAAGGTTTGGGTCAGTAAGGCCAATATTTCTTGATCCTCTGTCATACGAGGAGTTGTGGTACCTCTTCAAGAATCTAGTATTTGGAAGTGCCGACCCAGCAGAGCATCCAAGACTAGTGCATATAGCAGAAGGATTTGCCAAAGAATTGCATCAACATGGATCACTTGTCACAGCAAATGCATTGGCTGACGTGTTGAGAAGCAACCTGAATGCTCAAGTCTGGATTTCCATACTGAACAGGTGCAGAAAAGTAATTGAGAAGAACCTCTTCATTTACGGGGAGCACCCAAATCTGCTTTTCGAGCAAGGACGTGAGGTCGACCTGACGGACTTCGTTTTGAGTCCTGTCAGTAAACCCCTTCGCATCTTACCTTGTGCTAGTACAAGTAGCATGACTTCTTACGCTCTAGACGGAACAGAAATACCAAAGGTGGCATTTGGAGAACTACTGCTAGATCCTTCTGTTAGGCCCAAAGGAGAGTTTCGTCTATTGACATGGGAGTCCAGGCTACCCCCTTATACTTCATTTATTCACTTCGTTCCAAATTGCACTCAAGATATACCTGAAGGACATAGTTTATCAGGGAAGAAGCGCCATACAGTGCCTTTCTGATGACATGATGTCTGTCCAATGTAATCATAGATGTACTATTTTTTTTAGATCTATGCAGAGATTTTATTAACAGTAATTTTATTGCAAACTACTGGTACAAACTATCCCCTCTACAACCTCTTCAAAATAGTAACAATGCACATGAAGTAGTGATTCCATTTACTCCAGCCAGCAGTGCTATTGTAAACCTTTTAAAGAAGAGATAATTGCTTATTTGGCCTTGAAAAAACTTCATCTGGCTTATTTGATCAATCATCTGGCTTTTTCATGACCTGTTTTTTTTTAACTTGTCTATTTGGTCTCGAAATGAAACTTTCTTGCTCGTTTGGCCTTCCGTTAGAATTCTAGACTGAGTCGGTTAGATCAACCAGTCCACCACATGTGAAATGTTTGAAATGCCCTTATCTCCTCATCCTCACTCCCCAGACCCGCTCCCAGACCGGTCCAACTCCCACAGCCATGCGATAGGGAAAAAAAAGCGAATGGAGCCGACAGGGCAGGTAAACAATCAAAGTGGAAGCGAGATGTACAAATATGTAGAGTGTAGGGTTTGCAATGTGCTTGTGCACAGATACAATGAGTTATCAAAAAAAAAAAAAAAAAAAAACTCCATACAATGTATATGAAGTTGTTTTTTGTTATTTCGTAATTTCGTTGTTCTGTTCTTTATAGAAGTAATCGTATACATAGCATAGTATGCATGCCTTACGGAACTTAATTGTGTTCCTTGAATGGAAGGTTTATGTTTAAAGACCCTGTTAAGTTTATGTGCAAGCCCTGTTTGAAACCACTTGTCTGAGTACTGATTTCAATCTGATCACAATTTTTTTGATAAGCTGCTGTTGAAGAAAATGCAGTATCTGCACATAAGTATGATAGGACCTCAGATGCCTGTGCTCTTTGTTTGTGGGATACTGAGGTCATCCAAAGATACAGGTCCACCTGGTCAGCATGTTTTTATCCAAAATCCTCCTTCAAACTTAGGAAAAATCCTTCAAATAATGGAGGAAAAAAAAAAAAATCAGTGACAACATACCTTCACTACTACAGAATTGTCCATTACCGCGGGCTCCAACCCCCATTCACTTTGAAAAACTGAACCGGCGAACCATAGCGGTAGTGATGTGGGGTTCGAAACACTACCGGGTCAAAACACCGGCGGTGATTTGAGACAACACTTCTTTGGGTGTCAATACGACCCGACGAATTACTTCAAATAACACTACCGGTGTGCAACGGAGCCGGTAGTGTTGAGGAACAAAACACTTTCGGTTGTGTATCGAAACCGGCGCATACCATAGTAACGAACACCGCCGGCTCGTGTCAACCGACGCGAGATGTTTACGATCACACCGCCGGGTTGTACATTTCAACCGAAAGTGTTTGTTATGCCAACACCGTCGGGTTGTTTGAAACCTACAATGTTGTAGACGGTGGCACTACCGTTTTTTGGACGTCCGACAAGGTGATTGCTATGCCAACAAAGGCGGTTTGTAATAGCCGGCAGCGTTACAAAATAAGAATGACCAGTAATTACAAAGCAACGTATAATGTCGGGTTTATCAACAAACCATTATCATAATCACATGTCCACATCACGCGAGTCTTGGTCAACAGCCAAGTAGTGTAACAGTTACAATAGCTCACAAGTTTAGAGGGTCTTGGTCGGCCACCAAGACATCGAGTAGCTCACACATGTTCGGATCTCTCACAACATCAACAACAAACTACAGTAGTCTCTTGATAAGTTCTCGTGTATTTTCGTTTCTTATAGATCAGCCTACCCTTTGCAATGGAAAATCGTCCCCGCTTTTGTCAATACCTCATCTATGATGAATTTGGCCAGCTCCTCTTGCGTAAAGGCCGCAATCTCCGACGGTAGGATATTGTTGGACTTGATTTTCTTGCTTGCGGCGTCATTCAAAAATATATATGAATCAAGAGATCGTTTATTGAATTATTCAAAAAACCAAATGAATTGGGGAGTATACACACGCTTAGCCTTGTCGTTTCGTTTGCCCTTGAGGAATTTAAACATCGCCCACATTGCATAGAAACCGCACCGATTGTTCGCCGGTGGTTGCTCTAACCGAGGCACAATATTTTCCCCCCTTTTTCAACCTTGAATGGGACAAATGAAGCCCCGAGTTTTTTGCTTCACGGGCACCGAGCCACATTAAAAAGAGTGAAAAGGGAAAAAAAATTAGAGCACGGTGATGATATCAAGTTCGATTAGTGGTCTAAAAAGACCTAACAAAAAAGGGCTATATGGAGAGAGTGGAGCTTATACTCGTGGGTTAGAAAAGTAGTAGTAGTAAAATCTAGTTAGAATTCAAGTGCACCAGTCTCACAAGCATCAAATGTATACTTTGGGTTAGAAAAGTAGTAGTAGAATCTAGTTACAATACAATTGTACCAGTCTCACAAGCATCAAATATATACGTGGGTTAGAAAATAGTGAGCAACTAACTTGCATCACACACGTGATGTCAAAATTAATAGGTTATTAGGGTCACTTACCCGCTCAAAGAACTTTACTAGTGGATCCGTAAAGAGAAAGTGGTTTATCCTTCGAGTCCCACACCAAGATTTCATTGCGCCTAAGATTGACAACAACGAAGACAAAATGCTTGCTGCAATCACAAATTCCTAATTATCGAATCATCTTAATGAGAAAGATGCGTACATATGAATTAAAAGCGGTGAACACATACTCGATGTTGTGGGCTAGTAAGATTTCTGTTTTCTCGAGGAACATAAATTCATCAATAACATCCATCAAAGTTTACTTCAAGTGTTAGCGGGTCTTCTCCGTGTAGTCCACCGACGCTGACTTCTCGAGAATTGGTGGGTTCGAGGAAGCCATACCTTTTGAATAAGCTGATGGCTTCACAATATTGTGAGATATACCGCATAAAACCATGAGGAATGCTCGTAACTTAACAATTTGTGATTGCATAGTAGTTAATTGCATTGCCGTGCGAAGTCGGTACTTACATCGTCCACAAATCAAGATTTGTGTATCGAGGGCGCGTTGTTGGTATAGCCGAACAAGACCTCCCATCCAACAAATAGCTTCTCGTTCTTCTTCATAATGAAAAAATGACTTTTGCGGATGATAACCTGAATTCCATCCAAAATTGGAGCCCTTGTTTCAGCTAGGTAATAGTCATGCAATTTACGCATGGTCAGGGTCAAGTTCATCACCAGCTCATCCTCAACCAAATTATGTCCCTTCACATACCGCATTGCCATTGGAGCAGTTCATCTTGGGCAAAATACATGTCCGCAGGCAATTTCAATACTAATGTGTTTCTTAGCGGCAAGCTTCTCTATCTTCTCTTGGGTTTCTTTCATTTTATCTTCTCGGTGTCGAACTTGGCGCCGATCCATTTGGTTGCCGTGTTTTTTTCCACAAATGAGACCATGAAGCCCACGAATGTATTGTATCTCGCCCTCGGGGGTCGAAAATTTTTTTCGTTTTTTGGCCTTGTGAACGTAATCCATCGGCCTTGTGTTGGTATGACGGGGTTGGTTCACGTAGCTATCCTTTGCCTTTGCCTTTGATCTTGTGGTTGGCGCCACTTGAGGAGGAAGAACCCGCTTTGGCGGGCCGATGAAGAGTGAGGACGGTTATGATGTTCAGGGGTAATGAAGAGGAAGGATGAATCGTCTTGGCGGGGACGATCTTTGGCACATGTCCGACAGGGAACTAGGAGTTCTATCAGATTAGTATCATGGGAGGGATTAGACTCACGGTCTCCTCATCATCCGATGACAACTCGCCCGGCTCAATGTAGCGCTTGCGCCAAAAAACTTGCCGGTGGATGTTCTCGACCAAGTTTGGGCCCTGTCTTCCACCGCAGGGTGCTCAATGACTATCTTGTTATACTTCTTATCAAGTATGGCATCAATGCCGACGCGAGCATACCCCCTGGAATTGGTTGGCCATTGATGACCCCATCTTCGGGTCGGCCAGGGCGGCCGACCGCCACCTTGTCTTTCGTCCATTGCCGACGGACGCATAACTTGACATTGATGTGTTCTTTGATGTTGTCCACCGCATGAGGCGCATTCACATCTTTCTCAAACGGGGCCGATCCGCACCGCCGCGGCCCTTGTGATGAAGGCTCAAGGCATCATTAGGGTCCGGTAGTCCCCGCTTGTCTTTGAGACAAAAGTTGCTCGACTCGACATCCACCAACCTTGACAGACGCGTCTATCAAACTCTTCGCCGGGCCTCATGTACAATCACCGAGCGGCGCCGATACTCTCGAGAGTAGTCCGACAATGCTAGTTTCCAAGGAACAACACCGGCTCCTCTAGTGCGACCGGGGTGCTCCTTGTTTTCGAAAGTGCTTGGGTGAGCACGTCATTCTCCCCTCCTAGAAGCGAGACCCTTTCTTCACCTCCTCGGTTACTTCGAGATCTTCTTGACGAGGTTTTTCATGGGTTCATTTTCGTGCTAAAGCTCCCGTCTTCTTTAGAGTGGTGTACGTTCCTCGCCATACAAGATAATATCGATCTTGTCTCCCAATCTTCGAGTGTCAACCTTTAAACCTTCAGTAGCGGCATCTCTCCATCTCATCCAGTTCTAATTGAAAATCCGCCATCTTTTGGGCATAGCCACGAGAGCCGAGACAATGAGGATTTACGTTTTTTAGCGAAGTTCTCGCTTGTTCTTTGTGCTCACTTCTATGAACTCGAGCTTAGCCTTGTGTTCCTTGAATTCCTCCCAAAGAGATCCTCGTGAGAGGTGTACTCTCCTCCATCCCAATCTGGCTCTTTACCTTGGAGCACAAACTTTTTATACTGACTCCCTCTTGAAAGTCGTGAAGCATCTACACATGGTTTCATAAGTTTTTTTTTTCTATACCAATTCCGTGTCACAACCCTCTTGAACTGGAAATAATCTTTTAAGAGGAGCCATACAATCTTCTTCGTAGCCTCGGGAACCCTCCATGGATCTTTTTCCTTCCCAGTCCACCTCCCGTACTTAATTGGGATTTTGTCCCTTACAAGTACCCCCAAGACACTAGAGTATTTGGACACACCGGTTGGGGTGTGCGGTCGGTTCCCCGTACTCATCCACCTCGGTGATAACGTAGTTTGTATTCGTCTCGGGAAGCCTTGTTTTGCCTCGCTTGGTTCTCGGCTTCTTGCTTACCGAACCTTCCGGGCCGCTCGGGCACTACCTCGCCTCGCTACGCAAAAAAAGTACCAAGCAAGATAAGACACTCTCAATTAACTTGTGTGTGTATGGTAACCTAGCTAGTCACATGAATCCGTGCACATTACCCGGTCACTTGGGTCACATTGATCCAGCTTGCGGCACCATGCTTGGGCTCCAAACCTGCGCTCGTCATTCGCGGCTTCCCGCGTTGCTTACCGATGCGCTCTCTCCGTCCCTGTGGTTATCGGCCGGTTCTATTTGAACAAAGTCGACGGACTAACTTTGCGAGGATCGAACCATGGTCGTGGATGAACCGTGTTCACAGCTTGGTACAAATGTTGTAGAAAAACAAAATAACAAGTTGCTGCACCATCTAACATAGATTTGAGCAAACAAAGGTTGGGGGAAATGGCGTCGCACTCACCTTGGACGAGATGGGCCGGAGATGCAAAGGTGGAGGTGGAGGGGCACGTTGCGGGCCGGCGTCGTGGACGAGGATGGCGCGAGGGCAGCCGGCGGGAGATGGAATACGACGAAGAATGGAGAATGTGCTAACGAAGAGGGAGGGTGCACTTATCATCGGCATTCTACCGAACATGTAAGGGGTAGTGAGAGAGAGCACCTAGGGAGGGTGGGAGAAAGCCGCTCTCCTTGCGCTCCTCCAAGTCCTCGGACGGGCGTCGTGGGACGAAAGTGTGATGTGGGCGAACGAGACGTTGACGGACGGCGTCGAGGTTGGCGAAGGCCGGCGTCGAAGAATGCGGGGACGGCGTCCGAGGTGGGAGGCGCGTCGATGGAGGCGAAGGAGGGCGTCGAGGTGGGAGGCGCCGATGGAGGCAAAGGAGGGCGTCGAGGGCGCTGAGGCTGGAGGCGGCGTCGATGGAGGTGAAGGACGGTCCGAGGTGGGCGGCGGTGCTCGTCGGCGTCGTGTGGTGGCTCAGGTGCGGGAAACCGGTGGCGCGGTGTTCAAAAGAATTGGGGAAAATTTCAAGGCCGCGCCGATTCACATATATATAAGCATAACACATCACCGCCGGTCGGCGCACCCCGACAAAGATATATGTTCATAGCCGGTGTAATTAACCCGGCAAAGGATGTCCATACAAAAGCGCTTTATGAATTTTAAGCTTTTGTAAGAGTCAAAGGGATCATGCATGTGCCTTTGTGAAGCAAGTGTCATCCACCAACGTGTAAATGGCTTGAATTTTTTTTTTTCGATCATTTAGACCCAACATATGCCCCCACACAAGATCTTAGGTTTTTTTCGGTGAATATTTTCATTTTTTAGGTTTTTCGTTATCGCTAACCTGGAAAATGGCAAATTACACCATGGAAACACAAGAACTTAGCATGTATATGTGCATACATTTGACTCCTAGGACAAATGAGACCATGTGGAAAAGTTTGGCATGGTGCCTATTCTTTTGGGGTAGCCTCGCTTAAACCTAGAATTACTCGGCCTCATCATCCAGAAAAAATCAATAAAAAAACGCGAAAAGTACCAAACCAACTCCTAAAAATCTCCAAATTTTTGGATGACTCACCCACCGATTGTGAAAGACATGGAAAAAGTTTGAGACCGATAGGACACCCGAGAGCATATGAACCACGGGTAACATAAACCTAAGTGTATAGTTATGGTGACATGGGATCATGCATGTGACTTTGTGAAGCAAGTGTCATCCACCAACGTGTAAATGGCTTGAATTTTTTTGCAGTCATTTAGACCCAAAATATGCCCCCACACAAGATCTTAGGTTTTTCCTGAATATTTTCATTTTTAGGTTTTTCGTTACTGCTAAACGGGGTGGAAAATGGCAAATTATACCATGGAAACACAAGAACTTAGCATGTATATGTGCATACATTTGACTCCTAGGATAAATGAGACCATGTGGAAAAAGTTTGGCATGGTGCCTATTCTTTTGGGGGTAGCCTCGCTTAAACCTAGAATTACTTTCGGCCTCGTCGCATGAAAAATCAATAAAACTACGAAAAAGTACCAAACCAACTCCTAAAAATCTCCAAATTTTTGGATGACTCACCCACTTGCTTGTGAAAGACATGGAAAAAGTTTGAGACCGATAGGACACACGAGAGCATATGAACCACGGGTAACATAAACCTAAGTGTATAGTTATGGTGACATGGGATCATGCATGTGCCTTTGTGAAGCAAGTGTCATCCACCAACGTGTAAATGTCTTGAATTTTTTTTTGCAGTCATTTAGACCCAAAATATGCCCCCACACAAGATCTTAGGTTTTTCCTAAGAATATTTTCATTTTTAGGTTTTTTGTTACCGCTAAACGGGGGAAAATGGCAAATTACACCATGAAAACACAAGAATTTAGCATGTATATGTGCATACATTTGACTCCTAGGCCAAATGAGACCATGTGGAAAAGTTTGGCATGGTGCCTATTCTTTTGGGGGTAGCCTCGCTTAAACCTAGAATTACTCGGCCTCGTCCGCTAAAAAAATCAATAAAACCTGAAAAGTACCAAACCAACTCCTAAAAATCTCCAAATTTTTGGATGACTCACCCACCGATTGTGAAAGACATGGAAAAAGTTTGAGACCGATAGGGACACTGAGAGCATATGAACCACGGGTAACATAGGAAACATACAAATCTTAGGCTTTTTCCTATCACCTGGGTTTATTTGTTTAACCGACGCTGAAATAACCGACGCTGAACCCTACCGGTAGTTATAATGGCTATCACTCTCGGTTACGAACTAGCAAAGAACCTAAATTCCTCTGCTTTTGGCTACTGATCGGTTCACTCAAAGCACCGCTGCAAAATCGGAGGCGCTTAGTGTAGATAGACTAACTCCATAGATTACATAGTTGGTGAAGAACGTTAATTTGTCCAAACATAGTGATTACATGTAGTTAACAATAATGTAACTCCATCGATTACATATAGTGAACAATGTAATCTAACTCCATCGATTACAATAGTGATCGAGCTTGTACTAAGCAAAGTTCACCTTCACCCTCATCTACGATCGGTTGGGCTATTACGTTAACGGCGAATGCGTGCATTTCGTGATAGCCTCTCGTAGTTTTCGGCTTCATCCGTCCACCCATCCACTCCGACAATCTTCCTTTTCCCTTTTAGCTGTACGTGTAGCTTTCAATTTATTTTGTTGTCCTGGTGCATAGAAAACTTTGCGTAATATCTTTTGCAAGGATGAAGGGGTCCTCTCTATGTGCGGTCTTCTTTGAGATCAACCGTATTGAACCCTTCTCAGATCGATGTTGATGGCTAATTTCCGAACCCACCGGCAAATAAATAGAGTCGCCTTCAAATTGACCGTAGTCTAGTTCCCATATCTCCTCTATGAAACCATAGTAGGTATCTTCCACTTTGCCGTTGTCGCCTACGCATTCAAAACGAACACCACCGCTTTTGGTATTGGCTCTTTCCATCTTTCTTTCTTGTGTAAAATGTGTATCCATTGATCTCGCACCCTTGATACATAACATATGTACTCTTAGGCCCCCCACCTAGGAAATCCAGTTGATTACCCAACTCTTTCCCAAGCAAGCTTACTCGCAACCAATCGCAAAATTCATCCGTATGTTTCTTATGTCGCCCATTCTCGACATGTTGGGATTTTGCTCTTTAAGCATTGCCTTGTGCCGCACAAGGTATGGCCTCACGTCCTCGCCTTTTGTCAGTAAAAGCGATGAAATGTGTCTGCGTCTCAAAGCAACAACGTCTTTTATCAGAAGCGCATTTAGGTCCGATCGTTCCTTTGCCACTTATTCTTCCCCGCGTGACGAGATACCGGAAGTCCAACCCTCTCCATGTCTAGATAATATGTGCGTAACTCGATGGCTTCTTCCGTTGACCATCCTTCAACCATGCTCCCTTCGTCCGAACCTCGTTCTCGACATACTTCCTAAAAACTTTCATCAACCTTTCAAAAGGGAACATCTCGATGCAGTGCATTAGGCCAAGGCCTCTAATTTGTTCAACAAGATGAACCAAAGGCAGATGCACCGAGATATCAAAGAAAGTCGGGCGGAATTCCACCTCAAGCAAGCTTAGTGCTTCGGATATCTGGCTGCCGCAGCCGGGTCCAAATGTGGACATAGGAATGACCTTTTTGAGATCGCATTGAGGAACGAGCACAACTTTAGGATTCCCTCGAAGCCTTGGGGGAGCCGAGACCACGTATAGCAACAGGGGAGCGCTTGAGTCATAATGACATGACAATCATGGGCCTTCATGCAGCCATAGTTGAACTTGAGTTCTTTCATGTTCACTAGCCTCTTCAGCTACCACAAAGAGCCTGTTGGGAGTTTTAGTTCATTGAAGAAGGAGATAAACTTTTTCTTTGCCCCCTGCTCAAGGTCCGTGTCGCAGCGGAAGGTACACCTGATCATTCTCTAGCCAAGACGGATGCGCACCCTTCATGATTCCCAAGTGCTCCATGTCTTCCCGTGTGGCTAGTGAATCCTTCGAGGTCCCCCGGTGTTCATCAAATGGTTTAGGTGTCACAAAGACACATTTTTAGTAAGGTGCATGGGATCAAGACAGGTGGCGTACCCTCAATAGTGGCCAAAAGGCGCTTTCCAAAAAAGCGACTTTTTCTTCCGGATACTCCCTTCGTGCACTTCTACCCCCCTCCCCTTCCCAAGGACAAAATTCAGTTTGTCTAGTTCTCGAAGCATCGCTTTCCCATCTCGATAATCTAGAGCCCTCCCTCTTCATATTCCCCGAACGTTCTTTTTCCTTCCTTCGATGACGAGTGTCCCTCTTGTAGGAACCTACGGTTTCTCATATAAACCATTTTATTGTTGCCCGGTAGATGTACCGCATGTGTTTCATCCAAGCACTCGACACATCCAAGATAGCCTTTTGTCTTTTCTCCGGATAAGCAACCTCGGCCCCGGCAAGTCGCTGATTGTAGCGATTAGTGTTCCCTTGACCGTGACATGTTCCTTTTTGTACTGTCCCAAACATCCTTCACACCCGTCATCGAACATCTCTAATAGTTCATCGATCACCGGTTCTAGAAGCGTGTCTATGTCATTCCCTCGGCCGTCTTGGCCCTTGGATTAGTAGTGGCATTTGGATGAACGAACGCTTCATACGCAGGTGTGGCGGAAGATTGTATATACTGAGTGTCACCGGCCATGTGCTATGCTTGCTCGTAACTGGTCGAAAGGATTCATCCCATCCGTGCTCAAACCAAACCAAAGGTGTCTTACCTCTCCACCGAGCTCCTTGTAGAACATAGTATTGACAGTCCTCCAATCACGCCCGGCCGGCCGGGTGCCTCATCTTGGTGTCTTTCGGGCGCTCTTCGCCATGCCAAGAACAGCCTTGGTCGACTTTGCACATGCAAACAACCTATGCACCCGGGAGCTATTGGGAAATACCAAACGACTTTAACAAGACCTCCTCTGCTCTTGCTACCTTCATTTGATGGCCCATGCTTGTAGCGTGGTTCTTTACACTTGGGGCATGCATCCAACTTTCCGTATTTTTCTCCACGGTACAATATACAATCATTGACACATGCGTGGATTTTTTCGACCTCGAGGCCGAGGGGGCAGATCATCTGCTTGGCCTGGTATGTCTTCTCTGCCAACTCATTGTCTTTTGAGAGCAATTTCCCGATTACACTTAATAAGAAATCAAAGCCTTTGTCACTCACCCCTTCTACGGATTTGTAGTCTAACAAAGAATATGTTGGCCTCCGGTTTGCTCACTTCACAATCCTTGTACAATGGCGTTTTTTTCCATCTTGCCTCATTTTCTCTAGCTTTTTCAAATTTGTTTGGGACTAAGAAATGCGGACTCGCATTACGTAGCAACAAAGAAAGGCCATCCTCTTCGTCCGTTGTCATCGGCAAAGAGTATCACTAAGCAAGCCCGAGTGCCCTCGTCTTTGCTCGTGCATGGCGGCGTCGTTGTTTTCCCGATCATCATTGTTTTCCTTGTGCATGACAGAATGGCCTGATCATCATTGTTTTCCCAAGGAACATTCAAACCAATCTCACCATGCTCTGTCCATGTGGTATACCCCGGCATGAACCCCGTGTATACAAGTGGTTCCGGATACACTCGTGTTAGCATATTTCCGTTCATTCTTGCAATCCAAGCATGGGCAAAAAACATACTTCCCAACCCCAAGATGATCTCCGGCAACACGCGGCCGAGACTCCATGAAAGAACACTCGGTTTGCACGGGACCCATACATCCACTCTCGATCCATCTCTACAAAAAAGGTGAAATTGAAGACTTGATCAATTCAGCTCGAAAAAAATGTGGCTCGTAGGTGACACATGGACTATTTTGGTCGGCAAAATTGTAAAATCTCGACTCACATACTAACAAGAAATAATTATAGCACCATAGGAAAACGGCGTAATTAATTAGGCGACCAACCTTATAGATGATGGATTGTCCACAAATTGCTTGGAAGCCTAGCGTAATTTACGCTCAATTGGAGCTCGCGGCTCTACAATGTAGAAAGAACAAGAACAAGAATCAAGGGATGTACCCATCATAATAGAGGTAATTAGGGAATGAATCAAACGAGCGGATGATTGTTACTAACCTTCAACCAAATCCGTCAAGCCATTCTTCAAATGCAAGCGATTCCTTCACGGATTAGAACGGTCGCAAAGACCGGTGGGGAGGGTCTAAACGAGCGCCTGTTCTTGGGATGGTACGCAGTAGGAAGGAGAGAACACTCTGTCACCTTTTTGAGTTGGCAGCTTATCACCGCCGGCATTATTTTAGAACCGAGAGTGAACCGCAAGACAGCACTACGGATCGGTCACACCATAGTTTTCATGACAACAACCGGCGATGTATGCAGAGAGATCGTTGTCGATTCTTATTTTCACCCGGCAGTGATATGAGTCCATCCGATCACCGCCGGCATAATTTTCCCCGGTAGAGATATAAATCTTCACCGCCGGTATTGGTCGAGTCCGTGGAGTTTACGGTTTGTCCCGCGCTGAACGGTTCATCACTGCCGGCGCGGTTCATCGCCGCCGGTGGACTAAATTTCGGCAGTGATACCGGCGGTAGTGATGAGCGATTCTGTAGTAGTGCTTGTAGATGGGGGCGGAGCTTAAGCTGTCCAAAAGGGGCCATGGCCCCTCAATCTTCATATCTTCTATGGAATCACAGTTAGGATAAAAAAAGTCACCTGAGTTCAATCCAAATATCTCCTATGGAATTACAAGCTATTATATTCCACCACTGAAGAGAATTACAAGCTATTATATTCCACCAATGAAGAGAGAACATGTTATATATATGCATCACATAAATACCATCAAAATACCAAGAAATCGATATTCATCTCTAATACATTAAAAGTATGATTGACTTAATCTTCACATTCATGAACTTTTACACATTACAATTGCAACACATAAATAACACTTTTTTGTGCCTTAGGAAACCCCTGCCCAAACAACAACTGTCCCTGGCTTGGCCATGGACATCCTTCATATGTTGTAGCCAGCCTGTAGCCGGCCATGGTCGTCAGCCATGGCAAATCAGCAGCGGACCATGCCTAGCACACAACTAGGCAGGGCCAAGCCAGCAGCAGATCAGGCAGGACCAGGCCAGTTGCGGCCATAGCCTGCCAGGCGGCAGCCAGAGACCTCTAGGCTTGGCTAAGGACATAGCCAGGAAGATGATAGAAAAAAAGGAGAGCCCAGTGCAAGCAACAGAAGATAGAAGTTTTTGGGATGACAGGAGATCAAGCTCCAAGACACCGGAGGGTCTGACGCTGTTGCTGCTGCTGCCGGCTCAGCCGACGCCAGGGTTGGCTATGCCGACTGGACCCTGCTGGGTCGGCTGAGCCAACCTCTGTATCAGCTGAGCCAACTCCCGCTGCTGCTATCATTCTGGAGGCGCCAGAGTCAGCTAAGACGACCCTATGGTTGGCCGACTGATGTTGTATCTTCTACCCTCGAGCACCTCAAATCAGTTAAGCCGGCCCTCGAGTCAGCTACGCAGACTCTTTATCCACAATCCCTTTTTCATCAAGTTCATCTTGCACTGTATGTCCTTGTGAGAGTAGTAGCCAGGTGAAGAATTTGACCCGGGCTGGGGAGGGGGCCTTTGTTGTACCAAACAAATCTCGCCCAATCGTCTAGCCTGGAGTTCGCCGTCTTTAGTGCCTTGTAGAGCCTCGAGCTGTCAAGATCTCCATTCCTCTTTATCATGTCCTGTTTCTCTGATCCCTTGGCTCACTCACTGAGTGGTGCCCCATATGATTACAGATACAGATTCTCAACCAGCTGGGCCGATGCCGTTTCGGAACAGCGTTACCAGGAACTGCGTGAGGGGCCTGTGGGTCGTATACAGTTCTGGTAACACGCCCTTTTGGTGATACTATAGGATTATGCCTTCCTAAGATTCTAGTCCGTCTGGTGAGTATGGGTTGATGGAATAATGTAATTAGTTCCATGGTAGGAAGGAAACGAACTTTACAAACAACAGGTGACATAGAAAGGAGTTTTGCTCCAGCTCCGGTGGTCAATCCGTGCAACTTTGTTGAAGTGGATGACCGGAGCAAAACTCAAGAAGAGAGGATCACCGGAACAAAACTCCAGAAATAATGGAAAAATCAATATGTTTCTTGAATTTAAATACAAAACGAATCTCTCATGTGGGTTTACAATAAGAGTGCTCAAGTACACTACAGATATAGCTTGTGACCAACCAACATCAGTCCTGTTCAAAAAGAGAGAGAGAGAGAGAGAGAGAGAGAGTCAACAGCTACTTGTGACACAAACAACCAATATAATATGTACCGTCATCTCTTCCACATGATATATGCCCGGTGTCAATGTCATCGTGCCCATGCTGGTCGCTGACCACGGATACTGCACAACAGACTGGTCAAACGTACGACGTCTGATTCTGCATGAGGCTCATGTCCGCCGGCGTGAGCTCCGGCAGCGGCGCACCATCGAGGTACTGCATGACCTCCCTCATGGTAGGCCTCTCACCGGGGAACGGGTGGGAGCACATGAGCCCAAGCGTGAGCACCATCCTGGTCTCATCAACGTTGTAGTTGCCCCGCAGCCTGGAGTCCACGGTCTCCAGGAGCGACCCCATGCGCCAGGACTCCAGCACCCGGTCCACCAGCAACGTCCGGCCGTCGTGCACGGTGTCGACGACTGGCCGCCGGCCGCAGGTGACCTCGAGCAGTAATGTGCCAAAGGCGAACACGTCGATGCGAGGGGACGCCTTGCCGGTCCTCGCGAGCTCCGGCGCGATGTACCCCATGTGGCCCACCACGTGCGTGGTGTGCGTGGTCTGCACCAGGAGCAACAGGTCGCCGTGCTCGTACAGCCTGGCGAGGCCGAAGTCACCGAGGTGCGCCACCATGCCGCCGTCGAGGAGCACGTTGCTGGCCTTGACGTCGCGGTGGATGACCACCTGCTCCCACTTCTCGTGGAGATAGAAGAGGCCGGAAGCGACGTCCTTGACGATCTGGAACCGCTGCGCCCAGTCCAGCACCGGCTTGTCGTCCTCGCCGTAGAGGTACTTGTCGAGGCTTCCGTTCGACATGTAGTCGTAGACGAGGAACAGCTCGCCCTTCTGCCGGCAGTAGCCGAGCAGCTGCACGAGGTTGCGGTGCCGGAGGTGGCCGATGCCCACCACCTCGGAAATGAGCTCCTTGAGCCCCTGGGTGGAGTCGTGGGAGACCCGCTTGACGGCGACCTCCGTGCCGGACTTGGGGAGCACGCCCTTGTACACCTTGCCGAAGCCGCCGGCGCCCAGTAGGTGCTTGATCTTGAACCCATCCGTCGCGTCGAACAGCTCCCTGTATGAGAACCGGTGCGTCCCGAACTCGACCTCCCAGTCTTCTAGCAGCTCCGTTGCTGCATTGGTTAGCATGGAGACTCGTGAGGTTCCCAATGAAGCAGAGATGGTTCATTAGGAAGCTTCTCCCGTGCAGAGATGAATGTGGCATATTTGAATGCTGATTACTATGTTTTAGAATATGAATTAGGGCACTCACAATGCTAAAAATTATCATGGTTTCTATAGTCTTGGACATTGTGTCACGAAACTATCTTTCACAATGGAATTCTCTATCATGATGTCAAATGACTCACTTGTCACTCTCACAAAAATGTCTTAGTTAGCGTGAAGACTTGATTTCTTAGTTAGACTTGGTTTTATGTTTTTACTCTCTCTTCAATAAATACAGTGTCACATCAGCAAAAAAAAAAAAAAAGAGGGGTAATAAATGAGGATAGAAGAGTCTACATTGTGAGTGCTTTCTTAGCAGTGGCAAAGTTTGTTTTTGCCATGGGGAATACTCCTGCTAACCATCTCAAGCCACTACATTTTAAGGGTGATATCAGTGGCGTGCCGATCCACAACATGCTAGTGGACAATGGGACAATCATGAATTTGATGACATACTCGCTTTATAAGAAGCTTGTTGGCATGCTGAGAACCAACATGACAAACAGTGGTGTTGGAGGAGGTGTTCCAATTCCAACTTGAGGTATTGCTAATGTTGAGTTGACCATCGGGAACAAGACTTTGACTACAACGTTCTTCATCATTAATGTGCAAGGTAGCTACAACTTGATACTTGGGCGTGATTGGATCCATGCTAGGGGAAGGGAGATGTCGTTGAAGGTGTCCATGGAGATTCAGGGCCTGTTTGGCAGGGCTCCCGCTCCGTCTCCTCCATCAGCGGCACCGTAGCACGGAGGAGCTGGAGCCGGGGGAGCCCCAAAATTGAGCTTCTCCAGCTCATGTGAACAATGGCGGTTGTCGGTGAGAGGGAGAGAAAAACCGGCTCATGTTAATAGTGCCGCTACTGCTTCGCCCAGAGGAGCGAGCCGCAGCCTCCGGGCCGCCAAACAGGCCCTCAGCCAGATTCATTGGCCGGTAGCCACGACCGACGCCTCCATTCTAGGGGAGGGGTGGTGGCATGGTGCTACCGCATGTTTATCCGGCGTAGATCTTTCAGGTTATGGGTTTGTTAGCTACACTATGAATGGTTTTATTTTTGTATCTCTAAAGCCGATTGATAATTGGCTCAATATCTTTGTGTAATTACCCAAGGAGGTTTTGGAATTATGAATAAGTTATATATGTCTTGGACATGATGGAGGTCAAGTGGCGTCGCCAACAAAATCACATGGAGAAGATGGCGTGTTATTGAGAGTTGGCCTAGTCAGCCAAGGCTGTCTCCCTCCTTAGCTCGGGCTTACCAAAAGTTGCTCGGTCGGCCAGATGCCATAGCTGAGCCCATGAAAACTTGCAAGTCGGCTAAGTAGATTTTGCCCATGAAGTCCGAACCGATTCATCTAAATCGTGTTTTGGCAAGTTTTGGATGTAGGGAACTTAGAGACTAAGCATTGGGGATGTTTCCTACTAGGATAAGACCACCCCCTCTATATATACACACACGAGAGGATCATGACCGATTGAGTCTCATCCACCAATCGAACAAAAAACAGATTTATTAACTTCTTTTACCCTAATTCCCACACCTTTTAATGTTTGGCACCTCTTCCCATAAGATTTTATGACATCCTAGGCAGCCTTGCTAGTTCTTAGAGATCCTTCACGTGCTTCACATTGACAGGTCAGCCGTGAACGAGCTATACATCGACCCTATAGGTCTGTAAAATCGGTTTGGTCGGGTTACGCTGCATTCTTGCTACGTTGTAGGTTGTGTGCAACCTATTTGGGTGTTCAAAGCCCGCTGGTGTGGTAATCCAGATCGTTTTTGGCGTCAACAGTAATTAACCATACCACTGATGCTCACCTGTAGTTATGTAGGTAAGATACCTGCCCATCTGATGAAACATGCCAATGTTTGCATTGTTTGTCACCACTTGCCAAGCGTTTCTTATGGCTTCCCTACCTGTTCTTCTGTCTTCCAAGTCCATTGAGGAACCTAAATATTCATATATTAATTGATAAACACATGAGTTTGATACTACTATATCTAACTAATTTTATTTAACTTAAGTAATCACGGTGTTTGGCACACAGCTGTGTTGGCTGCTGCAGCTCTCCCCGACAAACACGTACTCCGTACTAACAGCGGCTTATGGCGGCGGCGGCAGTAGCTGCAACGAACGAGGCTAAGGCCGTCAGCATGTTCAATAAGCTTGGCTATTAGACAAGCCATGTCATTTAGAGACAAGTTTAATAGCCTAAGTATACAACAACATAGCTCTTCACACGTTTTCCAAAGTCGTTATTTTATTCAAGGTGGACCATGTGTCAGAATTATTTCACCCATGATGCTTTCTCGGACGATCGCTACTGGTGCACAGACCGAGCATGGTTGGTGGCGGGCCCCGTGAAAATAGAAAGCTGTGCAAGCGCCCGGCGACGGAGCCGACGCCAAGCAGCTTCTCTCTCCTCTGTTCTCTCTCCTCCACCTAGGCATTTGCTGATGTGTCTTGGCTATAAGCTGTTGACATGTATTATTGTACTTGCTCTAATGGTTTGGCTATCTAGATGTGACGTGGCATGAGAAAAGTAGGAGAGAGAGTAGTCACTAGCTACATGCAAATAGCTATGCAAATAGCTACTCCCTTTGTCTCTTTATGTATGTCGCCCGTCGGAGGCGTGTCTGTGAGGGAAACACGGTTTTCTAGAGACAAACATTTAGGGACAGAGGGAGTAGACTATTTCACGAGCCCAAGAATATGTGAGAAGAGCATGTGGGTCCAATAATATAAAATAGTCTTTGTTATTATCTCTCACCTCCACATCAGCCGACTACGTAGCTAGTACTAGCTATTACCATTGCGGACGCCCTAATAATTCTTGTAGAGTATCGATGTCCTAACTAGCTGCAACGAACGACAGCGGCAGCAGCACCATTCTAGCTTCCGGAGCAGATCGGCGACGATCGAACGTGCTGGGGCAACTGGCTGGCACATATCCCCTGTGCATGATCCGAACGCATAGTACTCCCTTCGCACCCCAAAAGCTTACGTTTAGGTCGGGGGCACGGTCTCCAAAAACATAACTTTGACCTCTTGGTATTATAAAAGTACTTATCGAAGAGTGATATATGTATACTATTATAAAAGTATTTTTTCAAGACAAATCTATTCATATAGGTTTCACATTTGCAAACTCAATAACGTAAAAGTTATTAATGATTTATATTCCCAATGTTTGACTCAAACCTTATCCTAAAGGTCAAACTTTTTGGATATGGAATGCGTATGCGGTCGTTGTTTGAGACTGCCTTAGCATGGTATAGCTAAAAAAATGATCAAATAATTGCTTGAACTTATGAGTATAATTTATCAACCGTGGTATAGTATTTTTTAAACATATGGTATTATATTTTTCTCTCACAACAAAACATCATTTGGACTATGAGACGTAGAAACCATCGACCCAACAAATATGCAAAAGGTACTCGGAGGCACGCATGACTAACTGCACGCATTGGAACCAGAGTGAGTTTTAATCTGTATTTACATATGCAGGTTTTTCTTTTAAAAATGCTTACATGATGTTACTAACTCTAGTAAAATTAATTGGTGATGTTCCATGTAGCTAGCTGGAAAATAGTATTTTCCTAGTAACGCGCGTTAAAACCATAGCATTGATGGTGAAGCTCAAATTATTAGCAGTAATATAATTGGGAGCACGTTTTCTACATACATAAATATGCTCCCAATCCCAAATAAGAAATCTACATAAACCAGCTGGAAAAAGTACCTTGCTGTGGCGGTGATTCCTCCAGTGCCAATGTTTCAGTAACTTGTTGAAGAGATAAGCGATTCCTGTAATTTGTATAGCGAAGCACCGCATCAGTTGTCAAACTTAACGTAACCCATGGAATCAGGTAATAAACTGAAAAAAAAAAAATTAACAAGAACCATTGAGTTGGGGCGGCATCATTGCTCATCACATCCTCCATCTCATTGCCAACCTGTTAGTAGAGAAAATTTCTGGTGAAATCAGATAATGAAAAAGCAATGTTTAATTTGGAAGAGACCTGCCGGTCGCCGACGGCAGCAACAAGGGTGATCATGGGGATTAGGTTGATGTAGCGGTCGATCTCCTCCTGCGCCTGCCGAAGCTTGGAGGCCACCTCGGCGCCAGTAATCATCTGGTAGATCTGGCTTGTGTTCTCTTGTCGCTGGGCGCAGGACCTGACGAGCTTGTACGCACGGAAAAGAGCGGCGTCCAGCTGCTCCAGCGGCCTCCGTGTCTCATGGTGCCGCCTGAGCGCCGGGATGTCTAGCTTCCGGAGCAGATCGGCGACGATCAGAACGTGCTGGGCCAGCTGCAGGCACAGATCCCTGTTGCGGCGTGCGGTGTGCGCCGCCTGCACGATCATGGACACCAGGCCGAACGCGTCGACGCCGGTGACCTGCATCACGCTCGCCGCTTGCCCCACCCTATCCCAGGACGATGCCATAATAATACCAGTTGTAGTTTGAGGACAACTTATTGACTGCAAGCATGTGGGATTACAAGTGAATACGAGTGATTGGATTCAGGGGTACAACAAAAGTAAGATTCAATCACGGGAAAGGCAAACGGCACCTTGGAAAGGACACCAGCTCAACTGGATTTGCACTTGCAGCAGCTGCTGGTGAGCCCTTCTTCCTCACTCGATAGTGTTATCCGGCTGGTGGAGAGTGGAGACTCGCGACTCCAGGATGAAGAAGACTAGGTAAATTTTTTAAAACAGAAGACTAGCTAAAACGCGTCTGAGAAGTGTGTAGGAAACTTCCAGTGTCCGGAAATGCCCCTCCTTCGGCCTCGTTCGTTTAGCCCATTCCTTCGCTGGTGTATCTAATCCCGGCCCAGAACAGAAGCTGTGTTCCATTAACCCATGCAGGGTTTTGAGCCTGGTCCATTCCGGCAAAACCTATCACCCGGGCCTCCAGTGGCGTGGGAGATTTCACTACGAGCCCACGCGAACCGGCAACAGAGGGAACGGCGGTGCGCACGCAAGCGCCAGCAGGGACAGGGCTGCTAGCTGCCGCTCACTTGGGTTGGGCCGGCCCAGCTAAGAGCCCGCGACGCCCACTCCTTCTCCTTCCTCGCTGCGACGCCCTCGCCCGCCTCCTCCCCTCCCTCTCTCTTCTTCTCCCGCCGCAAACCTAACCCTAGCCGCCACCGCCTCCCGAGCTCCGACCACACCCGCCATGGGCGACCTCGACGCCCCCCGCCCTGCCGAGAACCCGGCTAGATTGGGCCGGAACTAACGTCCGATCGTCGACCGTTGAAGCGGTGGAGGTGGCGTAGGGGGCTGCAGATTTCCCTCGACGACGGCGGCGACCCGCGGCGGCACGGCAAAGAAGGGAGGAGCGGAGGAGCCGTGGTAGAGGGGAGGGGAGGGCAGGGGCGGCGGCGCCGGAGCTGGAGAGCGAGATATATATGAACTATTTTTATTCCTTGCTTATCCCCAAAGAGATTACATGCCTTTGCTTATATAGCCCGGCTAGTGGGACTTGTAATCTAAGCAATCTTCTCCATAAGGTTTCCTTATACGATTGGAATACCTTTTACAAGCAATATTTATTTATTTCCTAATAAGGGTCTTCCTTATAGATTGGAATATTTCCTTTACACACCAAAAGTCCTAAGATAATCCTAACTTGAAGACGGCTGCGGTCGGATTCGAGGGGGAGGAAGGTGGCGGCGGCGGCGCGGGGCCGGCTCCCCCCCCAGCGCCACGCGCCCCCCTCGTGGACCGGCGGCGTCAAGCCGCCGGCCTTTACCCCCTTCCCCTGGCTGGCCCGGTTAAAGTAACGACATTTCCCACCATTCGACGAGGCGGGCGCGTCCCATCGTGCCGCCAAACCCACCGTGGGTGGCGAAGGGCACGCTGATCGGGAAGTGACAACACCGGTCCGGAAGTAGAAGACGAGAGGGCCCGACTTGTCGTTGTCGCCGTTGCGGATGCTAGCGTCCCTTGTCGGCGAAGGAGAAGTCGAGGTGCAGGTCACCGCGTAGATGCTGAACTTGTAGCTCGGGGGGGCTACACGAAGGGGCTCCGCCCATGCACGGCATGACGGAGGCGCCGAGGGTGCCCGACAACCGAAAGCATCCGGGCGTGTCGGGAGGAGACGGTAGGCGTAGGTCGCCGCGATCGCGGACCTTTGCGTGGAGTTGCCCCGCAGTAGACATGTCGGGTTACGTTGGGGGCGAGGAGGTGAAGTCGAGGAGGCAGCCGTATAGGGAGGTCGCTAGACGCCTGGACGGGCGGCCCCATCCGTGCTCCTGCGGTCCACCTGCGGTGACCCGGCGGTGACGCTTGTCGATACGGAAGAAGACGCCCGTTGTTGTCGAAGAGGAGAACTGCGGGCGCCCTCGACCCTAACGCCGTGGTGCGCTTGGAGTAGGAGGACGCCGCCGAACGCTTGATCTTCCCTTTGGGCGGTTGGGAAGGTGGAAGCCCACCGCCACGCCATGCAAGGTGCGCGTTCTTCTCCGCCAGAAGTTCGAGAAGCTCCGGCAAAGATAGGGATGTAGTAGCAAAGGGAAGTACCTCATGATGCCACGTGGAGGCTCCACTCGGGCGCAGCTTGCCCGCAACTTCGATGGTGTTGGCGATGATCCCGAGCTCCTTGTTGGTCGTCATGGCCGTGCAGCTCAGCAACCATGTCGTTCGCCGTCGGCCGATGTCGCCCATCGCAGCAGAAAAGACGCCGCTGGCCCGGCATACGGATCAACCAGGGGCCGCTGCAATGTCGCCGCCGATGTCGGGCGGGTCGTCGTGGTGGCCGACCTGGTCGGCACCGACGCCCTCGCCGGGCGTCGGGCAAAGCTCGTCGTTGTTGTAGCGGCCGGGCAAGGTCGATGGCCTCCTCCATCGAACGAGGCTCGAACCACTCGAGCGTCATGCGGAGCGTGTCACGCAGGCCCCCGACGAAGAGGCTGACACGGTGGCGCTGTCCCTCAAGATCCATGCGTAGTGCATAGCTCTCGAAGGCGGTGATGTAGTCGTCCAGCTTGCCTTCCCGGAAGACGGTGCGTGCTCCCCTCGTATTGTCGAAGATGACGGGGGTCCGTCGCGTCCCAGCACCGTGTGAACTCGTCCCACTCGAAAGGGAACTTTCTCCCCGACAGATCGAGGAACCAGACTGCAGCAGCACCGCCGATGGAAGGCAAAGATACCGCACATAGTAGTCCGGTCGATGTCCAACTTGAGCTCGAACAAGAGCTCCATCTTTCGTATCCGTGAGGTCCGGGCTATCGGAGCCGTCGTACTCCTGGACCTCGAGACGCATCACGTAGAGAGGGGGTGGGGTGCCGCTGGTGGCACCACGGTCCCGGGAGCCGCGGGTGGCGCGGCCGGGGCGCCAAGGGTGACGCCGTCTCTTGCGGGAAGTCCTACGCGGCCGCAGTGTCGGTGGAGAGGAGAGGGCAGCCGGGTGCTGCGGTGTCGCCGAAGATGACGCCGAGGACGACTGAGCGTCGCAAGACAACGCCATCATCCTCCTCCACCGGAGGATGGCAGGGTCGAGCCGCCGACGGCGCCGAGGTAGGGAGGGCGGCGGCGGCCGCCGCCGGGCTGTCCTCCGCCGCGTGGTCGTTGGGCGTGCGGTGGTCCTCGGCGATGCAGGCGTACTCCATGCGACGCAGACGGCGTCTCGATCTCGCCGAAACGCCGGGCTGATCTTGACGCAGTTGTCGTCGGCAGCGCGCCTTCAGACGTATCGGTGAACTCCCTCATCTCGGAAGCCATGGGTGGTGGGAATCGCCCTGGTCTCCGGATACCAGCCGTCGAACCCGACTAGATTGGGCCGAACCGACGTCCGATCGTTGGACCGTTGAAGCGGTGGAGGTGGCGTAGGGGGCTGCGCTTCCCGACGGCGGCGACCTGCGGCGGCACGGCAAAGAGCGAGGAGTGGAGGAGCCGTGGCGGAGGGGAGGGAAGCCGCGTGCGGCGGGGCGGCGCAAGAGGGCATGGGCGGCGGCGCCGAACTGGAGAGCGAGATAGATACGAACTATTTTTATTCCTTACTTATCCCCAAAGAGATTACATACCTTTGCTTATATAGCCCGGCTAGTGGAACTTGTAATCTAAGCAATCTCTCCATAAGGTTTCCTTATACGATTGCAATACCTTTTACAAGCAATATTTATTTATTTCCCTAATAAGGGTCATCCTTATAGATTGGAATATTCCCTTTTACACACCAAAAGTCCTAAGATAATCCTAACTTGAAGACGAAGGTGGTCGGATTCGTGGAGGGGAGAAGGTGGCGGCGGCGGGGGGGCCGCTCCCCCCCCCAGCGGCGCCCTGGCCCCTTCGTGGACCGGCGGCGGCAGCGTCGGGCCCTTTTACCCCTTCCCAGGCTGGCCCAGTTCTGGGTCATGAGACTACCCATACCCAACCGATGAGTCGGGCCCGGCCGCTTGGCGGCGTCCCGCCGCCCGAGCTCACCGCCCGCCGAACGCCGACCACCACCGTGTCGGCGACGCCGTCGGGCCGTCCGACCGGGATTTTGCAGCCGGGGAAGGAAGTTTCCATGGGGGTTGCTCGCCAGAACCGTAACCGCGCGGAGCTCGCCGGATTGCCATGGCGGGTTAGGGTTTCGCCGCCTCGCCTCCGGCTCTCGCCTCGCCTTTGCTCCGCCCGTCGCCCGGTCCGGCTCCTTCTCCGGCTCCCGCTGCTCCAAATGACCGTGTCGGGCCTGGTGGGCCGGGTGGTCGGCGCATGGACAATGTGACACCCGTCTCTCCGGCGTCGATGACGCCGCCTTCTCACCAGTAATCTCTTCGTTCCACCCTTTCCGGCGCCGATAAAAATATCTATTGCATTTATCCACGGAACGTTAGAATAGGTGGGGTGTATTACCTGATGATCTTCTGTTGGCATTAATGGCTGTGACTGTGATCCTGTTCTATTGATTTGGGCCAATACTGGGTGATCTGTATTATAGAGTCACTGAATACTGGTGCTAGTGAGTCACCATCTCCAGTGTCCACCATGACATGGTGTTAGTGATCCTGTAAGGCTGTAGTTCCATTCATGATTTTGCAATGCCCAGTTGCACTCACTCAACTGTGAACGACTTCTGATAGCCATTTGTTTACTTATCTAGGCATTTGTTTTGCACCTGAATGGGAACAAGTACTCCACGGTATTGTCAGCACCGACAGCTGATCTTCTCAAGTGAGCAGTGAAATCCTAACATTATTACTATGTGCGTGCACCTGATCAGTAGGCAGGACACACCACGATCATGTATGTATTGTGAAAATTTATTGTGCAGGGGGTCGATAAAGACGGTATTGGATCTTTTGGGACTGGAAGCTGAAGGAGCATAAATGCACTTAGCACGCCCTATACCCATGATCATGGACACCTATATGATGGTAAGTTAGTGACAGCACTTCAATTCCATATTAGCAACTCTAAACAACAGCAATAATCTTATTGTGCCTAGTACATAAATCAATGTCAATTAGATGAAGACGCGAAAATTGCGATGCAGGTGAACCTGACCTTGACATCAAGGTCACCTTCCGGTCAGATACCACCCTTCATCCCACAAAACTACAGAGAGAGCAGCTTCCCAGCTGCATTTTCCACATTCACAGTACAGTGTGTTTTCTTGTCCTTTTTTTTGGATGCAGATTCAGTGACTGAAATCAAACTGCAGCATGTTAGTAAGTAATGCTGGCACCAGCATTTCAGGTGCACAACTCTAGGAGCACACCTGCAGATGTGACATTGCTCTTCACCTGGGCAGTAAGTGCAGGCTGCCTTTGCTTGTTCTTCAGTAAAGAGGGGTCCGAATGAAACATTTGGGAGAATACCAGACTTTTGATCTTGTATCTTCTTGTAGAATTCAGTTGGTGGGAAATCGTAACTGATAGGAAACCACGTGAATTACAAAATGACATAATGAACAGCATCACATTGCTCTCGGTTCCTGCTAGTTCTGTGTAGCAGGAATCATTGACACTGCCTTCTTAACTTGTTGCAAATGTATTCTTGTCCGTTTTTAGGAGCGTCCATGTTGTTCTCCTCCATCACAGGTGCATCAGCTGATCTGATCTCTCATGACGTCCAATTCGTTGATGCCTCTGTTGCGTAATGGCAATGCTTGAGATGACGCTGACGGCTGATGCCAATGCAGGACGGCACCCTCCGGTGACTTGCGATAGCATCCCAAGAGACTAATGGCGTCCGTGTCTCTGCCTGTCCTTCATGATGGGCATGCCGGCACCGGCAATACGGCGAGGGCATGGTCGAAAATCCAATGGGCACGCCCACAAGTGGAAGATCCAATTAGCTTACTATTTTTGCCGACTCCTTTTTTTCTGGCTCACTTGCTGATGAGACACATCTTCATTTTAAAATACAGTTGACACACTTATAGGATATTCTAAATCGTGATGATTTATATGAGATAATTGTAAGTGTTGCAAATTAGTTCTTCCTTCTTTTCACTCTAGTAGATTTGTGTAACATTGATGTTCATATATTTTGCATAAGTATGCCACAATAATTACATTTGTTAATGTTGCTCACTTGCTTGACAAAACATATTAGATGTTGAAAGTCCCTAGTTTGGTTTTGGCTAATTGATAAAACCTAGGACTAATCTCTATACTTAAGTGTTGATCCAGCTTGAGATGGTCCTAGCTATGTGCTGAAGCATGGAGATCATGGTGGATGATCAAGTGCTTAGACTTTCCGTCTAAACAAAAGTGCTTGGAGTTGGAAAACAAGAAAGAGAAAAAAAATGGACTCAAGGCAAAAAGGTATAACCATAGGGGCATTTTTGGTTTGCACTCAAGACATCATTGAGGGTGTGAGTGATTTGGGATCGATAGCCGAACTATTAAGAGGAGAAATACTTTGCAAACTTCGATCAAGTGCCACTAGGTATGATCAATCATGTTGATGCATTAGGACCTAGTGTGCTAACTCCTAACCCTTAAAAAATGCTTTACAAAACACTAACACTCGTGCATACAAAGTATACACCAAGTGGATAGGAAGTTGGAAGCAAGGGAAAAGAGTATTAGACTTGTGCTAACTCCTAACCCTTAAAAAATGCTTTGCAAAACACTAACACTCCTGCATATGGAGTATACACCAAGTGGATAGGAAGTTGGAAGCTAGGGCAAAGAGTTTTAGACTTATTGCTGCGGTTTTACACTGACGGGACACTGGTCATGGAGTGATCAGACGCATCCGATGCTCACACTCAGCAGGTAGCAGAGAAGACAATGAAGACCGGATGATGAATAGGGAACCTTCAACATCTTGTGCACAGAAGGCAAAGTGACCGATGCGTCATGTCTACGTGGAACTCCGAGTGCACTAGAGATACACCGACCGGATGCGTCCGGTGGTCGAAGCGGCGGACGTAGGCGCGCGGCGTCAGGTCAACTAGTAAGGCTCTAGAGCAGCATTTTGGTGACCGAATGCGTCCAGTGCATGTACGTTGAGCGGATGCGTGGCACGTGTGGTGTGTTGAAGACAACAGCAAAGAGGAAACTAGGCCAGTGGCATGGATGAAAGGACTGGATGCGTCTGGTGCCTAGCACTGGTGCGTCCGGTGCATCTACAACGACTAATTTCTGAGGACACAACAACGCAGGCAATTTGAATTGACTGGACAGGTCCAATGCACCGGTAAGCCCGAAAAGAGTGCAGTAATCCCCAACGGGTAGTTTCTTTGAAGGGGTTATAAATATGAAGTGTCCAGCTCCAAGGCATCACTCTTGACATGGTGATCCCTTTGAGCTAGAGCACTCCTCGCAACTCATTCTCCCTTGTTTGTTGCAAAATCAAAGTGAGTTTGAGTGATTTTAGTGCATTGCTTGAATTGTTTGAATCTAGTGTCACTTGAAGATTGTTTTGCCTGCGTAATTCTTGCTACTCTTGGAGAGTAGCGCACCTAGTTGGCTTGGAGGTTGTTGGAGGTGTTGTCAAGAGAAGGTGCATGTTCTTGTCCACCTCTCGGTGATTTGTGAGGGTTCTTGAGCTTCCCCGTAAGAGCGACGAAATGCTACTCTAGTAGATTGCTCGTGTTGTTGAGTACCACACTTGCGAGTGGTGCCTTGCAGGGAGCTTGGTCTGAGGGCCTCACCGAAGGACCATCGAGGTGCCGGTCTACACAACCGGAGAAGATTGTCGGTGCATAAGTGAACTTCGGGTGAACAAACCATTGTGTTCATTCTTTGGTGATTGGTTCATCCTCTCTACGCGCTGATTGGTTCATTGCCTTGATGGTTCGGTATAACTAGTCCCCTCTTGCAATTACATTTGATATATATTGTGTAGCTTGTGTAGCTTAGTTGATCATCTAGTTGATATCTTGTGTAGCTTGTGTAATTGAGGCCTCTTTAGTGATATAGAATATATCTTGATCATTGTGTGAAATAGAGATTATACCAACTAGAATTGTGAAATAGGTGACTTGCCTAACCATTAGATATAAAGCAAACCACATTACGCCATTTGTTGTATTAACAAAGTTGTTCTAGGGATTGTTGTAGAAATTTTAATAGGCTATTCACCCCGTCTAACCATATAGGACCTCAGATGGAAAAGCCTCCGTCTAGCTGCAATCCGTGGCCGATCTTTGAAAACTTATACCAAAACCTAGTAAAGCAGCATACATGGTGCCTAGACTATATCTCGCCTATATTAACTATTTGTTGATTATATCTTGGTGTGTTGACCATTTGTCACATGGTTTGTTTTTGGTAGTTAGCATGTAACGACAATTTTGTTAGTGTTTGTGTTCCGCCATATGTTTTTAGGCATGTTCTTAAAAGGTTGGACCCCAATAAAATGGTAGCTGTTTCGGCAAGTGTTATATCTCCTATTGTCTCCGTGAGCAGGGGCTGTGATAAATGTCATATATTCATCTTGCCTTGCCAGATATCATCTCTATAAAGATTCTCTCTACCCAATTGTCATAGATTACTTATATCATTATTGGGCGCTTCTGATCCTTAGTTCGCTTCACGCCCTCATGAAAATCGATATATGGAATCCCGAACTATTTGTTTCACAACCATTTTCAACCATTATTTGTAATCTTTAATTGCTCAAATGTAGAAATATCCCGAACCGACTGCTTTAATATAAGGACTTAATATAATATTTAGGTATGTAGAAAAAATTATATACCTAAGAAAAATGAGAATGACTTACAATTCTTGTTAACAAGGGAGTTAACTTTTGGGGATTTTTTTTTCAAAGTTTTTGAGATGATCTTAATTATTAGATAGACTAATCATTGGTCAAATCATTTAAAAAGTGTTTGGGTAGCATCTGTGCCTTTTTTTAAGAAAAAAAGTATATGTCCGTTCTAAATTATAAGTCACTTTATTTTTTATTACATTAATTCGTTTTTTCTGGGCATCTAGATATTACATACTCGTTGACTTCTAGGTACATAACAAAAAATAATGTATCAAAAATAGTCAAAGTCACCTATAATTTATAAGAACGGAGAGAAAGAGAGAGTATATCAATGGCAAATCGTGGTTTTCATATCCTATCTCAAGCAATACAATTGATGCAAACTGATAATGACATGTGTTAAAACTTGGGTTTCCAACGGGATTAGGACACCTCCGCCCGAGTGATGCTCCGAGGGAGTAAGTGTGAATTTTTGGCTAAGTATGGGGCACTCAATAATAAATGATCATAACACCAACCAAGAACATGAAGGACTACGGCCCCTATTTATAGCTTACAAACTTGTGGGATGTCTAGTTACAATTCTACCCCTTTTGATGCTTGGCATATTCTGGTCTTAGTCTCCACCGTCGCGGGGCTTTTTAAGTCCTTCCATGTCTTGAACCGCCTTTATCATCTAGGCCTTCGTCCAGCCCATTTAAGGCTCGACTCTTCTCCATCGGTTCACCGAGCAGCATCTCCGCTAGGCCGATCTCCGCTTTGTCTCCCCTTGCTTGATTTCCGGGTCTTCGGTCAGGTACCTTCGAATGGACCAGTCCTGCAACCATGGCCTTGGCGGAGATCTCCGCGTCCTCCTGCGCACGGTAGACGGAACCCCACAGAGCTGGCGGAGATAATACCTCCGCTAGCCCTGTGTCATCACGTGCCAAAACATGCAAAGCCCTGCAAGGTAACCACTTGACTGATAGAAGAGATTAGTAATTAACGGCCATGGGCACACCTCCGAGCGTCGGCTGGCCTAATCGGGCAATACCTCCTCCATGTGCCTGGGATCTTGTCCCAACAACATGTTTTCTGAGTGAGAGACAATATTATTCTCCATTCAAACCAGAGATATATCCATATTAGATTATATACAAAATAAATACATAGGAATAGGCCAATAGGGCAACAAATCTTTCTCATCTGCGCTTGACGTGAAAGTTGGATAGGCCGCCGTTGACTTGACATTAAGAATTGGCAGAAGTAGAACCAGGACCGTGATGAAAATATATGCCGCTCCATAGACGAGAACGCGAAACTAACATTGGGTCGTCTTAATACTCTTAATTAGGCTGTCAAAGTCCGTATTAAACTTGCATCTTCTCCTTAATCCTTAAGCTATCAAAGGCAACCAAAAACGATCTGGCTGCACCTGCATGTAGCCAACGCGATGCCGCCGCCACGCCGAGCCCGCCTCTCTTCCCGCCCCTACTACTCCGTGGCAGCTGCGGAGCGTAGCAGCAGCACCAGGGGCTGGCTGGCCGTCCGGCGAAACAGGCCTTCCAAGCGGGCACGGGCGCCGGTCGACGCGATCGCGCAAGGCGACGAGGACGGGACACCGCTCACGGACGAGATCCTCGTCGACATCTTCGCCGGCTTGCCGGATTTCTCCGATCTTGTGCGTTGCGCGGCCACTTGCAAACGGTGGTGCCGCCTGGTCTCCAGCGATGCCACCTTCATCTGCCGCCGTATGCGAAGCGCACACGTCCGCAGCCTCGCCCTTGGTTTCTTCTACTCGCACCGCCAAGGCGCCGTGCCGCGCTTTGTCGCCACCGCGTCTGCCTCGCGCCGACTCGCCCTCCGGCAGCCCTCGCTGAACGCGCTCGTGGAAGGCTCGGACGACGGCCTGTTCGACTCATCTAGAATCCTCACCTCCCGCAACGGCCTCGTCGTCGTCGAGCTCCAGCGCGGCAAGCACGAGCGGGCACTGAAGCTATGCGTGTGCAACCCCATGACCGGGGATGTTGCTGTCCTGCCGTCCCTCAGCGGCAAGGAAATCGTAAGACCGTATGCTTCCGCCATCGTCACCGTCGACGACTACTACGAGGACAACGATGATCGGAGTCACGGCAGGAACTTGCCGAGAGCACCGTTCTCGTACAACCTGGTGCTCGTGTACTGCCGGCGCGGCTTTACTGCATGCCGGATCTATGCGTCCGACACCGGCCTGTGGGGCGCCGAGGAAAAGGTGACCGCCGATGCCAGTCGCCTGGGCAAAAAGCAGACGGAAGCAATGGCGGCGGCCAAGAGCGTCGTGATCCAGAAGGTGGTGTACTGGCATGCCAAGACCATGGTGTTCGGTCTGCGCCTTGACACGCTGCAGGCAGAGCACGTGAAATTGCCGCAATTCGTCCCCGCCGTCAACACCCTGCTGGGCGTGTCGCCGGAGGGCAGGCTGCAGGTCGTCCACGTTATGGAAAAGACGTCCTACTCCTACCCCAGCTACGCGGTGACCATGAAGAAGAGCATCGCCATTGTCGTGGTCACCGGCCAGGTTGCCACGAACGGCAGATACCTATGGGATCAGAGCGGCCAGCCCCGGCAGGAAATCGATATGGTGGGTGGGTTCCTGCCGGCAGAGACGACGTGGATCCAGCTGCAGTGGATGTGCGAAAAGAGCGGGATCGTCTTCTTCACCGCTGGGCGCTCCGACGACGAGACAGGAGACGTGTACGCAATGAGCCTCGACAAGCAAGAGGTGGAGAAGGTGGCGAATCACAATGGAGGTCCATCATCGTGGGAGAACTTGCATGGGTACGAGATGGACAGGGCGTCATACCTGTCCTCACTCGCCATGGACGACGAGGATGACCCATGATGGCTATGATTCTCGATTCATTGATCATGCAAGATGTAACTTTATATATAAGTTGTCTAGTGGACAATATATCAGATGCAAGGAGACATGAACTGACACATGATTCTTTTATTAGCTAGATCTGAATTTGAGAGTTCACATCAAATAAATATATCTATGCCTTCTATATTTCCCCGAAAAAGAGCAAAAGAGCAGGGCTGTCTTTTTCACCGCTGGTGCTGCGACCAGACAAGTAATGTGCACGCGATGAGCCTCGACGAGCAAGAGGTAACTACGTACAAAATAAACACATTGCTTTGTCCATTGTTGGACCTAATATTTTGCAGCATAATGTACACAGTAAAGATGACAGTACAGAAGAAAAAGAACATGTTGTTGTTTTCAAGTAAGGGCTCTCTTGACATACTGAATTTGCTTGCGCACCACTGATGCTAATCTTCTATAACTCTTATAGAGATAAACTCCACTAGATGAATTCTCTCGTCATGCGAGGTGTCCACATCATTTTCCACCAAGTGAGTTCTCTCTCTTCATGCAAGGTGTCCACATCATTCCCCACTAAGTCCACATCATCATTTTCCACCAAGTGAGTTCTCTCTCTTCATGCAAAGTGTCCACATCATTTCCCACTAAGTCCACATCATTCTCCACTAAGTCCATATCATCCATTATTAATTACAAAAAATACTCATGTCATCTCTATATACTAAAAAAATCTTTAATATATTAACATACAAGTCATCTACACAAGCTATTTATTATAATAGATTTATTTTTAAGAAAATCCCGCAGCAACGCTTATTATTCTTCTAGTAATGCTATATATTAGAACCTTATCTTAATTTACCTTTGTCACAGCATTGTGATAAAAGAGTTGTGTGATAGTGCTATAATTATCCCTATGTCACAACTTCTGAACGAAAATGATTCTTTTGCTTTGCGGTCACTTACTTATGCTGAAATTATAAACTTTCTTCCCATTGCTACTGAACAAGATGGTCTGAAATTGTTTTCTTCGTTACATATTCTGGGTTATGTTGAATTTGATACTATGTGTTCTCTAAGTAATTTGAAAGAAAAACTTGAATGCACTAAATTACCATGGTTATATCTAGATATACATATCATTTTATTAGCAAATATAATTGTAGAAGCGAGTACACGGTGCATCACTTCATCATGTCTACACTTGTTTAAAATATGGAATATCTTTTTATTATGCAAAATATGATCAACCCGAGGGTTGCAATAATAGCCATAATCATGCCATGGCAAGTTTCTCTAGTTTTGCGTTTAGAGAAACAAAATAAGTCACAAGAAGGGGGAGCAATGTTGGCTACTACCAACAACAAGCCCTTCAATAATGGTGAAACCGAGCCTTATACCCAACTGTTCCACTCTATTCTCACAGGTAGTAACATCAAGGTGCACTGGATTAGAAGGCAGAACAATCACATGGCTGATTACCTAGCAAGGCAAAGCGCAATTTTTTTTACAGGTCAATCAGCTTGGCAATTTAGGATTATGTGTCAATCCTAGCCATTCTCATGGGTGCCCGTTTATGGAGGCACTCCAGCTTTATAACCATTAGTGATGTAATGGTTCTAACAACTTCATGTTGTTAAGTGATGAATGTAGTGTTTGTTGTAAAAAAATACATAGTGTGATGTCGTTTGTTTGCTCATACCCAGAGGTTGTCTCTCGAAGAGCTCTTTCTGTAGAACACCCTGAAGGAACACGTCCTGCACATCAAGTTGTCATAGACACCAATCTCTAGAGATGGCTATATACACAAAAATAATTTTGATAGTTGCTGCTTTCACTATAGGACTGGAAGTACCTTGATGGTCAATGGCCCTGTTTGGATCCCAGGGCTAGAGCTAGTTTGGGCTAGTTTTCGGTCAACTAGCCCTAAAGGGATCCAAACAGGAGGGGCTAGATTGTGCTAAATGCAACTAGCCCTCCCAAAAATAACTAGCCCATCCATGGGGTGCATATTGGGGCTAGTTAAATTTGGTTTGGTTTTGGCTGGGGACCACATAAAAGTTTATTTTTCTCTTTTGAGCCACTAAATAATTAAAAGGTGCATTTAGTATCAAACTAACCCAAGGATCCAAACGCATCTAGAGCAAGAGCTAATTTGGAGCTGGAGCTAGAGCTAAAAAACTTACTCTAGCTTTAGCCCGGCTAGAGTATCCAAACAGGGCCAATACCATATCTCTTTGTTAAAACCTTTAGCTACCAACCCGAGCCATATATATTGTCTTTCTCTACTCCCATTAGCATTGTTTTTTTATTGCAGTCTATGACTTTTTTTAACCCCACTAGATTGAACTAAACTCCAGACATAAGAGCTCTAAATTCTTCATCCATGTGGCAGCCATCTAATATTTATTTCTTAGAGCATCTCCAATGTTGGTCCTAAACAAGCAAAATTCCCACTTCTAACCGTGCCATTTGTATAAACTAGGGGAATCTCACCCACCAAGCGTTGCTGCAGGAATTAAGAAAAAAATACAATGATCATAAGAGAGAATTTCGGCAACCTCGCGCGACTGATCATAAGAGAGAAGTCATATACAATACAAAACAGAACGGCGTATATATACATTGTTGTTTCGATTCTAGACTAACAAAATTCAGATATGCTTTAGATTCAGCTGAGAGATGTTCACGGCAAAGTACAGATTAAAGGACCAGAATTCTTTTTCTCACAAATCGATTCAATAATGCAATGTACATTACGCCTCAGCGTTACATCCGATTCAAAAATCGATTCAATAAGCAACTTACAGTATGCCTCAGCATTATATGGCATTATATGGCCTGCTCAGGACGAAGAATAGAGTAATAGACTGATCAGATCTTAAAATCGAAGGACTCTGTCATCAGGTTACAGTTAAACACACCACGAGCAGCTGCATCGCGTCGACCTTGCAAAACCATGGGTGTTTGAGCGCGCAGCCGCCGTGAGCCGCTTGTCGGGGTTGCACGTCAGGAGGCCATTCAAGACCTCGAATCTTTGCTGGGACAACACTGCCTCGGGAACTTCTTGCGCAAGTGGTTGTCATCATGCACGTTGTCTAGAATCGCACCAGTTTGATGGCGAACGGCATGGACGTGAGGTCGCGTCGCAAAAACTCGTCCAGACTTCGCCTTTGCCGGTCATCATGCTCTTCGCCGCCGCCCCATCCGCCGCCGCCCAACACCAGCTCCATCCCAAACTCACCGAGGACTTAAAGAAAAATCTAATGGCCTGAAACAACTGATAATCTCATGACGAAAAAAGTGACCACCAATGACTTGAATCAAAGTTAGTCACAACCAAGGGAGGGTTGGCATACCTATTAGGTGTTCGCTTTCCGCTAGTCAACTGGCATCCGGAGGCGTGGAGCAGTGACGGTACGATGCAGGTCGTGGAGGGCTGGAGGCAGCGACGTTTTCAGCGGCGTCACCTGTTGCCCCGGTTGAGCTGGCTGACTCAGAAGAATTCGAGATGCTTCTTCTGTCTGGCTATTTTCAAATTGCGTGGAAGCAAAAACAGAGGCATCAAGGTGTTCCTGCTATAATTGAAAACCATTCGATCTCATATATCAAACATCCTTTGTTTTTATGCAATTATTCCAATTTTATAATTAATAGGCCTGGCCAGTGGTATTCCAATTTAAATTGTGCTATCGATGGATCACATGCAGCCACAATATTACTTGCTATGTCAATTTAATTTTATAATTAGATTCAAGCACCCACCATCAGTGAATGCAAATGGCAAATGAATTGGTCATAACTCATTTAGGACAGTTCATTGCTTGACTATGCATCGTCCGGCACATGGGTATATTCACATTACTGGCTGGCTAAAAAAAAATACAAAGATGACTGACATAAATAAAATGCAATCTTCTGCAACTGAACAAAGAAGATACTGGCTAGTTGATTAGCTACTTACCTTTTCACCTGATGCATTTTTGGTGCCGATGTGCTTGGGTGAAATCAAACAGAGAAACTTTGATCCTAAAACCAAATTGAGTTTCCTATTGAACAGGCCAAAAGTTAAAATTCATGTGGAAAGGCTACACACAACTGACATAAAATAACTTAAATTACATAGCATCAAGATAAGGAAAGATTATAGACTTCATGACTGCAGGCACCTAGCTGTGCTTTCATGTTTAAAAAGGCAGTTTTTGAGGCTTCACCTCATCTACTGAGGTAACACATTAAAAAAGGCTGCAAAGCTAATTGATACTAACAAAAAAAAATGCATCATACCTGCTTAAGGAAGTTAGCCAATTTTTTTTACTTCAGCCTTCTCATCATAAATTAATTCCCCTTTCTCGTTGTGTCAGCTGGATAGCTAGAGGCCCCACCTGATAGCAAATGATCGATTTCATAATAACATAAGCATTTTCTCCATCAAAAGATTTACAATCTGAATGTAATATGGACAGGGCACTATGGCAGACGTAATTGAGAAGAAGTAGAAGCTACAGATGTACATGCCAAAAGGATCTCAAGACTAATATATTCAGTCCTATCGAGTTTGGCAAAGCAGACCACACAACAATTATGGTGACAGTAATCCTCGTCCTACAATGTTGTAGCCTTAAACAATTTCAGGAACGCCCGATTCTCTGTCTCTGGAAAGCACAAAAAACAGGAAACAAAATTATGGCTCCACGCGTAAACAAATGTGTCCCAGATTAAGCACCTAGACTAAACATAACCATCAAAAGAAAAAAGAAATAATTTAGGGAGACTCACACCTCAAAACTTTTGCAGACCCAGAGTCCATGGATCCCTAGACCTTCCGGTTGCTGATTCAGAGCCAGAAAATCATACATCAGATAACATTGAGCAAATGCAGAATCTATAATCGCAATAGCCCGGCCCACAGCTGCGAGCACTTGAGCCCTCCGCCGTGGCCGTCCGCATGACCACGGCCAGTAGGATCCCCACAAAACAGATGCAGAAAGAAGACAGAGGAGCAGGCAGATTACTAATCCTGGATTTCCTTGCTACAGACTGTAACTAAAAAAATTCAAAGGGGCAATTTTAGAGCCTAAGAGCAAAACCTGGAGGAAGCTGGTGAACGGATCGGACGCCTTGCCCGCCACAGCGGCGCCTTTTGCACGCACGGCTTCAATTGACGCCGATCGAGGTCATCTTGTTGGGACACGACGTCCTGCTCCACCAGCGATTCGAGCTCCACGATTGAGGTCCCAACATTCCAGCGCCACACTCCGTGGGCTCTTCCCAAAGGCAGTTGATTGTCTTTGCTTGGGAATCATTTAGCATTGCGGTTTAGCATAAGAAAATGCAAGTATCTTTGCCTGTGTTGGATCATTGACCCTGCACGTTGTATGTAGAATCAAGTAAATAATAACAATGCAAACTCTTGGTCTCTCTATGTGTTTTCAATGATTACCAAACAATAAATGATAAATATCATCCACTATCTAGGATATACAACATTTAACTGACCTGTAGATGACCTGTAGGCTTCAAAATGAATCAATCTGGAAAAATCTTTTACTGCAGATGAGGACCATCCTGTAGCAAATTGGGAAAAGGCAAAACCGAGTCCTTGCAAATTAAACTAACCCACCAAAAATTAGGAATAAATTTTGGTGAATGAAACTATCTTACTGTAAATGTGAACGGTAGTTCGATGCAAGCAAAATCTCTTGGTCTATCTATGTGTTATCAATGATTACCAAACAATAAATTATAAATGGAAAACACATTTACACATCATACTGATTGCAGAGATTATATCTAGCAGGTCAAAGAAACCTAGGGACTGCAAAATCTTCCTGAGAGATGCAGGAAGATATGTTCCGAGGAGGTACCTGATTTGGACACTGAACAACTCAACGTTTCCCAGGCCTCGAGACTGATCAATTATGCAGCGTAACAAACGGCAGAAATCCCTGCAAAATTAGAGGGTATTGTTCATGATCGTGGATGCCAATTATCTGCAAATTGGAGATAGGAACACCATTGAAGAAAAACATACCTGTGTTTGCGACGCGGCAGAGAATTTGAGAGGGCATAGCTATGGAGCGTACCATATAAATCATATGCCGCATGTAACTGAAGAAATCCGCCATTCATGGAGACACAAATGCTGTTGAGTGCATTCATATTCGAAATAAAATATGGTAAAAGATGATACCTGAATTCGTTCCAATCTCTTTCCGTCTCTAATCTAATATAAATAAATATTGACTTTTTCTACGCAACAACAATTGGAGCTGAGATTGAGACTTTCAGTGGACCACCAAACACTTTAACCCTGCTTTTGTTGATCTCCCGTGCCACAGCGGCATGGAAGAAGCCGAGAACGGCGTCAGCAAGCTATCCCTTTCTCCGATGAGGTCCCCAAGCCCGGAGCAGAGGAAGAAGCCCTCTATATTGCCACCGCCGCCGCGCGTTCCCAGTTGGCTGATCCTGGACCGCATCGTGCACCGGCGATGCGGCGTCGTCCCAGACGACGCGACGGCCTCGGCGCTCGCGCAAGAAGCGGAAGTTGAAGGGGACGGACGGCAAGGCGCATCTCACGGACTCAGCGGATAGGGATCTGCCAGCAACGCGAGGGGACACGCGATGGGCGGCGACAGGAGGGTCACGGCGCCAAGAGGGGCACTGCGCGGACGGGGAACGGCGAGGGTGACGGCGCCGCATCAGGACGGCGGCGTATTGCGGTGGAGGAGGTGGGGATCGACGCGGGATTGGGGAAGGCCGCCGGTGGATGACCAAGTGGATTCAGGTGGAGGGGGGAGACCGACGGTCATCATTGATGCTGTCCCGGCGTCGAGAGGAAGTGGAACAGGCCGCCGCGGTGACGATTTTTATTTTTCCTCCTTCGTGTGCCCGAACGAACAGAGCTGTAGGAGCCGAAGGGTAAGATGCCTACGTGGCCTACGTTTCAGTTACCACTTCTATGACCAATCGTATACCGGTAATTCCTTAAAGATATATTTAGTGGGGAGCTCTATATAGAAGTTTTTAGATTAGATTTTGGGCTGGCGGATTACATGTTGCAGCCTTGTAGCAAGTCGAATGTATGTTGCTGAGAAATTCAAACAGTTATCAACTATAAAATTTTATAACTTTTTGAGATCTACCACTTTCAATTTGGTTGTTTCTCCATCCGTGAAAGTTTGAAAAATTCAAATATCAAATTTGATAAATTCAAATGTAGTTTTACTTCAACAAGAAGATTTCAAATGAAAAAATAATCAACTACAAAGTACTCTAGCTTTTCAAGATCTATAGCTATTATTTTGATGATTTGTTCGATAGTATTGTTGTTCACAGATTTTATCTATCTCTTGTATGGTTCCATAAACTACGCGAGAGAGAGAGATGTAACTTTTTTTTATTTATAAATCCCTTGTATAGTTCCATAGGGTTCCATAAGCAATGAGCTGAGCCTGCTGGTGCGAGACGGGCAGCAGGTGATCTCACTCTGCGGTGTAATGCATAACCATAGTACCCACATTGCATTGGTTGTGCTGTGATTCATGATTTTGCTTTTGCATGGGCTGAAAGTCTAGCAAGCCCATTTTCTCCACCAATGCTTTGGAATTGAGCCGGGCCAAATACCAGTACATTTTTTTTTTTTCAGGAAAAGCCCTTTTGTCCTCTTCAATTTTTTTTCCACATGTATCCGATTTGTCCTGAAATCCATAATATGCATGTGAAATGATCATAGATCAGTTGGTAAGTCCCTTGTGGTGAAACTTGCTCACCCGGGTTCAAGTCCTCGACTTGGCACATGTGCTTGCATTTTCCCCGGATTTATTCTAGAATTTTTCCTGTTATGCTTTAAGTGGTAGCGATGTTCCCGTCCGATAACGATCGTCGATGGTGACTTCAAGAATCTTTGGATCTGTCGGCCCAGTGCTTTGGAGATGCTTACGGAGGTAGGGTTTTGCGTGATTCTCATCCCGCCCATATATGTCACCCAGACTCATGGCTCATGGCCTCGCGCTCATTCAAGTTAGAACAACACTAATCTAGCAATGATACGGTGGACCACTCTTGCAACATATGGACATGTTTGCTAGTATTTTATAATGAGATAAAATTTGTGTACGTACGTTTTATCGGTAATTTTTTCTTAGTTTTTAGTGACCTAATCACTTCTTTTAGGCGTCACAAACTCACAATTACTCCATTTTGTGCAAAAATATGGAGAAATTTGCGGCATTTAGGTATAGTTTGCTAATGAACTTATACTTTGAAACCCGTTGTTCTTTTTTTTGAACAAGTCACCGGAAGGGTTGAAGCCCCACCTGAATATTTCATGCAAAAACCGGATTGCCGGTCAAGTACTTTTGCCAGGCGGCAAGATTTACAATGGAAGAGAGGACACACATGGAACCAAATTACAGAAAATTACGTGGTGAAAACGTTCCACCACACATCGGTGATAGACCGATCAGTAGGAGGCAAACACTCACTCCATAATCTAGCTGACTGTTTGCAAGCGTAGAAGAGTCGATGCAGACATGGAGTCTCATGCCGAAAAACAAAATCATGTCTACGATTCCAAATATGCCAACAACAGAGTAGGATGAAGGTTTTGTGGTGTTTCATTGGCACCGGGGCTGGTCGCTGGAGGTCCCAGATTTCCTTGATCGACGTTGGTGCTTGGAAACCCAAGGCCGACGAAAACTGGGCGGACACGGAGCAGCCGAAGAAAAGATGCAATGCCGTCTCTGTTTAGATGGTGCATAGCTCACAGGTATCTGAATCAAGGATGTTCTTGCGGAAGAGATTAGCTCTAGTTTGCACTCGGTCCTGTAACAGCCCAGTTGGAAGGCAACCCCTGCTGTTACCGTCAAAATGTTCACTCCATAAACCTGCATATTTTATTATTTGACCCTCTGAATTTGCCCCCCTGTGCTCCGTAATTGTCCACACACACCATGCATTTATGATAGTCGTCGACAATTGGAGCATACGACTAATACTCTTCTCTGCTAATGTTCTTAGCAATGTACTTTGTATATGTGGTAGAGCATAATTAATTCACCAAATCCACGTCAACATATGGTCGTACGCAGACCTAGCTACTGGCATTTATAAGTACTTGATCAGGTGTCCACATGGTTAGACTTAGTTTACAGTCAACAGTCAACACTGATTAAATCTCCTATAGAGTGTGTACTACATGAGGCATCACTGGCTCACTTACCCATCATTGTGGACTTCCCCTGCACGCCGGCATAATTTCCAACCTTCTTCGTTGAATACAAGACTTTTTACCACGCACTGAAACACCCGACATCCGTATGCATGGATGTCCCTCTCAGTGGATTATTCTTTTTAAGCATTACTCTGCATCTCCAGCGTGTGAGCTGCCTGCCCAATATACAAAGTTACGTTGCACGTACAGTCGTACAATAACAAGGTACATTGTCATGGACTGGAAGTCCACTCCTTTATACTTAGTCCAAGCCTAGCTTCATCAGGTTGTGACCCCTTTTTTGCCTCTATGTATGTACAGAATAAAAGAATAACATAAACTATAGTATTGTCATAAGAAAATGATGACAAATGGAGAATGTAGGAACAATCAAATATTCAGATCTACGAGAGTTCACTACAATGAATATATGTACAATAAATAGGCCCATCATACAATTAAGCACGTATATGTACCTCGAGTCCAAAAGGGATTGTTGTAAGGATCCAAACGAGATCCACTAATTAGTACTAGTATGTGTTGTGTGCTAAGTTTTGGAACCTTCATATTTCGGTAATCCTACCCTCACACAAAATCAGACACGCTTCCCCGTAGGGGATGGACAGACCGGGCTCCACACTGCCTTATCCATCTACTCGTCGCACCTCTTAAAAAAAAAAAAATGAATCCCTTTATCTATCCCGCTCGCTGTGCACTCGGCCTCCATGGTCGCTGCCTCCTCAACTCCCTACTCCACCGTGGCCGCCTCCACCGCCCACTCAACCGGCGAGGAAGTAGTCTCCCCTAGGGTTCTCGTGCAGAGCCCCAACATAGTCGTGCTCTACCGTGGCCACCTCCATCGCCCGCTCAGATGGGGTTCTCGAGAGCCCAGCACAAGCAATGCCTCTGCCTTAGCATCGCGTGCGCCATGGCTCCACCACGCTCCATCCCTCGCCACGCCTCCATCCAATGTCGCGCTTAGAGGTGGAAGACTAATTTAATTTGGACATCCATGGATTTTAGCAAATGAACTAGGAATTCAAATTTTGGTGGGGGACCATCTCTTCCTAGTTCATATTTTTTGAACTAGAGGGTATTCATTGGACATCCAACTTCCACCTCTGGACGCGCTCCACTCCAAGATATAGAGTGGCGAGATCAAAGCGATTTTGATCCTTCTCCGGTGCCAGCTCATGCAAGACCAAGGTCCTCCCCCCTCCTTCCCCCTCTCTTGTGGTAAAACAATGTTGCAAAGGTAAGTTTCAAGTATTTTAGGTGATTCGTCAAGATATTGCGATTGTTTTATACATATGTTGCTACTGTTGATTTGAGATGTTGCAACATGTTTGTCTTGTATGTTGCAATAGTTGAATCTAAGATGTTTGAACATGTGTTGTTTGTTTGGATGTTGCAACTATGGATTTGAGATGTTGCAGAATGTTTTCCCCGTTGTTGCAATAGTCGATTTTTTAGAGGTTTCAACATTTTTTTTTATGTTGCAATTGTCGATTTTGTGATGTTGCAACATGTTTCTTGCTTGTTGCAATATGGTCATTTAAGATGTTGCAACAATCGGTCCACGGACGCCGCGAGGGCAATGAACACCACCTCATCCTCGTTGGGTGTGGAGCACTTTCGGGGAGCGGAGGAAGGGTGGGGGCAAGCAATCTTGGTGAGGTAGCAAAGGGGGCTTAATGTGCCTAGGGCTAGCGAGTTTGGTGGCGTGGCAGATTCTTGTGCACACGGGGAGTGGAGAAAGTGGTGGCGCGGGCTATGGGGCGAGGTAGTAGTGGGTTAGATGTGTCTAGGGTTGGTGCGGTTGGAGGTGGGGCGGATTCCCGTGCACATTGAGAGCAGAGGAAGGGTGGGGCGAGTTCCTTTTTGGGGGGTTGGGCATGCGCACTGGGGAGCTTGCATCCGATGAGACTCAATCCCATCGGACGTCCATGTGCCAAACAATGCACTTCATTAGGTAGAATATGAAGGCAAGCGGTCCCTTTCATTTTCTTATTACTTTTTGTGAAAATGGTGTCCCCTTATTCATCACAGCAATGACTTTGGGATGTTGTGCGAGTAGCGCATCTAAATGCCAGATGAGCAAAGTTTAGATAGGTTCCATCCCTCATGAGAATGTAATTTCCTACATACTTCATTTTTTGGTTATATTGCTTGTTTCTTGTATATGAGATATATGATGAGATGAGCATGATTCTTGTTGAGGCAATATGAAATATCTTGATCTAAGGACCCTTGTGTCCTTATATAGTTGGTCAAGCATTATTACAAGTTTATCTTCTTCATGAAACAATTGGTTTCTTAGTCCTGAAATAAGTACAAGACCAACTTCAAGCCAAGCAAAAACAACTTAGAGCCAAGGCAAGAGAGAGATCACTGAAACAGAGATCAAAGAAGTTGATTTGCCTCACTTTGTCATGTAAATGAAGAAAATTGCAGTCCCATTCAAGAAGTCATACATCTTGATGACCTAAGTTGACTAGAAAAATCTTCTCATACCAAGATCTCAAATGTGTGCTGTTTTGATCTGCACCATACTTGGCCCAACGACCATGTATGGGACCTGATCTCGCATCCTAATCTGGGATGCCCAGCCCAATACATAGCTGGTGGGCCCCTATCACACATAGTGCCATAAATAGACAGGTAGGGCCAGGACATGGGGTACGATGTTCACTGCTGCGGTGACATTCCCACCTGGGCCAAGACATGGGGTACGATGTTCACTGCTGCCGTGACACTCCCCCCTCCACTCCTACTTTGATTTAGAGGAGGTATTGCGGTGATGGGAAACCCCATTCCACCACTACATCGCGCTACCAGACACCACTCCACCAACACCGATGTCATGGTGGACTCGAAGTTCCTCCAAACCCTACGGTCGGACCTATCTACCCTACTCTCCCTCCCTTATGGTTTCTCTAGATGAACCAATGATACACTTGTTTATTTCAAATAGAAGAGGATCACCAACTCGACATGATACCATTGTTAGACTTCCGTGATGTCTAGTTGGGCCGCGTGCCCCGACTAATGGTGCCTTCGGGCCAAATCAATAACAAAGTTGAATTTCTTTTGTTTCTTTTTTTAGTAACTTAATGAATTATGTTAAGTCTGGATGAACAAATCTATGTTAAATGCTTCAATGTTACTATTATGATGTTATTTTTTTCACATTTCATTTGCAAAGTTAAAGTTTATTACCTTCGTGATTAAATTTGAACCAATAGAAGAATTTAGTTTGAAGGGCAATTATGTTTATTCAGAAAAAAATTATGATAATGTTTATCCTCTTATTTAAATTGGAGTAGTAAGTTACTGATAAATTATGATATTGTTATTTTTTACCAACATTGATGATAACAATATTACCGCTTTACTTATGAGTTTACGTTTAATGTTTACATCTTTGTTAAATCTTGCATCAAAGTAACCAATTTTTCGTGAGAATAGATAAAGATCAAGAAATGCTCTTAAACTAGAAAATCTACATATTTCATGTTTCCGCGCAATGATGTTGATTATCGCCTAATTAGATTCGAACCAATGAGAGAATTTCATTTTGAGGAGTAATTATATGCTTTCAAGATAATTGAGTTTTTCATACATTAGTTTCATTTGTGCCCAATGGTAATGTAGATTTAATGTAGAAAGAATGATGTTTTATTCTATTTCTATCCAATGGTGATATATAATATAACTTAAAGTCATCAAAGTTTAATGCACATGTTTTAAATCGGACCAACATAGGTTTATTTTTATGCTCATTATTGTTGATTATTGTTGAATAACATTCGGACAAAGATCTCAATGTTTTTATTCTTGAAGGCAAGAAGGAAATGAGCTAGGTACTAATGACTCGAGAAGATGGTATGTTTTGAAAGACATTGCTCGAGGGATTGTATTCTCTTTAAAGAATGGGCTGAAAAGAAAAGATCTTCGGTGTTTTTTATTTTAAATGTGTTTGTACACTTTGATGATAACATTGATCTATTCATGGAAAGGTCTTTGTTATCATATATGTAACTTTTTTCAAGGTCTTTGTTATCAAATATGTTATGGGATATTGTAGTTGTGTTTCGCTTTTGCTCCTCTCTCTATATAATAAAAAAGTATCGTTCTTTTCCAATGGATGTTTGCATTTATATATGATCGTGGTACGCTTCTTATTTTTCGACACACTTCTTATTTTTTCATGGGCCAACATAAATATATAAAATGCCCTATATTGTACTAACCAAAAAGTTTGTAAACATCAATCAAACACACAACTCAGTCAAAAAAAAAGAAAGATCCCAGAATTAATCTCACGATAGTGAAAGAGACTACACTTTTGGTTAGAAATAAATCATTGCCAAGCGTTAATAGAGCACCGGCGAAAGGAAAGAGACTACACTACTAGTTTGAAAATAAGAAACTAATAGTGATGAGCCTTCTATCGCGTTTATCACTTAGGAAAATCTAATAATAAAAATATGGATCGAAAAAAAACCTAAGATCTTATGTGGGGGCATAAATTGGGTGTATATGGTTATAAAAAAATTCAAAACATTTCTACATTGTGGGATTATACATGCTTCACAATGGTAAATGCCCCTTTCATCGAAAAGCATGACTACACACCTACATCCATAAGCTTTGTTGGGTCATCTTCGCTCCGGTGTCGCCTCGACCTCAAACTTTTTCTTAGACGTGCACATGCCATGTGTGAAGGAAACACGAAGTTTGAGATTTTTTGGATAAGATTTGATATTTTTTCGCTTAAATTAAATTTCTACGCGATGTCACCAAGTAATTATAGGTTGAATTGGGGTTACCCACTAAAAGAGCCGGAGTGGTGCCAAAATTTTTCACTTGGTCTCATGTGCCCTAGGAGGCAATTCAATGTATAGGTTGCTGCAAAATACATACGTTTGCAAGCTGTAATTAACCTTCTTCACATCACGTTTATCATCTAGGAAAATCTAATAATAAAAATATCGATCAGAAAAAACCTAAGATCTTGTGTGGGGGGCATAACTTGGGTGTACATGGTTGTAAAAAAAAATCAAGACATTTCTACATTGTGGGATTATACATGCTTCACAATAATTGACCCCTTTCATCTCGGAAGCATGACTACACACGTACATCCATAAGCTTTGTTGGGTCATCTTTGTTCCGGTGTCGCCTTGGCCTCAAAATTTTTTCTTAGACATGCATATGGCATGTGTGAAGGAACCACGAAGTTTGAGATTGTTCGGATAAGGTTTAGTATTTTTTTAGTTAAATTGAATTTCTACGCGACGCCACCGAGTAATTATAGGTTGAACTGGGGTTACACACTAACAGAGCTGGAGTGGTGCCAAAATTTTTCACATGGTTTCATGTGTCCTAGGAGGCAATTCAATGTATAGGTTGCTACAAAATACATACGCTTGCAAGCTGTAATTGACCTTCTTCCCATCATGTTTATCACCTAGGAAAATCTAATAATAAAAATATCGATCAAAAAAACCTAAGATCTTGTGTGGGGAATAATTTGGGTGTACATGGTTGTAAAAAAAATTCAAGATATTTCTACATTGTGGGATTATACATGCTTCACAAAGGGATTACAATTAATTGATAGTTCAACACGGTACAATAAGCAAAGTGTACAAACACATTAAGAAATAACCACCTCAAAAACACCCTTCTAGCACCTATGCCCGAGGTGGTTACATTGGTACCCGTTATGCTTACTCGAATTAAGGCGGACGAGAGACCTCTGTGAAGAACCAATGTCTCTCTCCGTGTCGGCAAAGGCCCGATAGGAGATGGTCTACAGATGAGGGGCTCATCACCCAGTGATGAAGCACAAGAATGCAAGCTACATGGCTCCTGCTTTCCATCTTCCGGAGGTCCGTGTAACAATGGCGTTGCACGAGCATCACACCCAGCTTCTGTAAGCAACATTGTAGCTTAATCTTAAAAACACCCTTCTAGTACCTGTTGTATACATTGTCTACCCATAATAAAATGTTTATGTGAAGGGCTTTTTCCCAAATAGAGGCCATATATGTGGATAGGAAAATGGGTAAATAATAGAAGAGTTCAGTCGGCGCACGGTTCGCCATACATGCAGCTCCATCGATTGCTCTCTGCGAGGCTGTTTTAATAGGTTCGCCATACATGTAGGTGGATTGAGTGCCACCGTGAGCGGTGGTAGGTTGCAACAATGTCTTATCACCGTGAGCGGTGGTAGGTGGCAACAGTGTCTGATCGTTGTCGGGTTAGCCGACATTTAGACCCGACAGTGAACCTTTACTGTAACACTGCCGGTGCTACTGCGCAACCGGTAGTGATTAACTATAGATATGGACTCGCGAGGTGAAAATTTCACAAGTCATTTGAACCCCGCGCCATTCGTTCCAGCCTCGACGATATATATTGGGTGGCGGCGGCATGAAATTTTCCCCAGGTCATTTCAACCCCACGCCATTCGTTCCCCACCAGCGTCGCCGACGGAGGACCACCACCACACATGCCGCAGTCGTCCATCACCTATTGAGCCCCCGCCATTCTCTTCTTCTCCGACGTCCCCAACACCGCGCCGGCGTCCAGCGCTCTTCCACGGTGAGAACTAATTAGCCCTTTAGTTCTTCGAGATTTTGCCTATGAGAATGAGACCTAATTCGCTATTGTTCTCGCCTCGCCCGCTTGTTCCTCCTCCACGTCGACGGAGGACCGCCGCTACACCGCACCGCCGCCCTGTAGCCTCATGTCGCCCCCGCCTTAGCCCGACGTCGTACTGCCGCGACCTCGAACTCCTCGACTCCTGGAGCAACGCCTCGTCCATGCCCTCTACTTCCTTCTAGGACGCCTCGTCTCGCACCGCCGAGACAAGATAGGGCGCGCGCGGACCGCACGCAAGCTCGGTGAGTGTGTCGGTCACTACCTTTGAGTTGTTCGCCGAAACGCCCGTGTTGATAACTCCAACCTGTTATTTCCCTTTTTTATTTAGATTTTGCTTTCAAACAGTTCAGGATCCTTATATAATAGCAAATGTTTTTTGGTCTATGGTGAACAAATTAGATTTAAATATTACGGTCATTTACAAAGATGATTGAAGACATATTAATGCTCGAAGTGTGATTGAAATGAGATAGATGTTGAAATTCATGAGTTTGTGGTGTTCAAAATCCGGTTTGGATATTGAAATTAAATATATAAGTCTTGAAGTTTTCTTATCTGTACAACATTTCTGAATGACATAGCATTAACATCCTATTTTGGTTACATGTATAGGCAAACCATGGTGTGGTATGTAGTGCATATTGGTCACGTGCCAGGGATCTATCGAACCTGGGAAGATTGCTCTGCCCAAGTCTCTGGCTACCCTGGTAATTGTTATAAAAAATACAAGACTGAAGGTGAAGCTTTCAACCTGCCTTGGAGATTGATGAGAAGTCTCTCTCCATTGATATGACGATTAGGAGAATTACGATTTGGCCTATGAAAGATGTCATGATTTCATTTATGGCTATTGTCATAGTTTTTCTTATTTGGAAGTTGATGTCCTAGGCTCGGTTTAGTAGGGCGGAGTTAGTTGTATGTAACCATTGAACCATGTAATATTTTGTCGATTTTAATGTATATATGATGCATTTAGGGATCTAAAAGAGCTGAATTCCATGAATAAATTCAAAAATTTTAAAAATTTAAAAAAAAACGCCGGTTGGCATGGGTCCGACAGTGAGTGACAAACAAACTGGTAGTGTAACTACACCAAACACTATCGGTTTCAATTACAAACCGTCATCGATGACGAAAACAAGATCTTTATTACCGCATTAACCAACCGATAGTGTTCACTCTAATAACGCTATCGGGTTGAAATCAACCGACAACGTTCACGTAAAGTTCGCAGTGACGTCCATAGTAAACCGACATTGTTAGCTCTTCGATACACCGCCGGCACAATCTAACCCGATAGTGTTATTTCCCTCGCTTACCAACCCGATAGTGTTATTTCCTCTTCGTTACTGCCGGTTCGTTAAAGCCCGACAGTGCTCTCAATATCAACTCTGCTGTTTGACTTCCGAACCGGCATTGCTTTGATAAAAAATGCTACCGGTTGATGGATCACCCGACGGTGTTCGGTGACGCTGCGTTGTCGGTTTAATATCGAACCGGCAGCCTCTCCTCAAATCACCGCCGGTGTTTTGACCTGTAGTGTTTGAAACCCACCTCGCTATTGTTTTGATTCTGCCGGTTCATTTTTCGGCAGTGAAGGGGGGTTTGAGCCCGGTAGTAATTTACAATTCTGTAGTAGTGTCGGTGGACTTTCTGGCCCTTGGGACCCTCTGTGCGGTAGTACGACGTACCAAGTATTTATGATAGTCGTCCATAATAGGACCACAAGAACAGTACTGTTGTGCTGATTTTCTTTGCAATGTAATATCTTTGTATATGGGGTCAAGCATAATTCACTAAATCCACGTTAACTTGGTCGTACTCACACACTAGCTACTTGCATATATATGTAGTTGATCAGGTGTCCACTCCATGGTTAGACTTATTTTAAAGTAAACATTGACAAAATCTCCTATAGAGTGTACTGCATGAGCCATCACTGCCTCACTTACCCATCATTGTAGACTTCCCCTACACGCCGGCATAATTTCCAACCTTTTTCGTTGAATACAAGACTTTTCACCACACACTCAAACACTAGACATTCGTATGCATGGATGTCCCTTTCAGTGGATTACTCTTTTTTAACCATTATTACTGCATCTCAAGCGTGTGATCTGCCTGCTCATACAGAGCAAGCGTGTGAGGTGCCGGCCCATACAAAGTTGCACGGCACTACCGTAATTCAATAACAAGTTGAGTTTGCTTTGACCGTGAGTACTCAAGAACAGATGATGTCATGGAGACTAGCTCAGTTAGATCAATTACATACACATACTGGTCAACGTACAACCGTTGTACCGTACTATTGCTTTATTTGTCCACATGAAAGCAACTTAATGCCAAATCGAGATCATATACATTTTTTAGAAAAATGGAAGAGACTTTCTGCAGTTTTCATATTATTACACAGTTTCAGTGGTATCTTTATGATTCAAGAAACAACAAATACAAAAATTATTAAAGTTCCATCTCATGGGAAGTGAACAACTATCACACAGCGGTCTCTAGTTTTCCAGTCGCTAACTAGAAAGACTTCATTGTTTTATCATCACGGCGCAGTATAATGTGTCTAGAGAGAGAGAGAGAGAGAGAGAGAGAGAGAGAGGGAGAGGGAGAGAGAGAGAAAGAGAGAGAGAGAGAGAGAGAGAGAGAGAGATCTATATTCTGAAACAGGTGAGTAATTATAACTGAACTGACGTGCTTGACTGGCATCTATAGAAGATTAGCGATGTACAATGCCGTCGTCCGCAGGTGAAGGAGTCATCAAGAAATTGCCAAGAGATGTGGAGGCAGGAACCCGGATGTTGTGTGCGTCTCAACAGAAAGATCATTGCTTGTCTGTCTCCCCGGCAGCCGTCCATACATGCATGCAACGCATGCCTCAGAGATCGAGTTAAACTACCACAGCCCAACCTCCTTTGGTATATCACGACTACTTCGTGTCTTTCTTCGCTTTGCTCACATAATCCGTGCTTCTTCTATTAGTATTACTACACACTATACAGGCAGACCGGGCTATGGGTAGATATCTGTTGAAGGAACAGAGATAGGTTGTTACAGCTTATTATCAATAAAACGTTTATACTAGTTATTAGTTGCTCTAAATCAAAGTTTGCATACTAAACAGACTTATTGGAAATATATTACTGTTCTTCAATTAATTCAATTGTTTTCCCTCATCATATAACATGCAAGGACTAAACTTCTGTTGTTTCCAAAGTTGTATCTGTTATCTGTCTCATCGATGTGGGCAGTTTTTCAGCTAGAAAACAGCAATTTGATTGCAAAATTCAGAATGTCAGTTCTTCAACGTAACTGCCCAATAGTCCAATACACAGATGTCTCTTCATCTAGGAGACAGAGCTACCTTGCCCACATATACAATACAATTTCTGAAAACAAATCAATATATTATTTAATTGGTGAAACAGATCCATCATGCGCCATGTGCATATATACATGAATCCACATCCAAATAAACTGGGATGTGTATGTGGTGTCATGCCATCATCATCTAATGATGATGCTTCCCGGACTGACAAGGAGAATTCATCAGCAACAAACTACTAATAAGTAAAAGCTAGATACACCACCAACAGCAGCCACTATACTAACTATATTGCAGAAGCAACACACTTCTTTAATTTGTTATTCCTACTAGACTAGAATCATTCATGTGTGGTGCTCTATCCACCTCACGCGACGCCGCTATTAATCCATTAGCTTGTGAAAAAACAAAGCTAAGGAATTAAGCGGGGAGGGGACAGGAATATATGCCATCTAGCTAGTCAATCAATTACTATTTAGTAGATGACGATCGATGAATGATGATGGATGCAGAGATAGATATATAGAGCTTTGAGCTAAAGATGCTATATGTGTGTGCATGTATATGTATATATACATATATATATAGTGATCAAATGATTTGCTATTGCCTAATAAACCATGGGTGAATAATATTATGGATGAACCAACTTTGTTCAGCTGCAGGCAGCAGAATTGGTGAAAGGGCTGAACAAGTGCGGTGCTCGGCCGGGGACACCACCCGCCTTATTAGGGCGATGATCCGCACCAGTGGTGGTGGCGGTTGTGGCAGACACTCCGGCGGTGGCGAGGCGCTCGCAGGAGGGACAGATGGAGAGCGCCCGCGGCGGCAGGCATGAAAAAGGCAGCTGGGTGGGGTGGCTGAGGGCGCGGAGCTGCTGGAGCTCACGGTGGAGGCGACGGTTCTCCTCTGTTAACGTCTCGCAGCAGCGCTTGAGAAGCTCGCAGTCCACTTCTGTCTGCTTCAACTTTGTTCTGCACGCAACAAATACATGCACGGAGGACATCAGGATATATAGTTATTATTATATATGCAAATAGATCATTCATACAGTACAAGATAAGAATGAAAAACATTTGTACATATATAGAATAATTAATTTATGAATGCTTTCTTCTTTGAAAATATATTAGAATTGGTGACGACTATATGTGTGATGGAACAGGAAGGAACGAACAAACAGCAAGGAGATGAGATATGGATATGGGTTTTGAGGTGAATATGACTGACTAACCTGGCTCTTCTGTTTTGGAACCACACCTCCACTTGCCTTGGCCTCAGGTTCAGTTGCCTGGCCAAAGCAGCCTTTGCTTCTGCTCAGATGCACCATGCACAACACAAGCAAAGGGGAAAAAACTTAGGAATTAATACACAGACCAAAAATACTGAAAGAAAAATAATTGTAACATGCTGCATGATTTCAGAAGTGCTAATCAGACTTATACATGTTCCACTTCTACCTAGTAGGACTTACAGGGTTGAGGGTGCTGTGCTCCTTGAAGTGGTCCTCCAGCAGCGCCGACTGCTCCTTGGATAGCCTCAGCTTCTTCCGGCTGTTGCACCCTTCGTCGTCGTCGGCAGTGACCACCGCCGATGACGCCACTGAGTAAATAAGCGCCCTGTCGCTGGCCTCATCGTCCTCCTCCATCTGCAGCTCCCTCTTCACGGCAGCAATCCTCCTCATCGGGCCATCTTTGGCCGGGAGACTGCTGAGCGACAGAGTCGGCTCCAACAGCGCACATGGCTGCGACGGCGGTGATGGCTGTTCCTTCAGCTGCTTCTGGTGGCCGGAGCCGAGGGAGAGGCCCAGGGCTAGCCCGAGCTCTTCTTGTTGCTCCATAGACAGTTTCTTCTGTTATGAAGGAGATGATTCTCAGGCAGTGGTTCAGTTTCTAGCGAAAGTTTGCCTATGGTCTCCCTAGCTGTTTCTGCTCCTTGTGTATGTGTGGAGAGAGATGGAGAAGGAGAGAGAATGGTTGATGAGGAAGGAGAGAATATGTGTGAAGAGGGAGAAGAAAGATGAGGGGAGAGAGACGAGGAGGATGGACACCCATACATATAGGGGTGGCAGCACTCAGCAGGCCGGCCACATGAGCCAAAACAGGCAAAACCAAAACACAATAATGCACTTCACACTTGCTAAGGTTGACAAAAATGAAAAAGTAGGAATTGCAAATGTCCATATTATTCTAAGTGTACGTGTACTCCCTTTGCAAATGACCATCCTATAATATATATATACATGCATGCACCTACTGACTCTTCTTCATTTGTTCACCTCTCTCCCTAGCTTTATTACCAGCTGGATGTCATCACTTACTAGCATGGTAAAGTAGTGTGTGCACGTCGTTTTATTTTATTTTCTTTCAGGGAGGAATTTGTAGAAACAAATTAAAAGATTCGCCTCTGATCCATCCCAAATATTCTTCATTGCAAAATATTGTAAGTATTAATTTTTTACACCTAGAGGAGTGGTGAAGATTGTGCCAAGTGCACTCACCCACAATATGCGCCCATTTACTGGATCGGACACACACACTGATGTGCGTGGTGACTCCAAAGTAACCTTTCTTTTCGGTAGTAGTACTACTACTAGTAGCATATATCGATCTGCCAAGATCAAGATCGTTCCATCATATCCTTTTGTTCTTGGTAAGGCTTGCCCTCTTTACACACCATATAATTGCTTTCCACATGGAACTCTGAAAAATTGGGCCAGTTGAAAGGTCTGTCTGATGTGGGACATTGGTGGTTAGCTCATATTGTAACAACCTTTTTAATGATGGGGGTTCACAAGTCACAATTGCAACCTCATCAATCAACATTCCCCAATTAGGGTATGTATAGGTGTGGTTGAGTGAGGTGGACTCTTATCCCAGTTCCATTCATCAGAAAAGCTTAGCTATTCCCTCACTTACAGGTATATATAACAGCGTCAGTAATAAAAAAAAATAAACTTCGAAAACAGACCAGTGGTTTACGTATGGTATTACTCATAAAAATGAACTGTTTTCAAACACCACACTATCTAACGATAACCTGCTGTATGCAAGATGGTGAGAGCAATAGTTTTCCTACAGGAATCAGGAAAGGTCATGTTTTGATACTAGTTAATATATGGCCCCCGATCAGCTGAGATATATTTTTTGGTGAATAAAATATAATTTTCGAGTTCGCTATTTTCATGTTCTCTACAGGAATATGAAAAGGCACTGATGAATGGGGCGGCGTCCGTTGCCGGGCCATCTCTTGGACACTACGAGTGGATGAGAGATGGAGGTAATGAGATGTTGTGTAATCACTGATAGATGGCCACATTGTCTTGGCTATTTGGGCAGGTGATGATGTTGTGTAATCATGCAACGAGGATTTGATGTCTCGCAATGAACTGCCACAATACTTAAAAAGGAAGATGTGCTGTTCGGGATTTTGGAAGAACATATCATTTGTGCATTTGGTCATGCCCGGTCACTTTTGGCAATGATACATGTTCGGTGTATCCAGAGATATATGACGGGATGCTCATTAGCTAGTACCAGGTGGTGATCGTGATAATTGTCAAGCAACAACCACCAACATTGGGATTGAGTGTGCTCCAGTTGTTCCTTTAAGCAAGCAATTGGATTATATTGGACACTGCTATGTTTTCCTCCAAAAAGTTAAATATTGAAGTAATCAATTGTTGAAACTTATGCAATTATTAACCATTTCTCATAACTATAATCACAATTTTGACTCTTTACATCAAAATATTTTGTCCATTTGCTGGCCAATGTATGCAATCATTCAAAACATATCATATGGTTGAAGTATAGATTCGCCACAATCATTGATTGCCATATAAACACGACAAGTCTGTGCCACGCGTGTCTAATGCGTGCTATTGTATGCTGTAAAATTGATTCATGGTAGCACAAAAATGGTTTAGTTTTCCAAGTACTAGAGTTATTGTTTTTCAGTCCACCGAGTTCCTGCACGCTATCTTTATATACATACACCATGAGCTTCATTTTAATATAAGCAATTGTATTATAACAAATAGTCAGTTGCTTTGGCTCTTGTTTATCCTTAATATAATAAGTCAATTGTCCTTTTGTGTCATCTTACTAAGACCAGTCTCAATGGAGAGTTTCACCTTCCGGTTTCTAAGATGTGAAACCTTGGTATGAAATAGGCGTCTCTTTCAATGCACGCCATTGCGCAGTTTCATAGGCTCATGGGTCCCACCACCTCTCTCTCATTGCATGGTTTAATTGTATAGTTTCATGGTGAAACGTTGTTTCGTCTCAATGGGGGTTTCACCCGTTTCCAACGCATGTGAAACAAAGGCCCAAAGGTTTCGCCATGGTGAAACTTTTTTCTTCTCTCTCCTAAGCGTTTCATGCAAAAAGTGAAGTTTTGATGATGTGGCGTTGCATTTAATATGTATGAAACACTCATGAAACCTCCATTGAGACTAGCCTAATTATCACTGGCGTCATAAGAAAGAACGAAACAGACCGGGATTCACAACAATAATTTATGTCACCCCGTTCTACACAGATTATATTTATAATACTCTCTAGTTTTTTCAAAGGACAACATACAGCAAACAACCTCTACCTAGATAAGGCAGTGTTGGATATAAATATCATGATACCCTCAAACAGGGGTTAAATAAGAGCCAACGATGGCCCCACCGACGAATAACAGTGGCAAGGCAATGAGCCGACCCTTCAAAAGGATGGTTTGCCACCTGACCCTAAGATAGGGTTCATGCCTCGCGACCCTCGGGCGTGAGCTTGGACTTGTCCGATCCCCATAGATAATTCCGCCTCACCCGACCCAACTGGACCCTCAGGCGCCCTAGTCTCCCCCTTTCGCTCAACACACAAAGGCGGAAGCATGCCCGGTGTTTTTTTGTCCTTCTCAACTGCCCCATACAGAAGTAGATCGCGGCCCAAGAAATGGCATATGCTGCCACTACGCCATTTGACCCATGTACGGCTTATGTCGTACAATCCCCTCGGTCGGCCGCTTACCCCCTCAGTGGGAAGGAGGCCACATGCCCAAATTAGTCGGATGTTACATGAAATTGTGACTGCCGTTGTAAACGCCGGCCTCGCCATCAAGCTACGACTCGGAGTACCCGTGCAAAAGAGGAGAAGACGATGTTCTTGACCATTCCATCCTTTTGTTTTTCTCTTTCTTTTACTTTTTTTTCTCCTTTCTTCTCCCCCATGTCACCTAGTAGATCTTTAGCTCCGCTCACCCCTTCAGCTATAAAGGGGGAGGCAGGTTTCCCATACAACAATCTAGACATGATCGGCACACTATAAACATCATCGTAGGCCATTCGAGCACACCGGATGGCAGAAACACATGCTATTGAGACTTGGGAGCTTTTCCCCTCCCTCGACCGTATGTACACCCCTACTACAAACTAAAGCAATCCATGAACCACACACTCAACGCTGACGTACAGACTTTCTGCCCGAACTAGGAGACATCTTTGTGTCTCTATTTGCATTAACATCGGAGCTAGACGCCTTTGCATACCTTTTACAAGCAGTCTCTTATTCTTTTCCTAATAGGAGACTCCCTTATAGATTGGGAATATCTCCTTCACACCAAAAGTCCTAATTTTACTCTAGTTGAACAATGACGTGGATCGAGGGAGAGAGGTAGGGGCAACGGCGGCCCCCTCCCCCTTGCCTGCCCCCCCCTAGGGGCTGGATGGGCCGGTTGGGCCACCCTGGCCCCCTATGAGCCGACCCAATCCTGTACTATGACATCTCCCCACCGTTCAACGAGGCAACGCGGGGACACCAATCAGGCGAGAGAGCTAAAGTGACTGGTGAGGGTAAAGTACTGGGACCATAGCGTAGCCAGAGCTGACCCATCCTGTCGTTGAAATCATTGATGGATGAAGAGGAGTCATCGTCGAAGGAGAAGTCGAAGTTTAGGTCACCGAAGAAGATGTTGAACTTGTAGTTCATTGGAGGATGCACTGAGGTCCTAGCCACCCTTGTGGACTTCATGAGGGCGTTGCTCAGGACGACGGTCATCTCAAGCATCCGTTGACAAGCTAGTGTAGCAGGGATGGAGTAGGTCATAGGAACAGACACCTGAGCATGAATCTGCCTGCAGAAGACATGATGGATCAACGTAGCCAGTGTAGAAGTCGGGTGAAAGTGGCGCCCATAGAGGAGGTCGCCGGGCCGTTGTCACCTCGGTCCGCACCGGGGGCGCCGCACCGGGGCGTCAATGGAGACGTTGTCAATGTGCGTAAACTCTTGCCCATTGTTGTCAAAGAGAAGCACCGTGACGTTGTCCAGCTTGACGCTCGGGCGCACCGACAAGAGCAAGATGCTTGTCGGGAAGGCCTACTCCTCTGGAGGGGTCATCGGAAGGTGGAATCCCATTGCAATGCCATGTAGTGGAACTCCATTCTCCAAGAGGCTGTCCTGAAGGATCCACTCTAGCGCTGTTGCTTGCAGTTGGATGGCGCCTGTGATGATGGCCATCTGCTGGTTTGTCGAGGCACTCTGGCGTAGCTCACTAAGGGCGTCCCATGTCACCCAGTCGTCGAGCATCTCCATTGTTGTTGCCATGTGTGGGTGCTCCGCCACCTTGGTGTCCAAATGGTCTTGTCGATGTCGTTGTCGATGTTGACGACGTTGTTGTTGTTGTAGCCAAAGTTGGGGAAGTCACCACCTCGCCCGGTGGCATCTCCAGCTCCCCGGCGTCAGACTGACGCCACGAGGTCGATCGCCTCGTGCATCATGTGTGGCTCCTCCCATGTGAGGGCCTCACGAAGAGCAGTGCGGAGCCTGCCAATGAAGAGGTGGACGCGGTGTAGCGGGCTCGGGAGGTCCAGGCGTGTAGCGTACTCCTGGAAGGCGTCGATGTAGTCGTCCAGGTTGCCGTCTTGCGCAGCTGGTGCTAGATCGCCTATAGTGTCGTTGATGATGGGTGGGCGAAGTCACGCCATAGGTAGCGCCGAGAAGACCTCCCACTCAACCAATGGCCTCCTCTTGGACAGCCGGATGGACCAAAGCTCAGCATTAATTGCTTGTCAGGTGAAAAGCATTGTACCATGCATGGAACTCTGGGTCGATCTCAGGCTGTAGCTTGAAGAATATCCTCATCTTGCTCAGCCAAAGGTCAGGATAATCACTGTCGTCGTACTTTGGGGCCTCCAAATGAATCCGGATCTGCGGGGTTGGAGGTGAAGCAGACAGGGGCGACACCATGGCTAGTGCCAGGTGCACCATCTCCTTGGCAGCAGCAAGTGAGGGGGTCGAGCTATCTTCCATGATGATGTCGAGGATGGTAGGAGTGTTGACCTGATCGACGCCGCTCTAGATGACGAGGTCGGTGTCGTCGTCAATGGCATCCTTGGGAGCGAGGTTAGCACCCATGGTGGCGCCTGGGGACACCCCCTGGCCAGCAGCGGTGGCCATGGCTTGGTCGTCCTCGGGCGTCGACGTGGAGCGTAGCGAGGTAGCTTGATCTTGGGGTTGGCGTAGACGTGCTCCATGCGATGAAGGTGAGCTTTAATCTCGTCGAAGCGGCCATTGATCTTGAGGAAGTTCTCGTCGAGGAGTTGCTTGAGCGCTAGAGAAGCTAATGTCGTTGGAAGCCATCGGTGGTGGGAATCGCCCTGGTCTCCGGATACCAAATTGTCCACGGCCGAGCTCGAAAGGGGCGGCGGTGACGACGGCGGTGGCCGCGCCGGTGGCAGTGGTGCAGTGAGGGCGGGCAGCGGTGCGTGTGAGGGCGGGAGGTGGCGGTGTGCGGTATGGGGAGGAGGAGACGACGCTAGAGCCGGAGAGCTAGAATATTTTCCTTTTTGCTTGCCCCTAAAAGATTACATCTCCATTGTTTATATAGCCCTCCTATGTGACTTGTATCTCAAGCAATCTCTGATGGTTTCCTTATATTTCCGGAATACCTTTTACAAGCAATCTTTTAATCTTTTTCTAATAGGAGACTCCCTTATAGATTGGGAATATCTCTTTCACACCAAAAGTCTTAATTTTACTCTATTTGAACGATGATGTGGATCGAGGGAGAGAGGTGGGGGCGGCGGCAGCCCCCTCCCCCTTGCCCACGCACACCTCCCGTAGGGGCTGGCCAGGCCGGTTGGGCCTCCCCGCCCCGTCCCAGGCCGCCCAATCCTCGCATCGTGACACCTACAAAATAACATACAGTAACACCAAGAGTACGATATTACTCAAAGGGTGTTGGCGGTGGATAGCTTCAACTTTTTATTAACAAATATACATAATAATTAGTCAAAGAGAATAAGATCACCAGAAGATAGGCTTTATACTAATGATTTCCATGAGTTGTGTGAATTTTTTTGTCTTTGCAGGAATACAATGAAAATACCAAGGAATGGCTGCATACAAATCAACCTTTAGAATCATTACCATTAGTACAAATTAGAAGGATCTAGAACACACCGAAGACACCACACCAAGGTTGGCCCCATCTCGGTGATTCGGTGACCGCCCCAAGAGCCAAGGCGGACACCCCAATTAGAAGGCACCACATGTCCAAATTTTCGAGTCTTCACACAACCGACTTGAGATTCAATCTAAGTCGTCCAATGAAGTTGGTTTGATCCAATGGTTGCGATTCATCCCAAGAGGCTATATAAGCAAGGGAAGACCCCTCCCCGATACCCTAATTCAGTATCGATAATTTAAAATATCATCCGAGTTCTAGAGATCAAGTCATCTAGAGCCGCAAACCCTAGTTCTTGAGTAGTTATAGATTTAGAGAGCTTAGCTACATAGTAGTAGATTAGAGATTCAAGTCTAAGAAGGCTTGGACTTTAGATTCTATTAAGGTGTTCTATAGGTACTTTCACTCTTGATATCTTTACTCAAGTTTACTTATGACATTGTGCTTTATCTTTATTATATTATCTATTATATTACATTGCTTATTGTTTAGTTTAATATGTCTAGTAGTGTTAGATATTTGTTATGTATTTCATACTTAGGATTGTATAGCCCTCATCTTATAACGTGTAAGATATGTATTATAACTTATGTAAGCATGGTGCTTAGATATGTTATATCAATAAATGCTCGCTATATGCCGAGTCGTGTGGTAGATCATAGGGGTGACAACCATATTGAGTCCTCTATAATCCTCACTCCGCATATAGTGAACGATAAAACGTGTGTCGCGTTGAAGGAGAAGATATTATTATTAGATCCTTCTTAGTTGATGTTCCTTAAATATGATATGAAGTAATGATGCTAACAATGATAGCTAGATATTTGCACTAATTATTGTAAACCATAACTTATGATGGTAGTTACTCATTAGTAAGTTTTTCTTATATTATTCCATGTTAGTTATTAGACTAGAATTCTCTATTGATTATTTATCTTATCATTATAATGCTTGATCGCTATATTTCATTATTATTTATATTTATCTTTATCATGACATAACTCTGCTATTGAGTAGTAGAAGCTTATTCATTATTGGTGTATTATTATTTCATAGTATAGAGGAGTTATCAATACTATACATCAGTTATAGATAGTCTTCCTAGTGATAGAATATAAATGACAATCTCGTAATACTCTAGGTAAAATGCTACAATCAGTATAATTATACGTGTGCTTGTAGAACCTATGATATCTATTTATATTATTTTCTACCTAGTCTTATAGCATAATATTTATACCATATATATTTATAGTTTCATAATTAGGGATTAGAACCTTATCTCACAACTAGTAGCATATATAATTGAATCATGACTAGTTTATCGCCCAAAGTAATTTTATTACCAACGTTGTTTGGCGTCGTTGCTATTTAATGATTGGGCTGAGCAGTGTCAATAGAGGGCTTGTCTATGTCTACTATATTTGGTGGATGCAAGTCTTGAAAACGTAGGAATGTGAATTATGGATATATAAAAGGCACAATGTTGCATTGCAAGAGTGGAGAACGGGAGAAAACATTACATGTGCGAGTATTAAATAATCTAAATAAGAATTTGAGAGAACAACAAATAAAAGTTTTATCTTTCACAAGCCAACATGTTAAAACTAATCTAAAGCTATAAGTCAAAAATCAAAGCTTTATCTATCACAGGACAACATCATAAAACTACTCTAAAGCTAAATGTCAAGGCCTTGCTCATATTCAAGAGCATGTCATTTCAAAATGATTGAACTTATATAGTGTACAAATTTATCGCACATGAAGTTGGAGTGAATTCATTGTCCCATGCTTTCTGACATTTGGTCAAGTTGAATGGATGTCCAAGAGGTGCATGAGGACTACTTTCGCTAGCCTACAATATGATACCGAGCTTATCACTCCCACTCATTGTATATGGTAAGTACCAAGTGTGCTTGAGACTAATACAACAAATGCAATGGTCCTTAACTGGTTCAAGGAGTTATGACATTTGATACTCTAGCTCTCCATGGCCCTACCCCAAGCCTAGCCTTGAATCATCATTAATTGGTATCCATAGTTTGTCAACCTCAACAACATCCACATTTGCTAAACATAGCCTATGCAATTACACCCATTGCCATATCTTAGTTTGTTTAACATGTTCACCTGAGATCACGTATAGCTCATGAATAGGGTTTCCTGGTTCCTAACTTCTAGCATATCTAAGAATGACCCAACATGATTACTATTACCTTTTCCAAGGATTGAGCATTAAGGGCATAAACCGGCTGGGCTGACCTATTAGGTAGTTCACCTGACCCACAAAAACAAAGCCAATGGACCATATAGGCTAGACTTATCTCCAAAATGGACTAATAGGGCTGGAATAGTTGACCCAATGCATAATACAATTAACACTACTAGAATTCACTAGTTTCCCTAGGGTTAATTTTCCTAGGGAAACCCTTTAAAACGGTAGGGAAATTGTTTCCCTAGGGTATTTCATAGGGAAAGGCCCCTAGGGAGGAATTCGACGGAAAAAGAGAGCCTTTCCCCTACGGTTTCTCCAAAACCCTAGGGAAACTTCTTTCCCTAGGGGATTTCGTCCCCTAGGGAAACTTCCTCGATGGCACATGCCAGCCGACATGGAAAGGGGACAGTTTCCTAGGAATCTTTCCCTAGGAATTAGAACACTAGGGGGGACATTATATATAGAGCGCGATTAATATTTCAAATTCAAATGTATAAATATTACAAATTCAAATTCATATTCACATGGACCATAATTAAGCACTCATTTCATCCAATCCATAACCACAAATCCAAACATTTAGATTTATAATATTATCACAAATTCACAAATCCATACATTATAATGTGCTGGTCTTATTCCTTTTAATAAGCTTGGTTGGTTCTATCTTGTAAGCACATCTATAATTGGAAGTAGCGAATATCATATTTGAAGTGAAAGTAGATAAAACTAAAACTATATGGTTCACTTGCGAACTCATTTAATTTGATGCACTCGTGAATAACCTTGATATGTTATCATGGCACTTTCAATCTTGACTCATATTTTCCGGAATCTGTTGATAGTATTTTTTTATGGTTGACCATCTCGTGTTGATATTATTTTTTTATGGTCGACCATCTTAGGAATAAAGGACTTACATTTATTACATGAATATTTAGTTTTCAATAATGTAGGTCCACCTGTACTGAGCTTCCTTGTAAGCAAGAGCTTTACATTGAAATATAAAGAACTACATGTGTAAATTGAAAAGAACACAAATCCAATCAATCAGAATTTCCGATGTAGGCACACACAAAGTCCAAAAAGGACAAATCTAAGAGATTATTATCGGGCCCATCTCGGGGTGGCACAACATGATCTGTGAAGCGGTCCCTAGGAGAACCTCCTCGGTCGAAGCAAGTCTCCTTGGCGTTTCGGCCAAACTTCCCACACGCCCTTCCCTACTATCATGTGTAGCTATAGGGGAAGGGACCTAATGAATGAGTTTTGGTATAGTCTTCAATTCTTCATCATCATTGTCACTATCACTATTGTTGGGCATCAAGCCACCCAATCACCTAGCAAGACCAACACTAGCCTCTCTACCTCTCTAAAAATCCATGTCATCTTGCTCCACCTAGGCTAGTTATTATGTTGTCAATTCTAGGTGGACCTCTCTCATATATGGCGTCATGTGTTTCTCTATGTGTTAGTATTCTAGGAAACCTGTAATAGACTGATCCAAAATGATAAGTATGGTTATAAAATTATATGGTCTTCACCAAGAGGAAAGATCGAGATGATCTGATCATAAGGCATCCTCATCTTTCCCTTTGAACCATCCATCCTTTGAACCATCAGTTGTCCAATTATCCCACTCACAAATGATTGGACTCGGTTCAGGCCATTTTGTGTGTTTCCCCACTAACACCATGAAACTTATGCCACTATTGCCAAGTTTACACACTTTCTTCGTGTTTTGTCATCTAATTGGAGACAGTTTTAAAAAATTATCAATTTTGATTGCACTATTCAAATATTAGATAGGTCATGTATTCCTCTTGTTTGTGATTAGAATTTTTGTGGTTGCTTCATGTGTGCTCCTAAGTCAAGAAAAAAAGTATATGAAAATTATAAATGTTAGGATTGGGATATGCTTTTTCTTTCATGGCTTCAACCTTAATTGTGAAACCCCAACTTCAATTGATTGATAATAGGTCCGCAATTTGTAGCTTCGGTTGAGTTGCTTTTTATTCTTGCTTGTGTTCTTCATTTCATAGATAGGGATTATATTAACCTTCTTGGAAAGGTCAACCGGATTGTTCTATGGTTGATAATCAAAGGAGATGTGGTGCTAAGGTTGTAGGGTTTGATTCTTTTGATCAAAATCAAGATAGGCGTGTCAATCTCCACCAAAATGATAGTTATCTTCACTTGGCGTAAGATCAAGAACCCCATGAATTCTCACTTCTAGAGCATTTGCCTTGTTAAGATTAAACAAACTCCTCTTGGCAATCTTTTAACCAACTTAGTGGGGGCTTAGTCCTAGAAAATGGCACATCTCATGAGGCTCAAAGGTATATAGGTGTGAGATGATAGTTGGGAACATGTGGCCATGATTGTAGGTGATAGGAAGAAGTGAAAATTTTCCATGAGGCCATGTTAAATGGTTTTGTGCAGAAGATACATAGAACAAGAGTAGATAAGCACAAAACAACCATTCTCATGTGGCTATGGACATAGGGGCAATGAGAGAAGTAGAAACAACTTAATGATATGGTTTGGAAGGCGACATCCCGAGATGGATTTGGTAAAATAGGGTATGGCCATGACATAAGGAGGTACCAAGAAGTCGATATAGTGTGGTTCAAGGACATGCATGAACAACATAAATAGGCAACTCATTAGAGGATCCCAAATAATAAGGTTGAGATACATTCCATGGGATAGACATGATCTAGAGATGATCTTTATCTCCATCAAAAGGCCACTAGATCTGCTAAATTAAAGTGGAGTACCAAACATATTTAACAATATGGTGAACAAATAGTGTTCAAACCAACATTTTTTGGAAGACTGAGGTTATCCAACAGTGTAAATTAGGGAAAAGGAACATTAGTGTGAGGTCATAGATAAGGACATAAACCATGATAAGCATTAATTATGACCTGCTTGCTCTTGGTTAGTAGTGGCATCAGGAGACATGTGTTACATTTTTACTTGAGTTGTTACTAGCTCCATTGTCCAATGCTCAACTTGGAGGATTTACTTGAATCTGGATTGTGGATAGGCTCCAAGTGGCTAATGGATACACTAGTAGGTATGTTGAGATGGATGACGTTCCCCTTTGGTCACTAAAGACACCGTAAACGCCACTGGTGGTCTATCGTGGACGAGCTAGTGACGATTTCAAAATCATCAAAAAGGTCGCGTCACATTTGGTCATCCATGACGAAATGTATATTTTCGCACGCATGTGTCTACAATTAGTGACGATATTCTCTTCCTCATGGATGTGGTTTACTTCTATGATGATGCATTTTAGTCACCGTTAACGGTATTTTTTTGTAGTCTATGACGATTCGATTATCATCATTACCAGCCGCTTGCTATAGTTCCCAGACGCCGCTGGCGGACGACGTGGATGCTAACGTGGCGGCCGACGCCATCGCCGATGTGGCGGTGACGTCACCGCCGACGTGGCAGTACCGTGGATGTCGACGTGGTCTGTGACATCATCATTTGAAATCGCCACATAATACATTTTATAAACGTCATAGGATGCTCTTTTGCATCGCCACGCTTGATACGAGATGGTCACGCATTTAACATCGCTTTTGGTCACAAATTACTCATCACTTTTGGTCACGCACTGCGTATAATAATATAATTAGAATTTGCGAATGATACTAGAATGGGCACACAATTCCATAGATGATTAAATATAGTATTTCAATTGGCATACAACCGAAGTCGCCAACACTAAACTTTGTTCACAGCAACACCACTTGACATCACAATACACTTAAAAGTTTCCACAAACATAAAAAGAAAGTTGCACACACAAGCAACTCAAGTTATCGAGTACCAAAGAGCTCGACAAGCAGCCTTCAAGTCGAGGGAGAAGCACTTCCATGGAAGGACAGGAGCTTCCTGATGAGGACATTGGTCTCCTCCATCTCCTTGGTGTTCTTCTCTATAATCTTCTTGTACTCCTCTAGCTCCTTCCGTGTCTTCACCCGATCTTCCTCGCCTTCTACAATTTTTCTTCTTCAGCTCGTCGAGTTCACCTTGAACAGCTCCCCCGCTTCAGCTACAAGTTGTTCACGAAGCTCGATTCATTTACTAAAGTTGACTTGGAGGATGTCAGTGTTTTGAACCCAACACTCTTCAGGAACTGGTGTGAGCTGTTCTAGGAGAGCACCTTCATCATCCACACCCAGATGTATCCCATACCCATGGTCATGATCACCTTCCACATCCTATTGCTCTATATTCTCAACTATAGCAGCATCTGTTGCCTCCCCATGATGAATCCACCTAGTATATGTAGCTGACATTCCATAGATGTGTACATGGTCTTCTACAACCATTTGATCATGCATCTGTTGATTAAGACAAGTGCAGCAAGGACAATGTATCTTGGTGTCTTGAGGAAATCTTTCTTTAACAAATTTCATAAACTCTTCAACTCCTTTGACATATGGATCTATGAATTGTTTCCCCAAATATCCAAATTTCTATCCATCCGCTATCACAAAAAAAAAAAACCTTATACTATGCCCCATACCGAGATTAAACTAAAGAAAATTCAAAAAACGTATGCATTATATGAACACATATATAATTCAAACACAAATTCATCAACAAACCTTGCAATCTCGTTGTTCTCTGTCCACGCTCGGCGTTGCGCTGCCCTAGTCGTGTGAGCCGGCGTTGCTCTACCCTCGCGATGAGTGTCAGCGCCGCCAATGTCGGTGCTAAATGCCAGCTGCGACACCGCCACTATCCACGCCGCCGCCATGCCTCCTCCAGTGCCCACGCCACCGCCTTGACTCCTCCACTGCCCTCGCCGCCCTCGTATGTTTGTGATCAGGGCTCACGTAAACACAATCACGATCATATGGGTCGACCCATAACGTTTGACATCATAGAGTAATTCATTAATCAGGTAAATAGAAAAACTTCATACCTTTAACATGAAAGATTACGTAGTGCAGTGGTAGCACTCCTACCTGTGCAACGCCCGGTTGCGGGTTCCACCCTCCGCGAGCGTAGTTTTTTTGCAAATTTCTATTAACCCGAGTGCACCCTCGTCAGGGGGAACCCGCGGGTCGGGCCGAAAATCACCATTGCTTGCCTGTATGGCCCAGATATAGGCGCGACCTACTTTTTTTTACAATAGCCCGGCCTGCGCAAGTTTCCCTCAAAAATCGACGCTGCCCTACCCCATCATTCCCACTCAAAACTGTCGCCTCCCTAATCCCTCTTCACATTCCGCCGCCGCCTCCCTTGAATCCGGTACCGCCAGCCAATTCGCCGCAAACCGACCTACGCCGACTCGAGAAGATGCCGAAGGACCAAGCCTAGTTCACCAGCGACGAGTGCGATAGGTCAAGCGGGCAGTCCCGGTGCATCCGCCGGAGATGCCTGGGGCCACCGCTGTTGGACCCGAGGGGCCTTGACTCGCCAAGGCTCGTCAAGCGTTGACATGGCCCCGACCGCTTGCCGCCGCGGGTATGCGACCATGCATAGAGGCGGCGACGGCGCCGGGCCGTCGTTGAAAAAGTTGAAGGCTCTCCCAGGCTCCCCCACCGCCCCATCCCACCGCACCCAAGACCTCGTCGAGACCCACGGAGAATCCACCGCCCCAACACCTTGTTCATACATTGATTGTTCATATTTTTACAAGATTTTTTTGATAGTTTATGCTTAGCCCTATTCATACATTCACCGTGGATTTAGAGGTGGTAAATTAGGTAGGTAGATCTATTTTAGAGGCCGATACATCTATTTAGAGGTCGATATGATTTCATGCCTTGATGATACATCTAAGTAGTGTACGATTTTGAATGCATTTTGAATAAAATTTGACAAGAGGCTATAATTGTTTGGTATTTAAACTGAATTTATACTGAATTTTGAAAGAATTTTTACATAAGGCAATAATTATTTGGTATGTATTGACATAAGTGAAACTAGAACAAAGAAAAGAGTCTTTACTACTTTTCTTCTATGCTTTCTACACTTTTCTATTATGCTTACAAAACAATTATTGTTCGACTTTATGAACATTTCACTATTTATTTATGAGACTGATTTTACCTTTCAAATGATTATGTTGCCTTCATGTATTTCTCGCTGAAATGTATCTCGCTGCAACAGAGCCATCAATGCGAGAGAATAGGATGATGGAGTTGTACTTGAAGCACAACAAAAGTATCAAGAATGCGGAGACCGACTGCACCGAGGATATTGAAATTTTGCGAGTAAGGTGTTGGATGATCAGGATGCAAAGATGCTTAGGAGGGTGGAATCTCTTGAGGTCCAGCTTCAGTTGGCACAACTTGCTCGTAAAAAAGAGCTACAGGAAGCACCGAAGAAGACGATGAACTCGTCCAAAAGTATGGCGTCAAAGCCCATAGCTAAAATTTCTTTCAAGGAGAAGGACAAGCTCATCTCAGATTTGAAGGAGCCGGAGGAAGTGAAGAAGAAGCTGAACTAGGGGCCAGCACTGCTTTGATGCCCAACCTATCTATATGTATATAGGAGTTGTAAATGTAATTGGGAACAATTAGCACTAAAGTTTGGTCCGTAGCATCCGAACACATAGGGATGCCACATAGAGATATTTTGGTACTGGGTTCCGCCCTGGGTTGTGATCCCGTGAGCTTAAGTAATATATTACTTACATATGATATGGTGCCAATCTGTGATATTTACTATGATAGTTGAATTTCAACTAATTGAATCACACTTCTATCTGATGAAGATTACCAAAACCGATTTGTGACGCCAAAAATGGAGCGCAGCCGTGGCGCAAAGAAAAATAGCGGGAAGCAGATGTGGCGCCAAAAAAGAGCGTGAAGCAGCGGTGGCGCCAAAAACACCGTTAGGGAAAAAAATAACACGCGTTATCCGATGACGATTATCAAAACTGACCAGGACCAAGTTATTTGATCATTAGGTGTGCCAAACGAGTCGATATATAGGAAAACATAATCTATGACGACCTCCTTTTAAGTGTTATGTGACCTTATTTTCAGTATCATCACTAATATTCAAGCTAAAACTTCATCACCGCACACCTATGACCTAAAATAGACATTTCTTCATTGAAGACATATCCT